>RXID01011098.1:0-87767 GCA_005019695.1 Trichopus zeylanicus subsp. travancoricus
ACTACTAGTACTACTACTACAAATACTACTACTATAATAACAACTACTACTCCTACTACTACAACTACAAGACATACTACAACTACTATTCCCACTACTGCTACTACAACAACAACAACAACAACTACTACTACTACTACTAAAACTATAGTAGCTACTACTTCTGCTACTACTGCTGCTGTTGTTGCAGCTACTACTACTACTACTATAACCATAGCTACTATTACTTCTACTACTACCACTACCACTACTACTACTGCTGCTACTACTACTACTTCGACTTCTACTACTACTACTCCTACTGCTGCTACTATTACCACAACTACAACTACTACTACTCCTACAACTTATGCTACTAATACTACTCTGACTGCTACTACTACTACCACTACTGCTGCTGCTGCTGCTATAGCTACCACTACTATTTCAACCACTACTACTACTACTACTCCTATTACTGCTACTCCTACTACTACTACTGCTGCTGCTGCTACTACATCGACTACATCAACTACTACTTCTACTCATACTACTGCTACTACTACTACTATTACCAATACTACTACTACTTCTACTGCCACTACCACTACTACAACTACTATTACAACTACTACTACTACTACTACCATTACTACTACAACTCCTGTTACTACTACTACTGCTACTGCTGTTGCTACTACAATGACTGCTACTACACCTATTACTACTATTACTACTACAACTACTACTACTACAATTACTACTACCACCCATACTATCACTTCTACTTCTACTATTGCCGCTACTACTACTGCTACTATGACTGTGAATTCCACTATTACTACTACGAACACGAACACCACCATGATTACTACAATAACTACTACTATTGCTGTTGTTGCGGCTGCTACTACTACAACAACTACTACTACGACTACTGCTACTACTACCTCTACTGCTTCTACTACTAACACAAATACCACTACAGCTACCACTACTACTATAGCTACGGCTCTTACATCTACTACTACTAATACTATTACTACTCCTATTACTGCTACTACTACTATTACTGCAACAACAACAACTACTACTACTACTACAAAAACTTATCCTACCACTACTACTAGTACTCTAGCTGCTACTACTACTACTACTACCTCAACCACTACTACCGCTACTATGGCTACCACTTCTACTACTGCTACCACTACTACAACTAATACAACTTCTACGTCTACTATTACTACTCCCAATGCTACTCCTACTATAGCTACTACTTCGACTACTACAACAACAACAACTACTAATACTACTCTAATTACTACTACAACTTCTACTACTACTTCTACTTCTACAACAATGACAACAATAGCAACTACTACTACTAATACTACTCTTGGTACTACTTCTACAATGACTACTATTGCTACTACTACTACAACAATGTCTACTACTACTACTACTATTGCAACTACAACTACACCTTTACTACAACTACTACTACTATTACAACTACTACTACTCCCACCACTATTTCAACTACACCATTGCTACTACGACTACTACTACTACTACTACTCAACTATTTCAACTACAGGCACACTACTGCTACTACTAGTACTACTACTACAACTACGACTACTATTACTACAACAACAATAGCAACTACTACTACTACTCATGTTACTAGTACTGCTACTACTACTACTACTACTACTTCTTATACTACTACTACAACTGCTACTGCTACTACTTCTACTACTGCTACAACTTCTACTACTACTACTGCTGCTGCAACAACTGCTACTGCTACTGCTACTATCTCTGCAACCACTAATATAACAACTACTACTATACTAGTCCAACGACTACCACGTCAACCACTGCTACTACTCCAACAACTATTCCTATTACTACTATTAATACTACCACTACTACTACTACTACCACCA
Source organism: Trichopus zeylanicus subsp. travancoricus (assembly GCA_005019695.1). Taxonomy (NCBI): domain Eukaryota; kingdom Viridiplantae; phylum Streptophyta; class Magnoliopsida; order Dioscoreales; family Dioscoreaceae; genus Trichopus; species Trichopus zeylanicus. Next base: position 1,935 of record RXID01011098.1, read on the forward strand.
CTACAACTACTCCTACTGTTACTAATTACTACAACCACTCCTACTATTACTATTACTACTACTACTGCTACTACTACTTTTACTGCTAGTACTACTACTACTTGTACTACTTCTACTGCAACTACTTCAAGTACTCCTACTGCTACTACAACTACTTCTGCTAATACTACTACTATTACTACTACTACTGCTACGTCTTTTGTTGCTGCTACTAGTAATACTACAACAACAACTACTACTACTACTACTGCTGCTACCACTACTATTGCGACTCCGGCTCCTATTACAACTACAACAACAACTACTATTATTATTACTACTACTACTACTACGACGACTACTACTTTTGCAACTTACTCTACTACTAATACTACTACTACTACTACTACTATTATTATATTACTACACCTATTACTACTAATATCACCGCTACTACTACTACTATTACTCATATAACTACTTATACTACTATTACTATTGCAACAAGTACAACTACTACTTTAACTATTACTATTACTACTGCTATTACTAGTACTACTCCTTATACAACTGCTACTACCACTATTGCTACTACTTCTACTACTACACCAACTACCACTGCTCCTTCAACTACTACTACTTCTACTGTTACAGCTGCTCCTACTACTAATGTTGTTACGACCACCACTGCTACTCCTACTACTACTACTCCCACTAATGCTACTGTTGCTACTACTATTGCGACTACTACAACTACTGCTACTGCTAGCACTACTAACGCTACTAGTACTACGACCTTTATGACTACTATAACAACTACTACTACTTTTGCTAATTCTACAACTACTAATAACAACTTCTGCTACTTCTACTGCAACAACAACTACTACTAAATCTATCGAAACCAATATTGCTACCACTATTGCTACTACTTTGACTTCTTCTCCTTCTATTACTTCTACTACAATTACTACGACTACTTCTCCTCCTCCTCCTCCTCCTACTACTACTAGTACAACAACTCTTTTTGCTACTACTTGTGCTACCTGTACTACTACTAATGTTGCTACTATTGCAATACCTGGCAGCAGTAGTAGTAGTAGTAGTACTACTACAACTACTACTACTAATGCTACTACTACTACTCCTACTGCTACCACTCCTTCTGCTACTACTGCTACTGCTACTTCCCCTACAGCTACTCCTACCAGTACTACTACTATTGCTACTGCTACTACTACTATTATGACTACTACTACAACTACTACTGATGCTACTACTAATGCAGCTAGTACTATGACCATTATGACTACTATAACAACCACTGCTACTACTGTTACTTCTACAACTACTGCTACTACTACTATAACTACTACTACTACTACTATTAAAACTAATACTGCTACTACTACTACTATTAAAACTAAAACTGCTACTACTACTACTACTATGTCTTCTTCTCCTACTATTAGTACTACTACTACTTCTCCAACTACTACTGCTACTACTACTACTACTACTACAACTACTCCTGCTATTGCTACTTCTACTACTAGTAGTAGTAGTAGTACCTACTACAACTACTACTACTATTGCTTCTACTACTTTTGCTACTACTACTACTACTACAACTACTCCTGCTGCTACTTCTACTACTGGTAGTAGTAGTACTACTACTACTACAATAACAACTACTACTACAACTACTGCTACTACTACTATTGCTTCTACTACTTTTGCTATTACTGTTACTACTATTACTACTAATACAACTGCTACTTCTTCTGCTAGTATTACTGGCACTATTACTGCTACTACTGCTACAGCTATTGTAACGACTACTTCTACTATGCAACTACTGCTACTACTATTGCTGCTACTACTACTGGTACTACTACGAGTGCAATGACTGCTAGAACTACTACTGCTGCTACTACTGCTTCTACTGCTACTGCTGCTTGACTACTATTGCTACTACTAATTTTACTACTAATACTATTCCAACTACTACGACAACCACTGCAGGCACTGCTACTGGTACTACTACTACAGCGACTTCTCCAACTACCACGACTCCTGCTCCTACTACAACTACAACAACTACTACAAGTACTACTATTACTACTACTAGGACGACTACTTTTGCAACTAACTCTACTACTAATAATACTACTAGTGCTACGGCTATTACTTATATTACGACACCTATCACTACTAATATCAGCACCACTACTACTACTATTACTCATATAACCACTTAGACTACTATTACTACCATTACAAGTACAACTACTACTTTAACTATTACTATTACTGCTGCTGCTACTACTACTACTACTGCTACTACCACTATTGCTACTACTTCCACTACTACACCAACTAATACTGCTCCTTCAACTAGTACTACTTCTACTGTTACTGCTGCTCCTACTACTACTATTGTTACCACCAATACTGCTACACCTACTACTACTACTCCCACTAATGCTACTGCTACTACTACTACTGTGACAACTACTATTGCTGCTACTGCTAGCACTACTAATGCCGCTAGTTCTACGACCTTTACGACTACTATAACAACTATTGCTACTACTGCTAATTCTACAACTACTATAACAACTTTGCTACTTGTATTGCAACAACAACTACTACTAAATCTATCGAAACCAATATTGCTACCGCTCTTGCTACTATTCTGACTTCTTCTCCTTCTATTACTTCTATTACAATTACTACGACTACTTCTTCTGCTGCTACTGCTACTACTACTACTACTACAGCAACTCTTGTTGCTGCTACTTGTGCTACCTGTACTACTACTACTGTTGCTACTATTGCAATAGCTGGTAGCAATAGTAGTAGTAGTAGTAATACAACAACTACTACTGCTACTGCTACTATTACTACAACTACTACTACTACTCCTTCTGCTACTACCGCTACTGCTACTACCCCTACAGCTACTCCTACCAGTACTAATACTACTACTACTGCTACTACTACTATTGCTTCTACTACTTTTGCTTCTACTACTACTACTACAACTACTCCTGCTGCTGCTACTTCCACTTATAGTAGTAGTACTACTACTACTACTACTACAACAACTACTACTACAACTACTGCTACTACTACTATTGCTTCTACTACTTTTGCTACTACTGCTACTACTATTACTACTAATACAACTGCTACTTCTTCTGCTAGTATTATCGGCACTACTATTGCTACTACTGCTACAACTACCGCAACAACTACCGCAACTACTACTACTACTATTGCTGCTACTACCACTGCTATTACTACGAGTACTACGACTACTAAAACTACTACTACGAGTAACCCAACTACTAAAACTACTACTACTACTGCAACTACTATTGCTACTACTGCTATTATCGCTACCGCTGGTACTACTTCTACTACTACTATGACAACTACTACTACTATTACTACTACTGCTTCTCCTACTACTGCTGCTATGACTTCTACTACTACTACTGCTACTACTTCTACTACTAATATTTCTGCTACTACTAATTCTACTACTAATACTACTACAACTACTACGACAACCACTGCAGGTACTGCTGCAGGTACTACTACTACGGCGACTTCTCCAACTACCACGACTCCTGCTCCTACTACAACTACAACAACTACTACAAGTACCACTACTACTACTACTATGACGACTACTTTTGCAACTAACTCTACGACTAATACTACTACTACTACTAGTGATATTACTTATATTACTACACCTATCACTACTAATATCACCACCACTACTACTACTATTACTCATATAACAACTTATGCTACTATTACTACTGCTACAAGTGCAACTACTACTTTAACTATTACTATTACTACTGCTACTACTACAACTACTGCTCCTGCTACTGCTACTACCACTATTGCTACTACTTGTACTACCACACGTACTAATACTACTCCTTCTACTACTACTACTTCTACTATTACTGCTGCTCCTACTACTACTGTTGTTACCACCACTACTGCTACTCCTACTACTACTACTCCCACTAATGCTGCTGCTGCTGCTACTATTGCGACTACCACTACTACTGCTACTGCTAGCACTACTAATGCCACTAGTACTAGGACCTTGATGACTACTATAACAACTACTGCTACTACTGCTACTTCAACAACTACTATAACAACTTCTGCTACTTCTACTGTAACAACAACTACTACCAAATCTATCGAAACCAATATTGATACTGCTATTGCTACTACTCTGACTTCCTCTCCTTCTATTACTTCTACTATAATTACTACAACTACTTCTCCTACTGCTACTGCTACTGCTACTTCTACTGCAACAACTCTTGTTGCTGCTACTTGTGCTACCTATACTACTACTACTGTTGCTACTATTGCAATAGCTAGTGGCAGTAGTAGTAGTAGTACTACTACTACGACTACTACTGCTACTGCTACTACTACTTCTCCTACTACTACTACTCCTTCTGCTACTACCGCTACTGCTACTACCCCTACAGCTACTCCTACCGGTACAACTACTACTGCTACTACTACTGCTATTGCTACTGCTACTACTACGACTACTACTACTACTACTACTACTAATGTTACTACTAATGCAACTAGTACTATGACCAGTACGACTACTATAACAACCACTGCTACTACTACTACTTCTACAACTACTGCTACTTCTACTATAACTACTACTACTACTACTATTAAAACTAATACTGCTACTACTACTACTATTACTACTATGTCTTCTTCTCCTACTATTACTACTACTACTACTTCTCCAACTACTTCTGCTCTTACTACTACTACTACTACAACTTCTCCTGCTATTGCTACTTCTACTACTACTACTAGTAGTAGTACCTACTGCAACTACTACTGCTACTTCTACTGCTACTACTACTATTCCTTCTACTACTTTTGCTACTACTACTACTACTAGAACTACTCCTGTTGCTGCTACTTCTACTACTACTAGTAGTAGTAGTAGTACTACTAGTACAACAACAACTACTACAGCTACTGCTACTATAACTATTGCTTCTACTACTTTTGCTGCTACTGCTACTACTATTACTACTAATACAACTGCTACTTCTTCAGGTAGTATTACTGGCACTACTAATGCTACCACTACAGCTACTGCAACAACTACTTCTACTACTACAACTACTGCTAGTACTATTGCTGCTCCTACTACTGCTACTACTACAAGTACTATGACTGCTAGAACTACTACTACGAGTAACCCAACTACGGAAACTACTACTACTACTGCAACTACTATTGCTACTACTGCTATTATCGCTACCACCGGTACTACTGCTACTACTCCCACTACTGCTGTGACAACAACAACAACTACTACTACTACTATTTCTACTGCTACTGCTCCTATGACTACTACTACTACTACTGCCACTACTACTACTACTACTATTTCTGCTACTACTAATTTTATTACTAATACTACTCCAACTACTACGACAACCACTACAGGTACTGCTGTTGGTACTACTACTACGGCGACTTCTCCAACTACCACGACTACTGCTACTACTACTTCTACCACTGCTACAACTATTAGTACTATTTCTTCTACTACTACTACAACTACTACTATTGCTCCTTCTACAAATGCACCTACTACTAATGCTAGTACTACTACTACTATTGTTGGTACTGCTACAACTACTACTGCTACTACTTTTACCACAACTGGTGCTGCTACTATTGCTGCTACCACTACGGCAACTTCTACCACCAATACTCCTGCTACTACTATGACTACGACTACTTCAACTACTGCTACACTACTATTACCGCTATTGCTCCTACAACAACAACTACTACTCCTACAACTACTGCTACTATTGCTACTCTAGCTATTACGATTGCGGCTACTACTACATCCGCTAATATCGCACCAATTACTATTACTATTGCTACTACTACCCCCACTACTACTACTACTACTACAACAACTAGTGCTACCACTACTACTACGCCGACTACTACTGCAACTACTACCCCTACTGCTACTACTACTACAACGTTTCCTGCTACTACTGATACTCCAACTACTACTGCTACTACTTCTACTTCTACTACTACTACCATTGTTGTTAGTCCTACTACTTCTACTACTGCTTCGATTATTACTACTACTGCTGCTGCTACCACTCAAACTGCTGCTACTACTACTGCTACTACGGCTTCTACTACAATTACCACTGTTGTTACTCTTACTACTGCTACTACTGCTCCTATAATTACAACAACAACAACTACTACTACTTCTTTTGCAGAACCTATTGATGCTATTACTATTACTGCTACTACTACGACTTTTGCTATTACTTCTACTACTAGCGCAACTACAACTACCACTTCTACTACTACTTCTACTACAACTGCTATTACAACTGTGACTACTACAACTACTGCTCCTTTTGCAACCACTGCCACTTCTACTACAACTACAACAACAACTACTACTATTACTACAATTACTACTGCTGCTACTGTAACAACTACTACTACTGCAACTGCGACTAGCACTTCTACTGCTACTACTACTATTACTAATAATAATACTTCTTCTACAACTACTACTACTACTTCATCTTCTTTTAGGATAACTGTTACAATTGCTGCTACTACTACTATTACTACCACTACTACCACCTCTTCGACTAATACTACTACGACAACTACTAGTTCTGCTAGTAATACTACTACAACTACCACTACTACTATTCCTACTACTGCTACTATTACGACTACCACAACTATTGCTACCACTGCTACTTCTACCACTGGTACTATGATAGCTACTTCTGCGACTACTACCACTACAACTACTACTGCTGCTGCTGCTACAGCTGTTATTGCTATGGCTACGACTACTACTACTACTGCTGCTGCTCCTCCTGCTATTGCAGCTACTGCTACCACGACTACTATGGCAATTACGATGACTACTACTACCACAACTACGACTACTACTGGTACTACTTCTATTACTACTACTATTACTACTACCACCATCACTACTCTACTTATATTTCTCGTACAACTAGTTTCGCTACTACTACGGCAATTACTACTTCTATTGCTGCAGCTACTATTAGTGTACAACAACAGCAACAATAATTACTACTATTATAACAACAACAACTACTACTACTACATTGGCTACAACTACTACTAAAATAACTACTACTACTACCATTGCGACTGCTGTTACTGCTGCTTCTACAACAACAACTACTACAACTTCTACTAGTCCTAATACTACTGCTACTACGAGAATTGCTACTATTACTGCTACTGTTACTACTACTATTACAACTACGATTACTACGGCCACTACAACTACTGCTACTACAACAACAACAACTACTACTACAACTACACCTATTTCTGCTAGTACTACCACTAATACTATTATAACTACCACTACTACTACTACTGCTACAGCTATCACTACTATTGCTACTACTGCTATGATAGCTACTGCTACTACTGCTACTACAACTATTGCTACTAGTGCTACTCTTGCAACAACTACTACAACAACTACTATACTTAATGCAACAACTACTACGTCTACTATTGCTACCAAAATAACTACTACTATGACTACTATGACTACTACTAGTACTAGTAATACTAATGCTACTACTGTAACTACTATTACAACTATACCGCTATTTTTGCTTCTACCGCTACTGCTCATACTACTACTACTACTACTACTACTGCTGCTGCTACTACTACTACTACTACTAATACCACAACTGCTATTACTACTTCTACTACTACTGCTACTGCTACTAATACTACAATAACAACTACTACTCCTCCTCCTCCTCCTACTCCTACTACTACTAATGCTGCTGCTACTCCAACTCCAACTACTACTTCTACTACTACTGCGACCACGATTGCTACTGCTGCTACTACTAAAACTATTACTACTATTGCTACTACTAATGCTATTGTAGCTGCTGCTACTACTGGAATACAGCTACAACTTCTACTACTACTAGCATAACTACTAATACTGCTACTACTAGAACTGCTACTACAACAACTACTCTTACTATTACTACTACTACAACAACAACAACAACTACTACAACTAGCTCTATTGCTACTGCTACTAATACTAAGACCACTACAACAATAACAACAACAACAACTACTACTACTTCTACTACTGCAATTGCTAGTACTACTGCTACCACTAATTCTACTACTTCTATTTGTACTATTGCTATTACTTCTACTACTACTACTACTATTGCTACTACTACTACTTCTCATACCACTACTACTTTTGCTACTACTACTACTACAACAACTATTATGGCTACTGCTACTACTACTACTCCTACTACTACTGCTAATACGATTTCTATTCCGACTAGTGCAACTACTACAGCTTCTACTAAGCATGTTACTACTACTGTTGCTGCTATTACTACTGCTGCTACTACTACTCCTACTACTACAACTGCTACTACTACTACTCCGGCAACAACAACAACAACTACTACTCCTACTATGACTACTACTCCTACTACTTCTTTTATTACTATTGCGTCTACTAGCAATACTACTACGGCTACTACAATAATTACTACTACTACTGCATCTGCAGCTATTTGTACTGCTACAACTAATACTACTAACACTACTAATTCTAAAATGACTTCAATTGCTATTGTTGCTCGGCTAATACAACTAGTACTACTGCTACTTCTCGTACTACCACTGCTACTGCTGCTACTACAACTGCTATTACAACTACTACTACTCCTGCTACTACCTCTACTACTACTACCACAACAACTGCAGCTAAAATTTCCACTACTACTATAACTACTTCACCGTCAATAATAATTACTACTACTTCTCAAACAACTGCTACTGCTGCGACTACTACTACTGCTACAACTTCTCCTACTGCTACTACTACAAGGACTACTACTGCTACTTCTACTCTGTTACTACTGCTACTACAACTACCACTAATTCTAAGACTACTTATGGTACTATTGCAACTTCTACAACTACTACTACTGTTGTTGTTGCTGCTACCGCTAGTACTACTACTATACTACTACTACTACTACTACCGCTACTACTACTACTACTACTACTACTACTACTACCGCTATTACTACTACTACTACTACTACCGCTACTGCTACTACACCTACTACTACTACTCCTGCTGCTTCTCCTATTGCTACTAATGTTACAACTACTACTACTACTAATACTGCTACTACTACGCATGCTAGTACTACTACTGCAATAAATACTACAACTACTTCTTCGACAACTACAACTACTACCAATGCTACTACAACTACACCTACAACTGCTACGAGCACTTCTACTAATACTCTTGCTACTACTACTACTACTGCAATTATGACTTCTATTACTGTTGTTGCTACTACTACTACTACCACTACTACTACTACTACTACTACTACTACTACTACTACTACTACTACTACTACTACTACTACTACTACTACTATGACAATAACTACTACTACTACTACTACGACGATACTACTTACTACTACTACTACTCCACGATACTACTACTACTACTACTACTACTACTACTACTACAACTCTTCCAATATTACTACTACTACTACTTCTGCTACCACTTCTATAACTACTACTAGTACTAGTACAACTACTACAACTACAACAACAACTACTACTACTACTACCGCTACTACTACTACTTCTTCTACTACTACAACTGCTACCACTACCACTACATATACTACTCCTGCAACTACTACTACAGCTCCTACTACTATTGTGACAACAACTGTTCCTGCTCTTGCTACTATTTCTAATACTACATTTAGTACTACAACAACTATTGTGACCACTGCTACTACTACTACAACTAACGCTGCTGCTGCTACTACTAGTACAGCTAATATTACTACTGCGGCTACTACTCCTTCCTCTACGACTAATGCTCATCTACTAGAGCTACTACAACTATAACTTCTACTATTATGCAAAATGCTACTACTACTATTACCACAACAACAACAACAACTACTACTACTACTGCTACTACTACTACTACAACTATTGTTACTACTGGGTCTACTACTACTGTTGCTAAATTTACTACAATTACTTCTGGAACTACTTCAGCTCCTACTACGGCCACTTCTCCGACTACTACCACTACCACTACTCCTACTGCTACTACTACTAATTTTGCTACTACTTCTGCAACTACTAAGTCGTCTACTACTACTACTACTAATACTAATACTACCACTAGTACGACTACTACTACTACTACTGCTGCTACTGCAAACCCTACTGCTACTAATACTACTATGACTACTACTACACTGCTGCTGCTATCACTACCACTACTACTGCTGCTAGAACTACTGCAACTACTACTGCTACTACTACTATTGCTGCTACTACTGCTACTACTACAACTGCTACTATCGCCATAGCTGGTACTGCTAGTACAGCTATTACTACTAATACTTCTACTGCTACTACTGCTACTTTACCACTTCTATTAGTACTATCAGTTCTGCTACTACTATTGTTGCTGATGTGACTACTATTACCACAATCGCAACTAGTACAACTCATGCAATGACTGTTACTACTGGTACAACTACTACTGCTACTCCTGCTACTATTACTACCAATACTTCAACTACCACTGCTACCTCAGCAACGACTGCTACTACTATTACTACTACTACTGCTGTTGCTCTTATTAGTACTACTACTACTGCTACTTCTGCTATTACAGTAACTACTACTATTTCCACTACTGCTATTACTATTGCTGTTGCTGCTTCAGCTACTATTGCATTTGCTGCTCCTACTAATACTACTACGACTACTACTACTACTACTACTTCTACTGCTACTATAACTATTTCTCCAACTACAACTGCTGCTGCTACTATTAACGCTACTTTTGCTACTATTACTACTACTACTGCTGCTGCTGCTACTAATACTACGGCTGCGGCTGCTGCTACTACTACTACTACTACTACTAGTACTACTACTTTGTAAAAGGCTACTTTATTAAAGCAGATGCGGACTTATCGTATCTTCTAGTGTAAGCTTCCTCGATAAAAGGGAGCGATATGTTCAGACTAAACAAGCACAAAGCCCGGAACCCCCGGCAAGAGTTGAGTAAAGCGCAGAGTGATCTGTGAGTTTCTGCCAATCTTTTCTCCTTATTCTCTTTGCGTCATTGCTTGTGTTTAATTCCTGGCGAAATCAAATATATTATTTGTGTATACGTGTTGGTGTTTACATTTTGGTATCAAAGCTAGTTAAAGAAGATATGGCGTGTGAATAGAAAGCTTTGGGGTTAAGGTATGAAAGGTTAGGGGATGGATTTGCTTTATCATACCTGTTTCTGTTCTTCTCTGAGCTTATGATTTACATGCTTTCATATGAACTATTATGTTTCTGCTTGGTATTATGCTAATCAGGCAAGGGTTACGAGTATTATGCTTTCTGGGTGACGAACTGATAGGAAAAAGAACAGGTCCTAACTTGGTAGTAAGGCGTGTGGCCGTGAGTAAGCCCAAGGGCATACCTGGGTGATCCTAGAAAGTTCTAACCTAGCGAGGAACTGCCCTACCCAAACCTAGATAGGAATGGTATAACAATTTCCGAACTGCAAACCTGGATTACCTTGACCTTACTTCAACCAAGAGCATTAATCTCAGCCAATTAGCCAATAGTGCTATTACTGTCTTTCCCAAACACATGATGACTTACCATAAGACAGTAGGGAGTACCAACCGGTATCATGGGATTCCTGAGGAAATCTATGCAAAGGATGCACGCCCAGGGGCCTCTGTACCTCGGTCCATAGATCTTTTCTCGGAAGAAAATGATGACTGGGTGGAAACTTATTTGGAAACCCTACAGACCGGCAACTTTTTTTGTACAAGGGCTATGGATTACCCCATACAGGATAAACCAATCTGGGATTCAGACCCAGATGATGACGAGCCGATCTGGGAGAACGACCCAGACGAAGGCTCAGGTTGCTCTCAAGATGCACAGGGCAACACTACTTCTGAAGAAGAAGGGCATTCAATCCTCATGCTAGGAGAGATTGAAGGTGGGTATCGACCGCAGGTCAAATTGCCTGATGAACAAATGAGCTACCTGCATAATTAGCAGCACAATGACTTCGTGCAGCCACGGCATGAAAGTTGCTCTTGCTGTAAAAGGAAGTCTTTACAAAGGGCACGTATCCACTGCAGCAAGTATAAGGTAACAGCTTGCAATCTTTGTGGTCCTTATTATATTAGAAGGCAGGTTCAAGTAGCTCCAGTGACACCAGCCCTGTTCTTCCTGCAACAATTAATAAAAGAGTAACAATACCACATCTCTTGGTGGGAAGGAGAGATCGAGCGGCTAAGAGGGGAGGTTGAACATTTCAAGGAAAAGCTGTAGGAGTTGGAATTGCAAAAGGAGCTCCAGCACGAACAAAGGGAATTCGAAGCAGCTGAGCTGGAAAAGGCGAAAGGGAAAGCAGTATTCCTAGCGGAAGAAAATACTAACGTTCTAGTGCAGGAACAAATTTTCAAAGCCTCCACGGGAGAGCAAAAGGAAGCACAACAACAAACGGGCCCAAGGATTGTCAAAAACATGTTATACAACATGCAGGTCGAGTTTGAAATTCCTGGACTTCCCAAATTCAGAGTCTGAGCAATACTGGACACAGGGGCAACGACATGCTGTATAGATGAGGCATCCATCCCTAAGGAAGCTATGGAAAAGAACTGTGTCACAGTTCACTTCAGTGGAATCAATTCCCGGCAAACGGCGGACAAGCGCCTAAAGCAAGGAAATACGTACATTGGGAGTAATACCTTCCGAATCGCCTACACTTACAGCTTCCGAATGGTGCTCGGAGATGGCATCGAAATGATTATTGGATGCAATTTCATATGGGCTATGCAAGGGGGGGGGTACGCATCGAAGGTAGTATGGTTACTTTTTACAAAAACCTAATTACCATTAACACTACCCCTGTAGCAGCAGCAGCAGCAGCTTTAGAAGAGCTTGACTTGGAGGAGGACGAATACCTTGACATCAAGGAGTCGGTCTACTACAACCTGGAAAAAGGAAGGGAATCCTTTCGGGAGAAATTCGAGCCTCTGCTACAAAGGCTGAAGAAGGCTGGATACATTGGCATGTGCAGGCGTTACTTGAGCTTGGTGTAATCAGGCCCAGCAAAAGCAGGCATCGGACGACTACTATCATAGTAAATTCAAGGACAAGCGTTGACCCAAGAACTGCGCAGGAAGTCAAGGGGAATGAGAGGATGGTCTTCAACTATAAAAGACTAAATGACGTCACCAATAAAGATCAGTATAGCCTTCCCGGGATCAACACAATATTACGAAGAGTCAGCAATAGCAAAATTTTCTCCAAGTTTGATCTCAAAAGCGGCTTCCATCAAGTAGCGATGCATCCTGAGTCCATAGAATGGACCGCCTTTTGGGTACTAGAAGGACTATTTGAATGGCTAGTTATGCCTTTTGGGCTCAAAAACTCACCAGCTGTGTTTCAAAGGAAGATGGATGCTTGTTTTCAAGGTACTGATCAATTTATTGCCCTTTACATTGATGATATTCTCGACTTCTCAGACACAGAGGAACAGCATACGAGGCACCTGGAGGTGATGCTACAAATTTGCGAAACAAATGGCTTGATCCTTAGCCCTACGAAGATGAAAATTTCTGTCTCTGAAGTCAAATTCCTGGGAGCTGTAATTGGAAATCGAAAGGTAAAGCTACAACCCCACATCAACAAGCATGTTGCTGACTTCCAGGAGCAAGAGCTAACAACCTTGAAGGGGCTTAGGTCGTGGCTTGGAATTCTGAATTACGCCAGGAGCTATATCCCAAATATAGGGAAGCTTCTTGGGCTTTTGTATGCCAAAACAAGCCCAACGGGTGAAAGAAGGTGGAATGAGGAGGACTGGGAATTGGTAAGACAAATAAAGCACCTTGTTCAGGCACTGCCGGACCTGGAAGTACCCCCAGAGGGTAGCTACATGATCATAGAGGTAGACGGATGTATGGAAGGATGGGGTGGTGTCTATAAATGGAAATCCCAGAAGTATGACCCCAAGGCTACTGAGCGGATATGTGCTTTTGCATGTGGGAAATTTAACCCACCAAAATCCGCTATTGATGCAGAAATCCATGCAGTGATGAAGTCACTGGAGGCGCTCAAGATCTACTATCTTGACAAAACAGAACTACTCATCAGGATAGACTGCCAAGCGATTATTAGTTTTTTTCAGAAATCTACAAACAATAAGCTGTCCAGGGTTAGATGGCTAGCATTTGCGGACTATATTACCGAAACAGGAGTCCTGATCTAGTTTGAGCATATAGACAGGAAAGACAATCAGTTAGCCGACGCGCTTTCCCGATTAATTAACTTTGTTTTCCTTTCAGGATGGCCGACGGATGCGGAGCAAGAAACGCTAAGTCTCCCCGCTATAGCCATTCAGGAAGTCAAAGTGGCACAGCACAAAGGAGCACAAGAGCAGCTAAAGAACATGGTAACCGTACTATGTGCGATGCTCAGCTCATCAGATTATATGAATCCACACCAACACCCATTGACGTCTGCAATTCCATCAGGGAAGATATCCAACACCTTGAGCGGCAGGTCGTTCAAGCAGCAATCACAGCACTCCTCCAACTACGGGAGCTTCACTCCCTAAAAACTGAGGCATGCCTGCGTCTAAGTCAGATCGACACTTTATGGGCCCAATGGTTTCGCTCCGTTAAGCAGATCGATGAGCAGCTTCACCGGGCCGTTTCTCTAACCATATCCTCAACCCAGCGTACCAGTGCCTTTCAGCCGGCCCCTCAACAGAAGCGTGGTGGAGAGTAGATCGCTTCAGCCCATAGGAGGTGGCCTAGCCCAACAGACAACCAACAGACAAGCCCAGCCAGTCCAAGAGTAACCGGCCCAGTTCAGACGAGGTCGTAGC
The DNA here is from genome assembly GCA_005019695.1 of Trichopus zeylanicus subsp. travancoricus. Taxonomy (NCBI): domain Eukaryota; kingdom Viridiplantae; phylum Streptophyta; class Magnoliopsida; order Dioscoreales; family Dioscoreaceae; genus Trichopus; species Trichopus zeylanicus. The sequence continues at coordinate 17,032 of RXID01011098.1, forward strand.
TTATGTATAAAGTTATGGCAGCTTTAATAAAGCGCCTTTTGTAAAGTAGCTTTATTAAAGTAGCTCTTGGCAGCTTTTGAAAAGCGCCATTGTAAAAAGCTACTTTATTAAAGGAGATGCGGACTTATCGCATCAGATGGTGTAAGCTTCCCCTATAAAAGGGAGCGATATGTTCAGAATAAACAAGCCTGGAAGCCCGGAACCCCCGGCAAGAGTTGAGTAAAGCGCAGAATGATCTGTGAGTTTCAGCCAATCTTTTCTCCTTATTCTCTTTGAGTTTTGTGTCAATTTGTTGCCTCACATTTTCTAAGTCCCGAGAGCTTAGAGTGTGTATACGTTATTTGTATATAAGTGTTGGTGTTTACATTTTGGTATCAGAGCTAGGTAAAGAAGATATGGCTTGTGAATAGAAAGCTCTGGGGCTAAGGTATGAAAGGTTAGGGGATGGATTTGTTTTATCATACCTGTTTCTGTTCTTCTCTGAGCTTATGATTTACATGCTTTCATATGAACTATTATGTTTCTGCTTGGTATTATGCTAATCAGGCAAGGGTTACGGGTATTATGCTTTCTGGGTGATGAACTGATAGGAAAAAGAACAGGTCCTAACTTGGCAGTAAGGCATATGGCCGTGAGTAAGCCCAAGGGCACACCTGTGTGATCCTATAAAGTTCTAACCTAGCGAGGAACTGCCCTGTCCAAACCTAGATAGGAACTGCCCGGTAGAAGCTTATAGTGAATTTGGTAGCATAGATGTCAGAAGCTTGGGAGAGAACAATACAGGAATGGTATAACAATTCCCGAACCGCAAACCTGGAGTACCTTGACCTTACTTCAACCAAGAGTGTTAATCTCATCCAATTAGCCAATAACCTTGCTGTAGTTTATAACCGTGGATGTCTTTCCTCTAGAGTTAGTTTGAAAAATTTTAAACAAATTCTTGAAAAGTGTGAAGGCCTGGAGAGAGAGGTTTCGGAACTAAGGACAGCCCGGACCAATCTAATCACTATAGTATTAGAACACAAACCTTTGACAGAGAGGGAATTTATAACTCTAGCAACCCAGGTTCCAAGCCTACAAGCATACGGTGAGGAGAGGTCCTTAGAATTCCTAGGAAATATAAGTGAAAAAATTAAAGAACTGCAGAAGGAGGTACAACTAATCAGGAGGCAGCAAGCACAGGAGGACACATCTTCGGCACTACCTTCGTTTCATTTGTTAATTAACAGGGTACAACACCTCAATTCTGAAAGGCCAAAGGAAGGAAAGGGCACTTTGCGTGTGTTTAAGGACCCGTTTGCAATCCTGAAGGAAGAAAACGACAAGCTAGGGGAAACCAACGGCGGCATGCACGTAGGAGCAAGCAACAACGTCTGCAGCAACACCATTATTTGAAGACCAAATTAGGAGGTACAGCAGGGGCCAACGCCGCCTGCACAACTTGCAACAAGGCGCTAGGAAGATCAGGAGGCGTCTCACTGGAAGTCCTCCCTCCCAGCAGATCTTGGAACATCAAGTTGATCCCCAGGCCGACCTCAGACTCTCAATGAAGGAACGAGCCTCTATAGTCCCAGCAAAAGCCCTGTACCATTCCAGGAAAGACGATGACAACCATCGGGTCTATATGCATCGTTCGGAAGAATCCATCCTGTGCACCGATGACAAACAACAAGACAGGATGTTTATCCAGGAGGAAAGCTTTTACCAATTGCAGAGGAGCGGATTCCAGTATATCCACCTGGGTATATTGCAGTTGCGAATTCAAACACTCCACCGACAAGAGGAAGGTACGTTATCCCTTATTTTGTTTTGGGATAATCGATGGCAAGGGGACAGATCGATCTTAGCCACCATGGAGATAGACCTTACCAGGGGTAGCCAACTCATCTATGTGATCCCGGATATGATGCTAACCATTGGTGACTTCTGTAGGAACATTCATGTCTCCATCCTAACTAGGGGCTACAAGCAATGGCGCAATAGCGACGCCAACCTCCAATACGCCCAATGCTAGGTTTGCCTTTGGAGTACAAGGGGTCGTTGATTACCTGGTGAGTCATGGAGTGAAGGCTTTCCCAGGGAGGAGTTACTCTACGGTGACGCTCCAAGGAATTAATTGGGTGGTGAAGCCAGTTCAAGTCCCAAGTCTAAAGCAACTGACGGAGGTCATCAGCCGAAACCTGATTGATGGAAGCATCGCCCTAAGCTTCCACCATTATGAGTCCACACCAAGGGTGTCTTACTGCAGCCAGCGGGAAGACGAAGTGCAGAGTGATGAAGAAGAATTACGCTCCAAGTACATACTGGCTGTACTTCAGCAAGATGAAGCTTCCCCAGTGCAGAAAGAAGGGTCCGACCAGTGTCAAGGGAATCCCTTGAGAGTCCATGTAGAGGATACACGCCCAGGGGCCTCTGTACCTCGGTCCATGGATTCCTCATTGGAGGAAGTTGATAATTGGGAAGATACTTATTTTAGCAGGTATCAAGGGGAAGTCTTTGTATGCACAGTAGTTTATGAGTATCCCATAAAGGATGGGCCAATCTGGGACTCCTACCCAGATAATGATGAACCAATCTGGAAATAGTACCCAGAAGAAGAGGACTAGGGGAGAGAATGTCCTGAAAATATTGTTGCCATGGGGCGCGAAGAAGAACCACTGGAGGAACTTGAGTATCCAGAACTTGAGTACCCAATGCTCAAGAAATTATCAGAGACATTATACTCGAGTACTGTGACCTCGCCCTACAGGCCCCTCGTGGACACGTCTATGGGACCTCCCAGCTACCCGCCAGCAGTCACCCCCTCAACATCTAGACAGGAGCCTGTATTCCAAGGCTATGAGCGGGGAACCTTTAAGAGGGCAACAAATAATGAGATGTGGAACTTGCCCTCAGCCCAACAAAACGGAGGTGCTCTCCTCGTAATCCCAGAACAATTGGGGTTATTTGACGACGTATTCACCAGATGGGAGTCAATTACGAAGAATCATGTAGCGAGTATGGGATTTACAGATGTACGGGACAAACTCGACTACATCGAAAATCTCCTCGGGGAGGTGGAAAAACACACATGGGTCTAGTGGCGAATGCAATACGGAGAGGAATACCAAGGGCTAATCGCAACAGGAGATGGAGGCGAAGGGACTCAAAATATTCTGTCCCAGATACGAAGAATATTTACCTTGGAAGATCCCACCACAGGGTCGACTACTATCCAAGATGAAGCTTACAGGGACCTCGAGAGACTATCATGTGACAATATCAAAGATATTGTCAACTACATGAACGATTACATGAGGTTAGCAGCCAAGACAGGAAGGCTCTACACCGACCTAGTACTGTCTGAAAAATTTTGGTTAAAGATGTCCACTGATTTAGGGAGAAAAATTAAGGCATCATTAAACCAGAAGTATTCCGGAGTACAAGTAGGAGTCTTACCCAGGGTGCTCTTTGCATACAAATTCCTGGAAGCAGAATGCAAGGACGCAGCATTTAGGCGATCCTTGAAGGATTTATCTTTCTGTAGTCAAATACCTATCCCTGGCTACTACAAGAAGGAGAAAAGGTATGGGATAAGGCGCTCCACTACATACAGAGGGAAACCGCATGAGACACACATCCGGATAGAAAAGAAGAAGCACCTAATCAGGAATCGCAAGTGCAAATGCTTCCTATGTGGACAAGAAGGGCATTTCGTGAGGGAATGCCCAAATGACAAAAGAAATGTTCGAAGAATGGCTATCCTAGAACAACAAACCCTCCCTGCAGATTATGATGTTCTATATGTGCAGGAAGGAGAAGCACAAAGCGACGCCATCTTCAGCGTTTCCGAAGGGGAGGACGGAACACCAAAACAAGTACTACAGGAAATAGTCCCCAGTGAGACAATCCTACTGCTACGAGAAAGGCCGAGGCCCAACAACTCTGCCACTAACCCTCCTGATACTCATTAGGCCCATGACCATGTAAGGTGGCCCCTCAACAGAAGCGTGGTGGAGAGTAGATCGCTTCAGCCCATAGGAGGTGGCCTAGCCCAACCGACAAGCCCGAAAGCCCGGAACCCCCGGCAATAGTTGAGTAAAGCGCAGAGTGATATGTGAGTTTCTGCCAATCTTTTCTTCTCATTCTCTTTGCGTTTTGCGTCAATTTGTTGGCTCTCATTTTCTAAGTCCCGAGAGCTTAGAGTGTGTATACGTTATTTGTGTATACATGTTGGTGTTTACGTTTCTACTACTACTATTGCTGCTTCCACTACTAGTAATACTATTACTACTATTCCAGCTACTATTGCGGCTACTATGGGTGTTGCTACCACTAGCACCACTACTGCTACTACTACTGCTGCTACAATTACTACAACTAATACTACTACTACTACTACTACTACTACTATACTACTAATAGTAATAGTACTACTACTACTACTACTACTACTCCCTGCTGCTACTATTTACAACTACTACTCCAACTATAACTACTACAACTACTACTACTACTAGTACTAGTACTTCTGCTTCAAGTACTGCTACTGCTAGTACTACTACGAATACTGCTACTACTACGAATAGTACTACTACTACTACAACTACAATTGTTACTACTGCAACTCCTACTACTGCTTTTACTACTACTCCTATTACTCCTACAACTACTATTCCGACTACTACTATTGCACCTTCAACTACTACTGCCCATACTCCAACTACTACATCTCCAACTATGACTCGTACTCCAATTCATACTACAACCACTGCTACTATTTCTATAACTACCAGTACAATAACAATAACAACAACTAGTACTACTACTACCTCAACTACTATGACTACTACTACAACTACTACTACAACAATTAATACTAACACTACTACTACTGGTACTGATACTGCTAATACTAACACTACTACTACTACTTGTACAACTACTGCCACTATTACCACTACTACTACTACTCCTACTCCTACACCAACTCTGACTACTACTCCTAATACTTCAACTACAACTACTACTTCTACTACTAGTACTAAAACTACTACTACGATTACTACTGCTACTGCTACTCCTACTACTACTATTGCTACTACTTCTGTTACAACTACTGGTACTACTACTTTGGCTACTACTGCACTACTACAACCACACTTACTACTGCTATTACTACTACTATTGCTTCCAAGGCTATAACAACAACTACTACTACTGCCACTATCTATAATACCACAACTACTATTCCTCATACTGCTGTTGCCACATATGTTGCTACTACAATAACTACCACTACTTCTACTTCTACTGCTACTACTACAACTACTACTACTGTTGCTGCGAAAACTACTACTACTACGCTAAGACTACTACTAATACTACTACTACGCTACTACTCCTACTCCAACCCCTACCCTACAACTACTACTACACAAACAACGAGACTGACGTACGACGACTACTACTACTACTACGACGACGACGACTACTACTACTACTACAACTGAAGTCCCAAACTACTCTAACTACTATCCAAGCCGACTACAACAACTACCTACTAACCACGCCAACTACAACTACTTTGACTATACTACTACGCTACAATTGCGACTATACTACTGCTACAACTACTACTCAGAACACTCCTACTTCTATTACTACTATAGCACTACGCCGAACAGTCCTACTACTACTACTTACTACTACAACTACTGCAACACCTACTAAAACTACTACTACCATTATGACTACTACTACTACTACTACTACTACTACTTTTGCTGCCACAACTACTACTGTAGTAGTAAGACTACTACTACATTTACTACTAGTGAAACAGCCAATAATAATACTACTACTCCTGCTACTTCTGGTGCTGCAATTGATGTTGCTACTATACTAGTACTACTAAAACTACCACTACTACTACTATTCCTACTCTACTCTTACTACTGCTACTACTACTCCTCCTCCAACTAATACTACTGCTGCTACTATGACTCCTATTGCCACTAAAACTACTACTAGTATAACCAACTACTACTACAACTATACTGTTGCTACTCCAACTCCTCCGACAACTACAACTACTACTACTAATACTACTACTACTAGTAGTCCTACTTCTACTACTACAACAACTACACCTAGTACTGCTGCTATAACTGCTACTATTTCAAGTAGTACTGCTACTACTTCCATGACTTCTACTACTACTAATACTACTACTATGACTTGTACTACTACTATAACTACTACTACTGTTGCTGCTCTTGCAGCTCCTACTACTTCTACTACTACTACTACTTCTACTACTAAAACTACTACCACTATCACTACTAATAATACTGATACTACTACTACTACTGCTGCTGTTGTTGCTGCTACTACTACTACTACTTCTACTACTACTATAATTGTTACGACTAATACTCCTACTACCTGTACTACTACTAATACTAACACTGCTACTACTACTCTTGCTGCTACTCATATTCCTACTATTGCCACTACTACTCCTATTACTGCTATTACTGCTACTGCTACTAATACTACTACTAATCCTAATACTCCTAGGACTCCACCTACTAGTACTACTTTGACTACTACTACTACTCCTAACACTCCTACTACTACTACTTTTGCTGCTGTTGCTGCTATTATTACTACTACTACTGCTACTACTTCTTCTACTTCTGCTGCTACTATTGTTACTACTACTACTACTGCTGCTACTAGCTACACTACTACAACTAATACTACTACTACTACTACTACTAGTACTACTACTACTACTACTAATACTACTACTACAACAACAACAACTACTACTTCTACTACTGTTACTACTAATTCTCTAGTGACTACTTCTGCTATTAGTACTGGTACTACTGCTTCTGCTACTACTACTACCACAACTGCAATGCTACTACTGTTGCACATACTTCTGCTACTGCTGCTGCTACTACTACTACTACTACTACTACTACTACTACTACGGCTGCTGTTGCTGCTGCTGTTACTACTATTACTACTACTACTATTCCTACTTCTTCTCCTACTTCTACAACTGCTACTACTACTGCTTCAAGAGCTAGCACTACTACTACTTCTCCTGCTACTACTACTACTACTTCTCCTGCTATAACTACTACTAATGCTACTTCTATCACTACCATTACTACCACAACAACTACTGCTACTATTGGTACTGGTGCTATTTCTACTACTAGTCCTATAACCGCTCCTACTACTCCTACTTCTATCAATAGTACTACTACTACCACTACTGCTAGTATTACTATAGGTACTACAACTTTTGCTACTGGTACTTCTACTTCTACTACTACTACTACTACTGCTACTAGTACGACTACTACAACAACAAATATTACTTCTACTACTACTTCTACCATAAGTTCTCCTAGAACAACAACTAGTACTACTACTACTAGTACTAGTACTACTGCTGCTACTTCATCTGCAACAACAATTACTACAGCTGCTGCTACTATTACTACTACTATGACTAGAACTTCTGCTACGACACCTACTGCTACTACTTCTACTACTATCAATTCTGCTACTACTGCTACTACTATTACTACTACTACAACAACTAATACATTTTCGACTACAATGACGTCAGCTACTACTACATCTGTTATAATGAGTACTACTGCTATTGCTACTACTACTGCAGCTACACTTATTACTCGCACTACTATTAGTACCACCACTTCTAGAACAACTACTGCCACTCCTACTACTACTATGGCTACTGCCACTACTATTGCTATTACTACTACCACCACAGGTACAACTACTGTTGCATCAACTAGTACAACAACAACTACTTCTATGACTATTGCCACTAATTCTACTACCGTTTTGACCACTACTATTACTGGAACTACTACTATTGCTGCTGCAGCTGCTATTATCGCTACTACTACTTCTGCTACTATTACCACAACAACAACTACTACTACCACTACTACTACTACTAATACCACTACTACCACTACTAGTACCACAGCTACTACTACTGTTACTACTACTACTACTACTTATGCCGACACTACAACTACAACTACTACTTCTACTACTGCTACTACTTATGTTGCAACAACTTCTGCTACTACTACTACAACAACTACTACTACTATTGCTACTACTAATAGTACAACTACTTTTGAAACTACCACTTTGACTACTACTACTACTACTACTACCACCACCACCACAACAACAACAACTACTACTACTCTACCACTCCTGCTACGACTACTACTTTTCCTACTACCATTACTACAATGACTACTTCTGTTACTACAACTATGGCTACTCTTGCTAATACTACTACTACTACTACTACTATTGCTGTTACTAGTAATACTACTAATACCACAATCACTACCACTCCAACTACTACAACTATTACTTCTACTACTACTTCTACTACTTCTGCTACTACTACTACTGCTACTACAGATGCCACTGCTACAACTATTACTATTATTAATACTACTGCTGCTGCTGCTTCTGCTGCTGCTCGTACTGCTGCTGCTATTACAAGCACTACCGATGCTGCTCTAACTACTACTACTACTACCACTGCAGCTACTACTGCTACTACTACAGCTACTACTACTATTTCTACAACTACTAGTTCTACAACAACTACTACTGCTGCTACTCCTACTACTATTGCTGCTAGTCCTATTAATACTACTACTCCTTCTACTACTGTAAACACAACTCCTACTACTACTACTCCTGCTACAACAACGACGACCACTACTATTTCTCCTACAACTACTACTACTATTGCTACAACTACTGCTCCTACTACAACTTCCTACTCCTACTCCCACTTCGGCTACTACTACTAATCCTCCTCCTCCTCCTCCTACTACTACTAGAACTCCTACTACTGCTACTGGCCCTACTCCAACTACTACTACTCCTACGACTACCCCTAGTCCAACTCCTTCTACAACTATAGCACTAGTACTACTACTGCTGCTGCTGTTGCTACTACTATTACCACTACTACTACAACAACTACTCCAACTACTACTTCTATAACTACTACTGCTACTACTGCTACTGCTACTACTACCACAACTTCTACTACTACTACTACTACTACTATTGCTGCTACTACAACTATGGCTACTACTACTTCTGCTACTAATACTACTACTACAACCACTACCAATGCTACTACTACTTCTGCTACAACTTCTACTACCAGTATAATTGCTACTACCACTACTTCTCCTACCACTACCACTACTACAACAACTCCTACTACTGGTACAACTACTACTGCTACACCTACTAGTTCTACACCTACTACTTTTCCAACTCCTACACCTACAGCCACTAGTACTCCTACTACTGCACTTGCTGCTACAGCTACTACCACTACTACTAATCCTAATAATCTTACTACTGCTACTACTACTATTACAACTACTTCTACAACTACTACTACTAATCCTAATAATCCTACTACTATAGCTACTCCTACTACAACTACTACTGCTGATAACAGTCCTACAACAAGTACTACCACTATTATTCTAATGACTAGTCCTATTACTGCAATGACTACTACTCCTACACCTGCTACTCCAATTCCAACTAATACTACTACTCTTACTGCTTTTGCTACCCCTACGCCAACTACTACTAGTCTTACTGCTACTCCTACTCCCACTCATACTACTATTATTACTGCTACTACTACTATAACTACTATTAGTACTACCACTACTACAACAACTATTACTACCACTACGACTCCAACTCCGATTCCAACTCTAACTACCACTCCAAAAACCACTACTGCTACTACTACTTCAACTAATACTGCTACTACCATAACTACTACTACAACCGCTGCTGCCACTACCAATACTCCAACTAGCACTACTCCTACCATTCCTACACCAACACCTACTACTACTATTGCTGCCACTAGTACTACTATTACTACAATAATAACTACTACTACTACTAATACTACTACTACCACTACTACTACTACTACTACAATAACAACAACAACTACTACTGCCACTACTACTGCTAATGCTGCTACTACTACTACTATTACTACTACTACCGTCACTACTGCTATAATTGCTACTACTGCTACTATTATTACTGATCTTTCTGCTCCTACCACTACTACTACTATTGCTACTATTGCTAGTGTTGCTACTACTACTACAATTACTACTACAACTTTTCCTACTACTTCTACTACTGTTACTACTTCTACTGCTACTTCTACTACTAATACTACTGCTAAGTATGCTACTTCTGCTACAACAACTACTGCCAGCACTACTGGTACGGGTACTACTACATCCACAACAACTACTACTAGTACTACTGCTTTTGCTACTAATGCTACTGTTGCTACTGCTACAACTCTACTGCGGGCACAACAACTATGACTATTACTGCTGCTACTACTACTATTACTACTACTACTACTGCAACTAATGCTACAATTACTACTAATGCAACTACTACAATTACTACTATAACTACAACTACTACTATGATGACTACTACTAAAACAACAACAACAACAACTACTACTACAACTACTTCTTATACAGTAACTGCTACTACTACTTCTCCCACTATTACTACTATTCCTTTAACAACATCTATTGCGACTACTAGTACCACTATTACTACTCCTACTACAAGTACTACTACTGCTACTATGACTCCTACTCCAACTCCTATAGCTACTACAACTCCAACTACTACTCCTATCCCTACTCCAACTAGCAATACTACTACTGCTGCTGCTACTACTATTACCACTACTACAACTACTGCTACTAATTCTCCCACAACTACTACTGCTACTACCACTAGTGCTACTACTATGACAACTTATGCTACTACTACTACTACTACTGCTATGGCTCCTACTACTACTTCTATTACTACATCTACTACTAATACTAATACAACTACTACTACTACCACTGCTCCTACTACTACTACTACTACTACTACTGGCACTACTAGTACAATTGCTACTGGTAGTACTACTACTAAAACTAACTCTACTACTGCTACTTCTATTACTACTACGACTACTACTACTACTACTCCTACTACTACTCCTACTCCAACGCCTACGGACACTACTACTACTACCACCACTACTACTACTACTACTATTCCAATGCTTAGTCCTGCTACTGCAACTACTACTACTCCTACTACTAATACAACTACTCCAACTCCAATTCCTACTCTAACCATCACTCGTAATACTGCTACTACTATTACTTCAACTACTAATGCTACTACCACTACTACTACTAAAAGTACTGCTGCTACTGGCAATAGTCCAACTTGTACTACACCTACTACTACTCCTACTCTAAACCCTACTACTACTCCTACTACTGCCACTGGTACTACTATTACTACTACTACTTCTACTACTACCACTAATACTACTACTACTCCTACAACTCTTACTACTACTACTACTACGAATACTTCTACTACCACTACCGATACTCCAACTACCACTCCTTATACTACTACTAATGATACTACTACCATTACTTCAATTGCTACTAGTGCTACTGCTACTACTACAATTATTACTACTACTACTACTATGACTACAACAATTACTACAATTTCAGCTATTGATACATCTGCAATAACTATGATTACTAAAGCTACTACTATAGCTACTACTACTGCTGCCACCGCTACTGCTACTGCTACTACTACTTCTCCTATTGCTACAACTACAACTATAATGACTGCAAATATTGGTACTACTATTGCTACAACTACTGCTACTATAGCCATTACTACTACTACTACCACAGTACTAATGCTGTTGTTGACGCTACTACTACTACTACTACTACAGTTGCTGGTACCACTGCTACTAGTGTTACAACTACTACTATAGCTACTACTACAACTACTAGTATTGTTGCTACTACCACAAATGCTACTATAGCTACCGCTACTACTACTACTTCTACTCCAACTTATAATACTTCTACTACTACTAATACAACAAGTATAAGTATTACTACTACTACTACTACACCGCTACTACTACTATTACTACTACTACTACTACTACTACTACTATGACTACTACTGCAGTTACTGCTACTGCTACTACTATTGCTACTACCTCTCGAATTACTACTACTATTACTACTACTACTACTTCTTCCACGATTACTACTGCGACTATGAATACCACAACTTGTACTACTATTGCGTCTAATATGACTACTTCTACTGCTACTGTATCAGCTACAACTACTACCTGTACTACTACAATGACTCCTTCTACTACAACAATTACGGCCACTCTGGCTGCTACTAAAACCACTACTACAACTACTGCTGCTACTACTACTACTAAAACCACTACTACAACTACTGTTGCTCTTGTTGTTGCTGCTACTACTACTAATTCTACTACAACTACTACTAGGACTGCTGTTGCTATTGTTGTTGATGCTGTAACTAACACTACTACTCCTTCTACTTCTCCTACTAATACTACTATTGCAACTACTATTATTGCTACTACTGCTACTGCTACTACTACTACTTTTACTACTACTATGGCTACTACTATTGCTATTACTGCCACTAGTACTACTACTACAAGTACAATTACTACTGCTACTACTACAACAACAACTACTATAATTGCTAATGCCACTACTTTTACAACTACTACAACTACTACTATTGCTATGACTCTTGCTACTACTACTACTACTACTTTTGCTGCTACTACTAGTACAGCTACTACTACTACAACAACAATAACAACAACCACAACAACAACAACTACTACTACTACTATTGTTGTTGTTGTTGATATTATTACTACTACTACTACTAGTGTTATTATTCTTGTCATTCCTACCCCTATAACTACTGTTACGACTTCTCCTACTACTATTACCACTGCTATTGCTTCTACTACTAATTCACTGCTACTACTGCTACTACTATAACTACTGCTGCAACTATTATTACTACTACAACAACTACTACTACTACTTCTACTTCAATAACAAATACTACTACTTCTCCTGCCACTACTACAGCAGCTACTATTGCTACTATTGCTATTGCGACTACTGCTCCTCTTAATGCTACTGCCACTACTACAGTACTTCTATTACTACAGCTACTACTACTAGTACTACCGCAACTACTACTACTACTAATTCTACTGCTACTACTACAACTCCTAACACTATTACTGCAACTACGACAACTATTGCTAATACTGCTTCTACTACCAGGGCAACTATTCCTACTGCTACTGCTACAATGGCTACAACTGCTACTACTACTACTACTATTGCTGCTGCTACTACAACAACTAATGGTACAACTACTCCAATTACTACTACTACTACTAATACTGCTACTACAACTCATTCTACTATTTCTCCTACTACTACTATTTCTTCTCTTGCTATGCCATCTCCTCCTCCTACTACTTCTGCTACTACTACTTCAACAACTACTAATATTATTACTACTACTGCTGCTGCTACTATGATAACCACTGCTACTGCTTCTACTATTGTTACTACTACTACTACTATTACTACTAATACTTCTACTTTTTCTACTACTATGACAACTACTACTTCTACATCTACTACAGGTACTGCTACTACTACAACCCTTGCTACTACAACTTCTACTACTACTTCTCCTACTATTACTACTATTATGACTGCTACTGTTGCTACTAATGATACTACTACTACTATCATTACTAATACTTCTACTATTGCTACTACTACTACTATTGCTACAATTGCTTGTGCTACTACTACTACTACTACTACTACTACTACTACCGCTACTACTACAACTACTACTGCTACTGTTGTTGTTGCTGCTACTAATACTGCTACACCTAAAACTACTACTACTACTGCGACTGCTGCAACTACTATTGCTGCTACTACAACTACTAATACTACTACAACTAATACTAATGCTTCTACTGCTACTAATACTACTAATCCTACTACTTTCACTATGACTACTACTACTGCCACTACTATTGTGACTGCTTCTATTACTACTACAACAATAATGAATACTACTACTACTGCTACGACAACTACTCCTACTACCACTACTACTACTACTATTTCTGCTACTTCTATTGCTACTACTGCAACTGCTGTAACAAATACAACTACGCCCATTGCTACTACTACTACTCCTACTACCTATACTACTACTGATGCTACTACTACTACTACTTCTAAAACTACTGCTGCTCCTACTCATCCTACTATTACTACTACAATTGCTACTCCTGCTACTAATACTACTACTACTGCTACAGCTGCTACTATTGCTACTATTGCTTGTACTACTACTACTACTACTACTACTACTACTACTACTACTACTACTACTACTACTACTACTACTACTACTACTACTACCGCTACTACTACAACTACTACTGCTGCTGTTGTTGTCGCAGCTACTAATACGGCTATTCCTAAAACTACCACTACTACTGCGACTACTGTAACTACTACTGCTGCTACTACAACTACTAATACTACTACTAATACTACTAATCCTACTACTTTCACTATGACTACTACTACTGTCACAACTATTGTGACTGCTTCTATTACTACTACTACTACAACAATGAATACTACTACTACTACTATGACTACTACTCCTACTACCACTACTGCTACTATTTCTGCTACTTCTATTGCTGCTACTACTACTACTACTACTACTGCACCTGCTGCAACAAATACAACTACTCCCATTGCTACTACTACTACTCCTACTACCTGTATTACTACTGCTGCTGCTACTACTACTACTTTCACAACTATTGCGGCTCCTACTCCTACTACTACTACTACGATTGCTACTCCTGCTACTAATACTACTACTGCTACAAATACAACTACAACTGCTCCTATTGCTTCTACTACTACTACTACTTCTGCTATTTCCAATGCTACTGCTATTGCTACTTCTACTACTACTGCTACTAATACTAATACAACAACAACTACTAGTACTACTATTACTACCACTACTCCTATTACTACTACTACCACTCCTATTACTATTTCTATTGCTACTACTACTATTACTACTGCTACTATTGTTGTTGCTACTACTACTACTACTACTAGTACTAGTACTACTATTATTACTACATTTGCAAATCCTATAGCTACTACTATCACTACTTCTACTCCTATTACTACTACTACTTCTACTACTTCTACTACTACTACCATTGTAACTAATACAACAACAGCTACTACTAGTACTATTACACTACAACTATAGCTACCTCTTCTACTATTGCTACTACTACTAGTACTACTACTATTGCACCTATTACTTCTGCTCCTACTGCTACAACAATTACTACTCTGCTACTGCTACTGCTGCTGCTACCAATACAACTACCGCTACAACTACTACTAGTACTACTGCGATTGTTACTACAACTACTACTACTACTACCGCTATTACAACTACTACTGCTACTACTACTGCTACTACTGTCACTATTACAACTACTCCTACTATTTCTCCAACTATTGCTACTACTGCAACTACTACTGTCACTGCTTCTACTACTACTACTACTATTCCTACTACTCCTACTTCTATTACTACTATGGCTTCTACTATTGCTATTATTACTACTGCTGCTGCTGTTGCTACTACTACCACTTCTACTACTACTACTTGTGCTACTACTCTTACTAGTATTGCTACAAGTACTACTACTGCTGCTGCTATTGCTGCTACTACTGCTACTGCTACTTCTACTACTATTACTACTAATAGAATCGCTACTACTCCAAAAACTACTATAATTACTACTACTAATACAACTACTACTATAACTACTCCTATTACAAATACTACTACTTATGCTACTAGTACAACTACTAATGTTGTTGCTGCTACTACCGCTACTTTTACAACTGCTATTGCTACTACTACTCCTACTACAACAACAACAACTACTTCTCCTACTACTGATACTATTGCAACTATAACTAGTAGCTGTAGTAGTGAAAGTAGCAGTAGTAGTAGGAGTAGCAGTAGCCGTAGTTTTAAGAATAGTAGTAGTAGTAGTGGAAGTAGTAGTGCAAGTAGAAGTTGTTGTAGTAGTAGTTGTAGCAGTAGAAGTAGTAGTAGGAGTAGGAGTAGGAGTAGGAGTAGGAGTAGTAGTAGGAGTAGGAGT
Source organism: Trichopus zeylanicus subsp. travancoricus (assembly GCA_005019695.1). NCBI lineage: Eukaryota > Viridiplantae > Streptophyta > Magnoliopsida > Dioscoreales > Dioscoreaceae > Trichopus > Trichopus zeylanicus. Next base: position 33,338 of record RXID01011098.1, read on the forward strand.
TGGAGTAGTAGAAGCATTAGTAGTAGTAGTAGTTGTAGAAGAAGAAGTAGTAGTAGAAGCAATGGTAGTTGTTGTATTAGTAGGAGGGGGAGTTGTAGAAGTGATAGTATTAGTCATAGTAGTAGTAGTAGTAGTAGTAGTAGTAGTAGTAGTAGTAGTAGTAGTAGTAGTTGTAGTAGAAATCGTGGTAATAGGAGTAGTAGTAGTAGTAGCAATTGGAGAAGATATAGTAGTAGTAGTATTAGTAGCAGGAGTAGTAGTAGTTGTTATAGTAGTAGGAGTCGTAGTAGCAATAGTCATTGTAGAAGAAGCAGCAGTAGTAGTATTGGCAATAGTAGTAGTAGTAGTGGCATGAATAGTAGTAGTTGCAATAGAAGTGGTTGTAGTAGTTGTAGTATTAGTAGTAGTAATTATAGTAGTTATTGGAGTAGTAGTAGTTCTACAACTAGCAGTAGTAGCATTAGCAATAGTATTAACAGTACTAGTAGTAGTAGTATCAGCAGTAGTAGTAGTAGCAGTAGTAGCAGTAGCAGTAGTAGCAGTAATAGTAGCAGTAGTAGTAGCAATAGTAGTAGCAGTAGTAGTAGTAGCAGTAGTAGTTGTTGTTGTTGAAGTAGTACAAGTAGCTGTAGTAGCAGTATTAGTAGTAGTAGTAGCAATTGTAGAAGTTGTAGTAGTAGTAGTAAAAGTAGAACTAGTATTAGTATTAGTACTAGTAGAAGTCATTGGAGTAGTAGTAGTGCTTGTCGTAGTTATTGTAGTAGTAGTTGCAATAGTAATAGCAGTAGTGGTATTAGCAAGAGCAGTAGTAGCATCATATTAGTTGTAGTTGTAGCAGTAAAAGTAGTAGTAGTAACTGTAGTAGTAGTAGTAGCAGGAGTAGTAGTAGTAGAAGTTGCGATTGTAGTCATATTAGTAGTAGAAGTAGTAGTAACAGTAGCAGTAGTAGTGGTGGTAGTGGTAGTACTAGCAGAAGTAGTAGCAGTACTATAAGAAGTTGAAGTAGTAGTAGTAGTTGTTGTAGACGTAGTTGTAACTGTAGTATTAGTAGTCAGAGTAGTAGTAGAAGAAGTAATTATAGATGTAGTAGTAGTACTAATAGTAGTTCTAGTAGTAGGAGGAGGAGGAGGAGCAGTACTAGTAGTAAAAGTAGTAGTACTAGTGGCAGTAGTAGCAATAGTAGTAGTAGTTATAGTAGTAGCATTTAAAGTAGTAGTATCTGTAGTAGTGGTAAGGGTAATAGCTATAGCACTAGCAGCAGTAGTAGTAGTACTAGTACTAGTAGTAGCATTAGAAGTAGTAGCAATAATAGTCGCAATAGTAGTAGTCACAATAGTTGTAGCAGTTGTTGTAGCAGTATTAGTAGGAGATATAGAAGGAAAAGCAGTATTACCGGCAGCAGCAGTAATACCAGCAGTAGCAATAGCAACAGTAGCTGTAGTGGCAGCCTTAGTAGTTGCAGTAGTAGTAGCAGCAGTAGGAGTAGTAGTAGAAGTAGTACCTGTAGTGGAAGTAGTAGTAGTAGAAGTAGCATTAGTACTAGTACTAGCAATTGTAGTTGCAGTAGTAGTAGTAGTAGTAGGTATAGTAGTTGTAGTATTAGTAGTAGTAGTAGTAGTAGTAGTAGTAGTAGTAATAAAATTGTTAGTAGTAATAGGTGCAGCACCAGTAGTAGTAGTAGTAATAGTAGTAGTAGTTGAAGCAGTATTAGGAGTAGGAGCAGTAGTAGTAGTAGTAATAGTAGTTGTAGTAATAATAGTAGCAGTAGTAGTTACCGTAGTAGTAGCAACAGTAGTAGGAGTTGCAGTAGTTGTAATAGGAGTTGCAATGGCAATAGCATCAGTAGCTGCAGTGGTAGTAGTAGTAATGGTAGGTGTAGTAGTAGTAGCAATAGGAGTAGTTGTAGTAGTTGTCGTAGTAGTTCTTATAGTAGTTGCAGTAGTAGCACTAGTAGTAGCAGTAGTAGTAATAGAAGTAGTAGCAAAAGTGCTACTAGTAGTAGTGGTAGTAGTAGTAGTAGTAGTAGTAGCAGCAGAAGTAGTAGTAGTAGCAGTAGAAGTAGCAGCAGTAATAGTAGCAGTAGTTGTAGTATTAGTTGTAGTAATAGTAATAGTTGTAGGAGGAGTAGTAGTACTAGTGGTAGTAGTTGTAGTAGTAGTGTAGTAGTAGTAGCTGTAGTAGTACTTGTAGTAGTTATAGTAGTAGTAGTGGTAGTAGTAGCAGCAACAGCAGTAGTAGTAGTCATAATAGCAATAATAATAGTAGTGCTAGTAGTGCTAGTAGCAACAGTAGCAGTAGGAGCAGCTGTAGGAGTAGCAGCAGGTGCAGTTGTAGTGGTAGTGGTCGCCATAGTAGTAGTACTAGCAGTAGCATTTGTAGTAGCAACAGCGGCAATATGACTAGTAGTAGTAATAGTAGTAGTAGTAGTAGTAGTGGTGGTGGTGCTGGTGGTAGCTGTAGCAGAAGTAGCAGTTGCAACAGTAGCAGTTATTGGAGTAGTAGGAGCAATAGCAGTAGTAGTGGTGGTGGTAGTAGTAGTAGTAGTAGTAGTAGTTGCTATTGTAATTATAGTTGTAATTGCAGTAGTTGTTGTTGTAGTAGTAATAGTAGTAGTATCAGCAGCAGCAGCAGAAGTAGTAGTTGTAGTAGTAGTATTTATGGCAGTAGTAGTGGTAGTAGTAGTTGTTGTTGTAATAGTAGAAGTAGTAGTAGAAGTAGTAGTAGTGGTAGTAGTTGTGGTAGTAGTGGTTGTAGTAGTAGTGGTGGTGGTAGTGGCAGTAGTAGTAGTAGTAGTAATATTAGTAGTAGTAGTAATTGTGGTAGTTGTAGTAGTAATAATAGAAGTTGTAGAAGAAGTAGTAGTTGCAGTAGAAGTGGTAATAGTAGTAGTACTACTAGCAGCAGTAGTTGTTGTAGTATATTTAGCTGTAGTAGTACTAGCAGTAGCAGTAGTAGAAGTAGTGATAGTAGTAGCAGTAGTAGTAATAGTTGCAATAATGGTAGTAGCAGTAGTAGTGGTAGTAATAGTAGTACTAGTTGCTACAGTTGTAGTAGTAGTATTAGCAGGAGTGTTAGGAATAGTAGTAGTAGCGGTGGTTGCTATGCATACTGCTACTCCTTCTACTACTACTACTTTGACTACTATAATAATAACTACTACCACAATAACTACAACTACTACTAATATTACAAATACTACTACTACAACTTCTACTACTACTACACCGTTGCTACTTCCCTACTACTACTATTACTTCCACTACTACTACTACTACTACTGATGCTGCTCTTGCAATTGCTCAAACTCCCCCTCCTCCTCCTCCTCCTACTACTACTACAACAACAACTAGTACTACTGCTATTACTACAACAACAACTACTACTACAACTATTACTACTTCTACTACAACAAAAACTACTACTACTACTGCGACAACAACAACAACAACAATTACTACTACTACTATTACGGCTACTACTACTACTTCTACTACTACTACTACTTATAGTACTACTACAACTACTACTGCTACTACTACTACTTATACAACTACTACTACTTCTACTTGTACTACTTCTACAACTTCAACAATGACTTATACTACTACTACTACTACAACTACTACTTCTACTTCTGCTGTGGCTACTACTTTTGCTACTACAACTTCCACTACTAATTCCTCTTCTACTACTAGTGGTACTACTACTGGCACTACTACTACAACTACTACTACCACTACTATGGCTGCTACTACTACTACTACAACAACAACTACTACTAGTACTATTATTACTACTACTTATACTACTACTACTCCTACTGCTACAACTAAGGTTACTATTACTATTGTTGTTGCTACTACTACTGCTACTACTACTACTACTACTAGTACTACAACTGCTATTACTACTTCTGGTATTACTATTATAACTAATAATACGACAACAACAACGACAACAACAACAACTACTACTACAATAATAACAACAACAACAACAACAACAACAACAACAACAACAACTACGACTACTACTACTACAACTACTTCTACCCCTACTACTACTTATACTACTACTTCTTCTTCTACTTCTACTACTTCTAGTACTACTTATACTACTACTACTACTGCTTCTACTGCTACTTCTACTTCTGCTGTGTCGATTACTATTGCTACTACAACTTCTACTTCTACTACTTGTTCTACTACTACTGGTACTACTACTACTACTACTACTACTACTACTACTACTACAGCTACTGCTACTAATAGTACGAGTACTACTACTACAACTATGATTTCTACTACTACTACTGCGCCTAGTACTACTACTACTACTACTACTCCTGCTGCTACTACTACTACTACTACTTTTCTTGCTAATTCTACTACTACTAGCACTACTACTGCAACCACACTCCTACTACTTCTACTACTACTACTACTACTAGTTCAGCCAGAACTACCTCTACTGCAATAACTGTTACCACTGCTCCTAGTTCCACTACAACAATTATTAGAATGACAACTTTTGCTACTACTGCTACTACTACAAATAAAACAACTATGACTACTACTCTGACTACTACTACTAATTCTGCTACTATAGCTACTATTAGTACTACTACTATTACAACTACTATTATTATTGTTGCTACTACTACTATTACTACTAGAACTATGACTACTACTACTACAACAACTACAACTACTATAACAACAAATACTACTACTAGTTTTCCTATAATAACAACAACTACAGCTTCTCGTACTACTACAACTGCTGCTGCTGCTACTTCAGGTACAACTACTACGATCGCTACAACTATTACTACTGCTGCTACTATGTCTACTACTGCTACTACAACTAGTATTACTACTACATCTACAGTTATCACCGCTACTACTACAATAACAACAACTGCTACTACTCTTACTACTACTGCTGCTGCTACTACTGCCACTACTATTGCTAATACTACTGCTGCTACTACTATTACGTTGCTGCTACTACAACAACTACTACTACAACAACTATTACTACTACTACTACTACAAGTACTATAACTACAAGTATTGCTACTCCCAATGCTACTGCAACTACCACTTCTATTTTTACTGCTACTGCTGCTACTGCTACTACTACCACTACTACTGCTACTTCTAATACTACTATAACAACAACAACTACTACTACTACTACTTCTACTCGTACTGTGCTGCTACTGCTACTGCTACAACATCTACTACTACTACTACTGCTACTACTACTGCAACTACTACTACAACTACTATTTCTACTACGACTGCAACTACTACTAATATTATCGCTACTACCACTAATCCAACTTATTCTACTATTACTAATACCACTACTGCTGGTACTACTACTACTACTTTTGCTACTCCTACACCTACTGCTATTTTTTTTTTGTACTACTTCTAATTCTACAATAGGTAGCGCTACTACTACTTCCACTACTACTACTACTACTACCACTACTACTATAATGACTACAACTTACGCTACTACTACTGCTATTACGACTGCTACTATTACCACTACTACAACTGCTACTACTGCTACTACAACAACAACTATTATTACTACTACTGCTGCTACTATAACAAAAACTACTACTGCTACTATTAATTTTGCTGCTACAATAACTACAACTACTCCTCCTGTTGCTACTAATACTACTAATACTCTTGCTCCTACTACTACTGCTACTGCTACAGCTATGGCTATTGCTTAGGCAACTCCCATTATTACTTCTAGTACTGCAGCAGTTGTAGAATTAGTTGTACTAGTAGTAGTAGTTGTATGAATAGTAGTAGGTATAGGGGAGGAAGTAGTATAAGCAGTAACAGTAGTAGTTATTATTGTAGTATTGGTAGTAGCTATAGTGGCAGAAGTTGTAGTAGTTATAGTGATAGTAGTAGTAGTTATAGCAGCAGTAGTAGCAGCTAAAGTAGTAGTAGTTGGAGAAGTAGTTGTAGTAGTAGAAATAGTAATAGTACTAGTAGTAGTAGTAGTAGTAGTCATAATAGTGTTAGAAATAATAGTAGCCATAGTACTAGTAGCAGTAATAGTAGTGGTAGTAGCATTAGTAGTAGTAGTAGCAGTAGTAGGAGCCGTAGGAGCGAATGTAGCACTTGTAGTAGTAAGAGCTATAGTAGTTATATTAGTAATTATTGGAGCAGTTGTTGTTGTAGTAGTAGTAGAAGTATCGGTAGTAGTAATAGTGGTTGTAGCAGTAGTAGGAGGAGTAGTAGTAGTAGCAGTAGCAAGAGCTGCAATAGTAGTAGTTGTAGTAGTAGTAGCAATAAGAGTAGTAGTAGTAGTAATAGTAGTAGTTCGAGCAGTATTAGCAGTAGTGGTAATAGTAGTAGTCATAGTCGTAACAGTAGCAATAGTAGCAATAGCAGTAGCAGTAGGAGTAGTAGCATTGGTAGTAGGAGTAGCAGTTGCAGTTGTGGTAGTAGTAGTAGTAGAAGCTAGAGTAGTAGTAATAGTAGTAGTTGGAGCAGAAGTAATAGTAGCAGTAGTAATGGTAGTTGTAGCAGTAATGGTAGTAGTAGTTGCAGTACCGCTAGTAGAAGCAATAGTAGTAGCAGTAGTAGTAGTTGGAGTAATAGTAATCGAAGTAGCATTAGTAGTAGTTATAGTCGTAATAAACATAGAAATAGTAGTTATAGTAGCAGCAGCAATAGCAGCAGTAGTAATATTATTAGTAGTAGTAGTAGTAGCCATTATAGCAGTTGTGATAGTGGTAGCAATAATAGTAGTTGTAGCAATAGTAGGAGTAGCAGCAGTAGTAGTAGTCATGTTTTTAGTATTTGTGGCAGTTGTAGTAGTTGTTGTAGCTATAATAGTAGTAGCTATCATAGTAGCAGTAGCAGCTGTAGTAGTAGTAGTAGTGGTACGAGAAGTAGTAGTAGTCATAGTAGGAATAATAGTTGCAATAGTAGTAGTAGAAGTGATAGTAGGGGTAGTAGTTGTTGTATTAGTAGTAGGAGGAGAAGTAGTAGTAATTGCAGTAGCAGTAGTAGCATTATAGTCGCGGTAGTAGTAGTAGTAGTAATGGAGTAGGAGTAACAGTCGCAGAAACAGTAACCATAGTAGTCGTAGTACTAGTAGTAGTTGGAATAGTAGTAGTAGTAATAGTAGGAGTAGTATTAGTTATAGGAGGAGTATCAGTAGTGGCAGTAGTGGTAGGAGACTCAGTAGTAGTAGTGGTTGTAGTAGTAGTAATAGTAGTAGTTGCAATAGTCATAATAGTAGGAGAAGCAGTAGTAGCGGTTGGAGTAGTAGCAGTAGTAGTAGCAATAGCAGTAGTTGTAGCTGTTGTAGCAGTAGCAGTAGTTGTGGTAGTAGGAGAAGTGCCAGTAATAGTAGTAGTAGCAGCAGTAGCAGCAGTATTGGTAGTAGTAGTAGTAGTTGTTGCGATAATAATAGTAGTAGTAGTAGTTGCGATAGTAGCAACGGTAGTAGTAGTAGTCATTTTAGTAGTTAGGGTAGCAGTAGTTATTGCTGTAATAGAAGTAGTAGTAGCTCTCGTAGTACTACTAGTAGTAGTAGTAGTAGGAGAAGTAGTAGTTATCATAGCAGCAGCAGCAGCATTAGTAGTAGTAGAAGTAGTAGACGTAATAGTAGTAGCAATAGTAGTAGCAGTAGTAGTAGCAATAGTTGTAGTAGTAGTTGAAGTAGTTGTGGTAGTAGTCACAACAGCTACAATAGCAACAGTAGCCGATGTAGTACTAGTAGTAGCAGTAGGAGCATCAGCAGCAGCAGTAGTAGCAGTTGTAGTAGCAGCAGAAGTAGTAGTAGTAGTATTAGTAGCAGTAGTAGTAGCAGCTGTAGTACTAGTGGTACCTGTAGTTGCTGTAGTAGGCATAATAGTATTAGGTGTAGTAGTGATGGTAGTAGAACTGGTGGTAGTAGTATTAGTGGTGGTTCTAGTGGTAGCAGTAGTAGTAGTCGCGAAAGTAGTAGTAGTGGAAGTTGCCATAGTAGTACTACAAGAAGTAATAGAAGTAGTAGTAGCAACAGAAGGTGTAGTACGAGTAATAGTAGAAATAATAGGAGTAGCAGCAGTAGTAGTCGTTGTAGTAGGAGTATTAGTAGCAGCAAAAGTAGTTCTATTAGTAGCAGTTGCCGTAATAGTTGTAGTAGTAGTAGTAGGAGTAGTGGTAGTTGTTGTTATAGTAGTAGTGCTAGTAGTAACAATAGTAGCAGCAGCAGTAGTAGTAGTAGCAGTAGCAGTAGATGCATTAGTGGCAGTAGTAGTAGTAGCAGCAACAATAATAGCAGCAGTTACAATAGTAGTAGTAGCAGTAGTAGTACTAGTAATAGTTGAAGTAATAGTAGTGGTAGGAGAGGTTGTAGTAGTAGCAGTAGACATAGTAGTAGTAGCAGTAGTAGCTGTAGTAGTAAAAGTAGCAGCAGCTGTAGCAGTAGTAGTAGGAGTAGTAGTAGTTACAGTCGTAGTAGTAGTAGTAGTAGTAGTAGTAGTAATAGTAGTAGTAGTAGTATTAGCAGAAGTAGTAGTGGTTGTAGTAGGAGGAGGAGGAGTAGTAGTAGTAGTTATAGTAGAAGTTTTAGCTGCGGCAACCAAAGTAATAGTAGTAATAGTTATTGCAGTAGTCACTACAATAGCACTCATAGTAGTGGTAGTAATAGCTGCAATAGTAGCTATTGTAATAGTAGTGGTTGTAGTAGTTGTGTAACTGTTGTAGCAGTAGTAGTAATAATTGCAGAAGTAGCAGTTGTAGTAGTAGAAGCAACAATAGCAGTAGTAGTAGTAGCAATAGTAATAAAAGTAGTATTAGGAGAAGTAGTAGTAGTACTAGCTGTGGCAGTGGTTGTCGTAGGTGTCGTAGCATTTCTAGTAATAGCGGTGGCAATAGTAGTTGTCATAGTAGTTGTTGGAATAGTAGTAGTAGCAGTAGCAGTTGTAGTAGTAGCAATAGCAACAGTAGCTATAGTAATAGAAGTAGTAGTAGTAGTAGTAATAGTAGTTGTAGTACTAATAGGAGCAATGTTAGTGGCAAAAACTACAGTAGTAGTAGTTTTTGTTATTGTTGTTGTTGTAGTCGAAGTGGTAGTAGTAGTAGTACCAGTAGTAGTAGTTGTAATCGGAGTACTTTTCGTATGAGTAGGTGTTGGAGTAGAAGTAGTAGCAGTAGTAGCAGAAATAGTAGTACCAGCAGCAGTAATACGAGTAGTAGTAGTTATTATAGTAGCAGCAACAGCAGTAGCAGTATTAATAGTCGGAGTAGTAGTAGTATTAGTAGTAGTAGTTGTTGTTGTTGTAGTAGTAGCAGTAGTAGTTGTTGTTGTATTAGTAGTGGTAGTAGTAACTGTTGCGCTAGTAGTAGTCATAGTAGCAGGCGTAGTAGTGGTAGTAGAAGTAAGAGTACTAGTAGTAGCAATTGTAGTTGTAGAATTAGTAGTAGTAGTCGTAGTAGAAGCACAAGTAGTGGCAATGGTAGTAGTAGTATTAGTAGTAATAGTGTTAGTAGTAGTTGTAGTAGTAGTAGTATTAGTAGTAGTGGTAGTAGCATTAGTAATACTAATAGTAGTTGTAGTAGTAGTAGTAGTAATTTTAGTTGTAGGAGTAGCAGTAGTAGGGGCAGTAGTAGTAGTTGGAGTAGGGGTAGCAATAGTAGTAGGAGTAGTAGTCGTAGGAGTAATAGTGGTAGTAGCAATAGTAGTAGTAGTAGCTATAGTAGTAGTAGCAATTGTAGTTGGTGTAGTAGTAGTAGTAGTAACAGTAGTAGCAGTTGTACTAGTAGTAGTAGTTGTGGTGGTCATGGTAGTAGTAGTAGTGGCAATATCAGTAGTAGTAGTGGTCGAAATAGCAGTGGTAGTTGTAGTGGAAGTTGTAGTTGTTGTAGTAGTCATAGTAGTTGTAGCAGTAGTAGTAGTAGTAGTAGTAGCAATATCAGTAGTAGTAGTGATAGGAGTAGCTGTAGTAGTGTTAGTAGAAGTTGTAGTAGAGGTAGTAGTACTAGTAGAAGTAGTAGTAGTAGGAGGAGTAGCAGTAGTAGTACAAATAGGTGTAGGAGTGGGAGTAGTATTTGGAGTAGGAGTAGTTGCAGTAGTAGCAGTTGTTGTGGTAGGAGTTGTAATAGTAGTAGTAGCAATAGTAGTAGCGGTATTAGAAGTAGCAGCGGTTGTGTTAATCGCAAAGGTAGTTGTAAGGGAAGCAGTAGTAGTAGTAGAAGTGTTAGTAGTTGTATTCGTTGTGTTAGTAGGAGTAGTGGCAGAAGTAGTAACAGTAGTGGTAGTAGAAGTACTTGTAGTAGTATTGTAGCAGTAGCAGCAGCAACAGTAGCAGTAGTTGTAGCAGTAGTAGTGGTAGTAGTAGCAATAAAAGTCGCAGTAGTACTAGTAGTTGTAGCATTAGTAGTAGCAGAAGTAGTAGTTGTTGTCGTTGTAGAAGTACTCGTAGTATAATTAGTAGTATTATTAGCAGCAATAGTAGTAGTAGTTGTAGTAGTAGTTGCAGTTGTAGTTGATGAAGCCGTAGTAGTAGTTGTTGTAATAGTAGTGGCCGTAGTAGTTGTATTAGTAATAGTGGTGGTGGTGGTGGCAACAGTACATGTAGTACAGTAGTCACAATAGTGGTAGTAGTGGTGGTGGTGGTGGTGGTTGTAGTAGCAGAAGTGGCTGTAATGGTGGCAATAGTAGTAGTAGTGGTAGTAGTAATAGTGGTAGTAGCTCTGGTAGTAGTGGTAGCTGTAGTAGTAGCAGCAGTAGTATTAGGGGTAGGAGTAGTTGTTGTAGTAGTTGGAGTACTAGCAGTAGTAATAGCAGCAGTAGTAGAGGTAGTAGTCATTGTTGAAGTAGCAGTATTCACAATAGCAGCAGCTGTAGTAGTTGTTGTTATTGTTATAGTAGCAGACGCAGCAGCTGTTGTAGCAGTTGTTGTAGTAGCAGCAGTAGTTGCTGTGGTGGTAGTAGTATTAGCAGTAGTAGCAGTACCAGTAGTAGTAGTAGTTGTTGTTGTAGTAATATTAGTAGTTGTAGCAACATCAATAGTAGTAGTAGTGGTGGTATTAGCAGAAGTAGCAGTATCAGTAGTAGTAGTAGTATTAGCAGTAGTAGTCGAAGTAGCAATGATAGTTGTTGTAGCATAAATAGTAGTAGGAGTAGCAGTAGTGCTAGTACTATTAGCAGTAGCAGTAGTAGCAGTAGTTGCAGTAGTGATAGTAGTGGAAAAAGTTGTAGCTAAAGTTGTGACAATAGTACAAGCAGTACCGGTAGCAGCAGCAATAGTAGTAGTTGTAGTAGTTGCAGTATTAGGAGTAGTTGTGCCAATAATAGTAGCTTCAATTTTAGTAGTTGTTGTAGTAGTAGTAGTAGTTGAAGTAGTATTAGTAGTTGTAGTAGTACCAAATTTAGTAGTCATAGTAGTTGCAGCTGTTGCTGTTGAATAAGCATAAGTAGTACCAGTAGTAGCAGTTGTAGTATTAGCAGTTGCAGAAGTGGTAGAATTTGTAGCAGTGAAATTAGTAGAAGTAGTACTCGTAGTAGCAGCAGTAGTAGTAGTAGCGGAAGTAGCAGCCAGAGTAGTAGTATTATTAGTAATAGTAGAAGCAATAGCAGTTTAGTGGCAATAGTAGTAGTAGTTATAGTAGTTGTAGGAGAAGTAGAGTAGTAGTAGTAATAGCAGTAGCAGTGACTACTCCAGTAGCAGTAGTAGTAGAAGCAGTAGTGGAAGTAGTAGTAGTTGTTGAAGTAGCACTAGTAGTAGCAGTAGTAGCAAAAGGAGCAATTGTAGTAGCAGTAGTAGTACTATTAATAGCAATAGAAGCTGTAGTACAAGTAGTTGTAGTAGAAGTAGTAGTAATAGTATTAATAGTAGTAGCAGTACTAGCAGTAGTAGTGGTGGTAGCAATAGTTATTGTTGTAGCTTTTGTAGTAGTAGTAGGAGTAGCAGTAGTAGTAGTCATGGTAGCAGTAGATGTAGTAGTTCTTGTAGAAGTAGTAGTTTTCAGAGTAGTAGTAGTTGCAAAAGTAGTAGAAGTAGGGGAGGAAGTAGTAATAGTTGTAGTAACAGTAGTATTAGTGGTAACAGAAGTAGTAGTAGTAGTGGCAGTAGTAGCAGCGATAGTAATTTTAGTTGTAGTAGTCGTGGCGATAGTAGTTGCAGTAGTAGTAGTGGTTGTACTAGCAACAGTAGCTGTAGTAGTTGGAGCAGCAGTAGCAGTAGTAGCACTAGTAGCAGGAGTAGGAGTAATAGTAGAAGTAGCAGCAGTGGCAGTGGTCTAGTGGCACTAGTAGTTGTATTACTAGTAGTACCATCTGTTGTAGCAGTAGTAGTAGTTGTCATACTAGTAGTGGTAGTTGTAGTAGCAGTAGTAGTATTAGTAGCAGTGGTAGTAGTTGTAGTAGTGGTAGCAGTAGTTGTAGGAGCAACAACAGCATTAGTAGTAGTAGTAGTAGTACTAATCATAGTTGTAGTAGCAGCAGCAATAGTAGTAGTAGTACTACTAGCAATAGTACTAGCCGTAGTAGTAGTTGCAAGTGTAGTAGTGGTAGTCGTAACTGTGGTAGTAGTTCTAGTAGTAGTAATAGTACCAGTAGCAGTAGCCGCCATAGTTGTAGTAGTAGTACTAATATTAGTCGTAGTAGTAACAATAATAGTAGTTGCAGAAGTAGTAGCATCAGTAGTAGTTGTAGTAGTAGTAGCAGTAGTAGTAGCAATAGTAGTAGTAGTAACAGCTGTAGCAATAGTATTTGCAGAAGAAGTAGTGGTTGTAGTAGGAGTAGAAGTAGTAGTGGTAGTAGTAGTAGTATTAGTATTAGTAGTGGTCCTAGAAGAAGTTGTAGCAACACAAGCAGAGCTAGAAGAAGTAGTAGTAGTAGTAGTATTAGTAGGAGTAATAGTTATAGTAGCAGTCGCTGCAATAGCACTAGTAATATTGGTAGTAATAGCAGCAGTAGCAGCGATAGTAACTGAAGTAGTAGTAATAGCAGTCGCAGCTATAGTAGCAAAAATTGTAATAGTAGTAGTAGCAGTAATAGTAGAAGTAGCTGCAGTAGTAGCAATAGTAGTAGTAGGAGTAGTAGTAGTGGCAGTGGTCGTAGTTGGCGTAGTAGCAATTGTAGTAAGACTGGTAGCAATAATAGTAGTAGTAGTTGTTGTTGTTGCAGTAGTAGTAGTAGTAGTTGCAGTAGTAGTAGCAATAGCAGCAGTTGTTGTTGTTGTTGTACTAGTAGCACTAGCAGCAGTAGTAGTAGTAGTAATGGTAGTTGTAACACTAGTAGCAGTAGTATTAGAAGCACAAATCGCATTAACAGTAGTAATAGTAGTAGTGGTAGTAGTAGTCATAGTAGTAGTAGTAGTAGTAGTACCAGTAGTAGTAGTTGCAGACCGAGTACTATTAGTAGGAGTAGGTGTAGGAGTAGAAGTTGTAGCAGTAGTAGCAGAAATAGTAGTACCGGTAGTAGTAATACCAGTAGTAGCAGTTATTGTAGTACCAGCAACAGTAGCAGTAGTAGAAGTAGTAGTAGTATAGGTAGTGGTAGTAGTAGTATTAGTGGTAGTAGTAGCAGTAGTGGTATTAGTAGTAGGAGTATTAGGAGGGGGAGTAGTAGTAGTAGTGGTAGTAGTAGTAGTAGTATTAATATATGGAGTAGTAGTTGTAGTTGTAGTAGTAGTAGTAGTAGTAGTAATTGTAGTAGTAGTAGTAGTAGCGATAGTAGTGATAGTAGTAGCCATTGTTCTGGTAGTAGTCATAGTAGCAGGCATAGTAGTACTACTAGTAGTAGAAATAGTAGTTATAGAATTAGTAGCAGTAGTCATAATAGAAGTATGAGTAGTAGCAATAGTAGTAGTAGTTGTTGTTGTAATAGTATTAGTTGTAGTTGTAGTAGTAGTAGTATTAGAAGTAATGGTAGTAGCATTAGTATTAGTAATAGTAGTAGTAGTAGTAGTAGTAGTAATTTTAGTTATAGGAGTAGTAGTTGTAGTAGTAGTAGGGGCAGGAGTAGTAGTTGTAGTAGGGGTAGCAATAGTAGTAGAAGTAGTAGTTGTAGGAGTAGCAGTCAGTAGCAATAGTAGTGGTGATAGTAGTTGTAGTAGTAGTCACAGTTGAAGTAGGTGTAGTAGTAACAACAGTAGTAGTAGTAGTATAAGTAGTGGTAGTAGTAGTAGTAGTAGCAGCAATATTGGTAGTAGTAGTGGAAGGAGTAGCAGTGGTAGTTGTAGTGGAAGTTGTAGTAGTAGTAGTAGTCAAAGTAGTTGTTGTAGTAGTAGCAGCAGCAGTAGTAGTAGTAGTAGCAATCTCAGTAGTAGTTGTGGTAGGAGTAGCAGTAGTAGTGTTAATAAAAGTTGCAGTAGAAGTAGTAGTGCCAGTAGTACTAGTAGGAGGAGGAGGAGGAGGAGCAGTAGTAGTAGGAATAGGTGTAGGAGCAGGAGTAGTAGTTGGAGTAGTCCTCGTAGGAGTAGTAGTCGTTGTAGTAGTAGTAGTGCAGTACTAGTAGTTGTGCAAGAATAGTAGTTGTAGTAGTTAAAGTAATAGTTGTAGTAGAGTAGTAGATGTAGTAGTAGCAGCAATAGTTGTGTTGATAGCAGAAGTAGTTGTAGGAGGAGTTGTAGCGGTAGCAAGAGCTTTTGTTGTAGTATTAAGTTGTAGAAGTAGTAGCAATGGTAGTTGTTGTATTAGTAGTAGTAGTAGTAGTAGCAATAGCAGACGAAGTAGTAGTAGTGGTAGTAAAAGTAATGGTAGTAGCAACAACAGTAGCAGTAGTTATAGCAGTAGTTGTAGCAATAGTAGCAGTAGCAGCCGGAGTAGTAGTAGTCGTAGTAGTAGTAGTAGCAGAAACAGTAGTAGTGCTGGCAGTAGAAGTACTAGTAATCGCAGTAGTAGTTGTTGTAGCAGTATTAGTAGCAGTAGTATCTGTAGAGGCTGCAGTAGTAGTAGTAGTAATAGTAGTAACTGTAGTAGTAATAATAGTGGTGGTGGTGGTGGTGGTACTAGTAGGTGTTGTGTAGCAGTAGCAGTAATAGCTGTAGTAGTAGTAGTAGTTGTTGTAGTAGTAGTAGTGGTTGTAGTAGCAGAAATTGCTATAATGGTAGCAGCAATAGTAGTAGCAGTAGTAGTAGTAGTGGTTATAGTAGTTGTAGTAGTAGCAGTAGTAATAGTGGTAGCAATAGTAGTAGCAGTTGTATTATGAGTAGTAGTTGAAGTAGTAGTAGTAGCAGCAGCAGCAGCAATAGCTACAGCAGTAATAGCAGTAGGAGTAGTAGTTGTTGTTGTAGTTGTTGTAGCAGTATTAGGATCAGTAGCAGTAGCAGTAGTTGTAGCAGTAGTGATAGTAGTAGAAGAAGTTGTAGCTGAAATTGAAATAGTAGTAGTAGTAGTAGTAGTAGTAGTAGCAGTAGTAGTAGTTGTAGTAGTTGCAGCATTAGGAGTAGTAGCAGCAGTAGTAGTAGCTGCAATTTTAGAAGTTGTAGTAGTAGTAGTAGCAGTAGTTGAAGTAGCAGTTGTAATAGTGGCAGTAGCAAAAGTATTAGGCATAGTAGTTGTAGTCATTGTTCTTGAATCAACGTAAGTAGTACCAGTTGTAGCAGTTGCAGAAGTAGTAGAAGTAGTAGCAGTGAAATTAGTAGTAGTAGTAGTGGTAGAAGCAGGAGGAGGAGGAGGAGGAGGAGGAGGAGGAGGAGGAGAGTAGTGGTAGTAAAGAATCAATAGCAGTCTTTGTAGCAGCAGCAGTATTAGTAGTTTTAGTAGTTTGTACAGAAGTGATAGCTAGAGCAGTAACTAGTAGCCCGTGGCTAATGCAGTAGCAGTAAGTAGTAAAAGTATAAGGAAGTTAGCATGTAGTTGTTTGCAGTATGTAGTGGACAGTTAGTGTGTGGAGGAGAATTAGCAGCAGCAGCAGCAGAGTAAGCTTGCAGTAGTAGCACTAGTAAGTAGCAGTAGTAGCAAAAAGTAGAAATTGTAGTAAGAGTAGAGAAGACACTATCAATAGCATAGAAAGTAGTAAGTAGCATATTTTCTAGTAGTAGTATTAAATAAGTTATTAGTAGTAGTAGTAGTACTAGTAGTAGTAGTCGTGGTAGCCGTAGTTGTTGTTGTAGTAGTTGTAGTAGTAGTAGTAGTAGTAGTAGTAGTAGTAGTAGTAGTAGTAGTAGTAGTAGTAGTAGTCGTGGTAGCAATAGTAGTAGTTGTTCTTGTAAAAGCAATAGTTGCAAAAGTAGTAGAAGTAGGGGCAGGAGTAGTAATAGTTGTAGCAGCAGTAGTAGCAGCAGCAATGATAGTAGTCGTAGAAGGGGTAGTAATATTGGTAGTAGTAGTAGTAGTATTAGTAGTAGCAGAAGTACTAGTTGCAGTGGCAGTAGTAGAAGCAGTAGTAGCAGTGGTAGTAACTATAGTAGTAGCAGTAGCAACTGTATTTGTTGCAGTAGTAGCAGTTGTAGTAGCTGTAGTTGTAGCAGCAGTAGCAGTAGAAGTTGTAAATAGTAGCAGCAGTAGTAGTAGTAGTGGTCTTGTAGTACTAGTAGAAGTATTACTAGTAGTAGCATCCATTGTAGCAGTAGTAGTTGTTGTCTACTAGTAGTAGTATTTGCAAAAGTTGTAGTAGTATTATTAGCAGTGGTCGTAGTTGCAGTAGTGGTAGCCATAGTTGTAGGAGCAGCTGCAGCACTAGTAGTAGGAGTAGTAATAATAGAAATAGTAGTAGTAGCAGCAATAGTAGTACTGCTACAACTAGCCGTAGTTGTTGTGGTAGCCGTAGTAGTAGCTGAAGTAGTAGCAGCAACTATAGTAGTAGTAGTCGTAGCAGTTCTAAAAGCACTAGCGGGAGTAGTAGCAGCAATAGTAGTGGTACAAGTAGTAGTAGTAGTAGCAGTAGTAGTAGCCATAATAGTTGTAGAAGTAGTACTAATATTAGTAGTAGTAGTAACAGCAATAGTAGTAGTTGTAGTATCAGCATGAGTAGTAATAGTATGACTAGTAATAGTAGTAGCATCAATAAAAGTAGTAGTAGGAGGAGGAGGAGTAGTAGTAGTTGCATAGCAATAGTGCTAGTAGTAACAGTAGTAGTAGTAGTAATAGTAGTAGTGGCAGTAGTATTAGCACAAGCAGTAGTGGTTGTAGTGGGAGTTGTAGTTGTAGTAGTAGCAGTGGTAGTATTATTATTAGTAGTAGTTGTGGTAGAAGTTATAGCAGCACAAGCAGAAGTACTAGTAGTAGCCGCTGGAGTAGTAGTAGTTGTAATATTTGTAGCAGTAGTAGTTGCAGTAGCACTCATAGTAGTGGTAGTAATAACAAAAATAGTAGCCGTAGTAACAAAAGTAGTAGTACTAGCAGTCGTAGCTGTAATAGCAATAATATTAGTAGTAGTAGTAGTAGTGAATGCAGAAGCATCAGCAATTGTAGGAATTATAGTAGAAGCAGCAGTAGCAGTAGTAGTAGTAGAAATAGTAATAAAAGTAATAGTAGTAGTAGAAGTAGTAGTAGAACAAGCAGTAGTAGTAGTAGTAGAAGTGACATCGGTCGTAGTAGGCATAATAGAAGTTGTAGTAATAGCAATAGTTGTAGTTGTTGTAATAGTAGTAGTGGTGGTGGTAGTAGTAGTATTTGTAGTAGTAGTAGTAGTAGTAGCAGCAGTAGTAGTCGGAGCAGCAGCAGCAGTATTAGTAGTAGTAGTCATAGTTTTACCAGTAGTAGCACTGGCAGTAGAAGTAGTAGTAGTAATAGTAGCTATAGTACTAGTAGCAGCAGTACTAATAGCAGAAATTGCAGAAGTAGTAGTAGTAGTGGTAGTACCGATGGTAGCAGTAGCAGTGGGAGTACTATTAGTAGGAGTAGATGTAGGAGTAGAAATAATAGTAGTAGTTGTAGAAATAGTAGTACCAGTAGTAGTAATACGAGCAGTAGTAGTTTTTGTAGTAGGAGCAGTAGTAGCAGTAGTAGAAGTAGTAGCAGAAGTAGTAGTAGTACTAGTAGTAGAAGTATTAGTAGTAGGAGTATTAGTAGTAGTAGAAGTAGTAGTAGTAGTAGTAGTAGTAGTAGTAGTAGTAGTAGTACTAGTAGCGGTAGTTGTAGTGGTAGCAGTGGTAGTAGTAGCCGTTATGCTAGTAGTAGTCATAGTAGTCGTCGTAGTACTACTAGTAGTAGCAATAGTAGTTGTAGAAGTAGTAGTAGTAGTCATAGTAGAAGTATGAGTTGTAGCAATAGTGGTAGTAGTAGTAATAGTATTAGTAGTAGTAGTAGTAGTATTATTGGAAGTAGTGGTAGTAGCATTAGCAGTAGTAGTAGTAGTAGTAGTAGTAGTAGTAGTAGTAGTAGTAGGGCAACAGTAGTAGTTGGAGTAGGGGTAGCAATAGTAGTAGGAGTAGTAGTTGTAGGAGTAGTAGTGTCTGTAGCAATAGTAGTAGTAATAGTAGTTGTAGTAGTAGTAGCTGTGGCAGTAGTAGCAGTTGTAGCAAGTGAAGTAGTAGTAGTAGTTATAGTAGTAGTAGTGTTAGTAGTAGTAGTTGTGGTGGTAGCAGTAGTTGGAGTAACAATATCGGTAGTAGTAGTTGTAGAAGCAGCTGTGGTAGTTGTAGTGGAAGTTGTAGTACTAATTGTCTTAGTAATTGTAGTAGTGGTAGTAGTAGTAGTAGGAGTAGTAGTACTGGTAGTTGTAGCAGTATGAGGATGAGGTGTAGCAATTGTAGTAAGAATAGGTGTAGGAGTAGTAGTAGTTGGACTTGTCATAGTAAGACTAGTAGTGGTGGTAGTAGTAGTAGGGCAGTACTAGTCAGAATGCAGTAATAGTAGTAGTTGTAGTTGAAGTAATAGTTGTAGTTGTGTTAGTAGTAGTATTAATAGTAATAGTAGTAGTAGTAACGGTTGTTGTGGTAGGAGTAGTGGTAATAGTAGCAATAGTAGTAGTGGTAGTAATAATAACAACAATTGTTTTAATAGCAAAAGTTGTTATAGGGGGAGTAGAAGCAGTATTAGTAGTAAGTTGTAGCATGGTCACGGTGGTAGTTGTAGTATTAATAGTAGTAGTAGTAGTAGTAGTAGTTGAAGTAGTACTAGTAGTGGCAGTAGAAGTACTACTACTAGTAGTAGTAGCAGTAGTTGCAGCAATAGTAGCAGTAGTCGTAGCAGCAGTAGCAGTAGAAGCCGTAGGAGTAGTAGTTGTAGTAGCTGTAGTAGTAGTAGCGACAGCAACAGTTGTAGTAGTTGTAGCAGCAATAGTAGCAGTACTAGCTGTAGAGGCCACAGTAGTAGTAGTAATAGTAGTAGCTATAGTAGTAGTAGTACTTGTAGTAGTAGTAGTAGTAGTAGTAGTAATCGTAGTAGTAGTGGTGGTGGTGGTGCCAGTAGATGTAGTGCAATAGTAGCAGTTGTGGAAGTAGAAATAGAAGTGGAAGTAGTAGCAGCAGTAGCAATAATAGTTGTTATTGTAGTAGTAGTAGCAATAGTAGTAGCAGTGGTTGTAGTAGCAGAAGCAACTGTGATGGTAGCAACAGTAGTAGTAGCATAAATAGCTGTAGTAGTGGTTGTAATAATAGTAGTAGTAGCTGTAGTGTTAGGAGTAGGATAGTTGTTGTAGTAGTAGTAGTAGCAATAGTGTTAGGAGTAGGAGTAGTTGTTGTAGTAGTAGTAGTAGCAGCAGCAGGAACAGCAGCAGGAGTAGTAGTAGTAGTACTCGTAGTTGTAGTAGTAGTATTAGCAGCAGCAGTAGCAGAAGTGATAGCAGTAGTGATAGTAGTAGAAGAAATTGTAGTTGAAGTTGTAACAGTAGTACTAGTAGTACTAGTAGCAGCAGCAGTAGCAGAAGTTATAGTAGTTGCAGTATTAGGAGTAGTAGCAACAGTAGTATTTGCCATAATTTTAGTAGTTGTAGTAGTAGTAGTAGTTGAACTAGTAGTAGTAGTAGCATTAGTTGCAAAATTAGTAGTCATAGTAGTTAAAGTGGTTGCTGTTGAATCAGCATAAGCAGTACCAATAGTAGCGGTTGCAGTATTAGCAGTTGCGGAAGTGGTAGAAGTTGTAGTAGTGAAATTATTAGAAGTAGTAGTCATAGTAGTAGCAGAAGTAGCAACAGGAGAAGTAGTAATAGTAGTAGTAGAAGAAGCAATAGCAGTCTAGTAGCAATAGTCATAGTAGTAGTTGTAGTTGTTGTACGAGAAGTAGAGCAGTAGCAATACTAGTAGCAGCAGTGGCTATTGCAGTTGCAGTAGTAGTAGAAGTAGTAGTAGAAGTAGCAGAAGTTGTTGCAGTAGTAGTGGGATTAGTTGTTGTTGTAGGAGTAGCAGCAGTTGTTGTTGTTGTAGTAGCACTAGTGGTAGTAGTAGCAGTAAAAGTAGTAGTTGTAGTAGTAGCAGTAGTACTATCAGTAGTAGTAGAAGTAGTAGTAGCAGTAGTTGTAGTAGAAGTAGTAGTAGTAGCAGCAGTAGTAGTCGTGGTAGCAATTGTGATTGTTGTAGTAGTTGTAGTAGTAGGAGTAGTAATAGTAGTAGTCCTGGTAGCAGCAGTAGTAGTAGTTCTTGTAGAAGCAGCAGTTGTCATAGTAGTAGTAGTTGCAGAAGTAGTAGAAGTAGGGGAAGAAGTAGTAATAGTTTTAGTAGCTGTGGCAAAAGTAGCAATGATAGTTGTGGCAGAAGTTGTAGTACTATTAGTAGTAGTAATAGTATTATTAGTAGTAACAGAAGTACTAGTTGCAGTACCAATAGTTGTAGCAGTAGTAATTGTAGTAGTAGTATCTAGCAGCAGCAGTAGTTGTAGTAGTAGTAGTAGTAGTGCTAGCAGTAGTAGCAGATGTAGTAACCGTAGTAGCTGCAACAACAGTAGTAGTTGGAGTAGCAGTAGCAGTAGTAGTAGTAGAAGTAGTAATAGTAGTAGCAGTAGCAGTAGTAGTGGTCTAGTAGTACTAGTAGTAGTTAAAGAAGCAACAGTAGCATTAGTAGCAGTGGTAGTAGTTGTAGCAGTGGGAGCAGTAGTTCTAGGAGTAGCACCATTATTAGTAGGAGTAGGAGTAATACTAATAGTAGCAGCAGCAGTAGTAGTAATAGTTGTAGTAGTATTGCTTGCAGTAGTAGTTGTAGCAGAAGTAATAGTAGTTGTAGTAGTAGCTGTAGTAGCGGTAGTAGTAGCTGTAGTAATAGCACTAGCTGGAGCAGCTGGAGCAGCGGTAGTAGTACTTGTAGTAGTTGCAGTAGCAATAGCAGCAGCCGCAGTAGTTGTGGTAGTAGTACTAGTAATAGTAGTAGTTGTAACAATAATAGTAGTAGTAGTAGTAGAAATAGTAGGAGTAATAGTAGTAGCAGTAGCAGCAATAGTAGTAGTAGTAGCAGCTTTAGTAGTAGAAGTTGGAGTAGTAGTAGTTGCAGTAGCCGTAGTGCCAGTAGTGATAGTAGTAGTAGTATTAATAGAAGTAGCAGTAATAGTAGTAGTAATTGTAGTATTATCAGGAGTAGTAGTTGTAGTAGGAGTCATCGTAATAGTAGTTGTCGTAGTATTAGTATTAGTAGTAGTCATAGCAAAAGTTGTACGAGCAAAAGCAAAAGAAGTAGTAGTAGTAGCAGCAGCAGTAGTAGTAATAGTTGGGGCAGTAGTCGCTAAAATAGCACTCGTAGTAGTAGTAATATTAGCAGTTGTAGCGGTTGTAGGAGGAGGAGTAGTAGCTATAGTAGCAGTAATAGTAGAAGAAGCAGCAGTAGTGGCAGTAGTAGTAGTTGAAGTTGTAGAAGTAGAAGTAGAAGTTGTAGTAGAAGTAGTAGTAGTAGTAGTTGTTGTTGTTGTTGTTGTTGTTGTTGTTGTTGTTGTAGTAGTAGAAGTAGTAGTTGCAATAGTAGTAGCTGTAATATTGTTTGAAGTAGTAGTTGTAGTAGCAGCAAGACTAGTAGTAGTAGTAATATGATAAGTTTTAGTAGTTGTAGTAGTAGCAGTAGTAGAAGTAATCCGAGTAGTAGTAGTAGTAGGAGTAGTAGTTATTGTAGTAATATTTGTGTTAGCAGCAGTAGTCGTGGTGGTGGTAGTAGTAGTATTCGTGGCTATAGCAACAACAGCAGCAGCAGCAGTAGTAATAGTTATTGTAGTAGCAGTAGTGGCATTCGCAGTCGTAGTAGTAGCAGTAGTAGAGACAGTAGTGGAAGTAAAAGTAATAGTATGACTTGCAGTAGTAATTGTAGTAATTGTAGTAGTAATAATAGCAGTAATAGTAGTAGTAGTTGTTGTTGTTGTAGTAGCAGCAACAGAAGTAGTAGTAGTAGTAGTAATAGGAGTGTCAGCAGCAGCAGCAGTAGTAATAGGAGTAGTAGTAGTAGTGGTAGCAGCAGTAGAAGTAGTACTAGTATTGGTAATAGTAGTAGTAGTAGGAGTAGGAGTAGAAGTAGAAGAAGAAGTAGTACTGGTAATAGTAGGAGTAGCAATGGAAGTAGAAGTAGTAGTAACAAGAGTAGTAGGAGTAGAAGTAGTAGTAGCAGTAAGAGGAGTATTAGTAGGAGTAGGAGTAGTGGTAGCAATCGCCGCAGCTACAGCAATAGCAGCAGCAGCAGTAGTTGTAGTAGTACTAGCAGTAGGAGTAGTATTAGTAGTATAAGTTGTGGGAGTAGCAATAATAGGAGTAGTAGTTGTAGTAGTGATAATAGTAGTAGTAGTAGTAGAAGTTGGAGTGGGAGTAGTAGCAGTAGTCATTGTAGTGAAAGTAGTAGAAGCAGTAGTAGTAGTAGCTACAGCTGCAGCAGCAGTAGCAGTAAAAGTTGGAGTAGTTTTAATAGTAGTAGTGGTAGTAATAGTAGTAGTAGTAGTTGTTGTTGTTGTTGTAGGAATAGTAGTAGTCATAGTTGCAGTGATTCTTGTAGTTGTAGTAGGGGGAGTAGTAGTTGTTGTTGTAGTCATAATATTGGTAGTAGTTGTAGTTGTAGCAGTAGCAATAGCAGTAGTAGTAGGAGGAGGAGGAGTTGCGGCACTAGTAGTAGTAGTCGCAGTAGAAGTAATAGTAATAGCAGTAGTAGTTGTTGTTGCTGTAGTAGCTGAAGTGGAAATTAGAATGGTAGTAGCAACAATAGTAGTAAGAGTAGCAGGAGTGTTAGGAGTAGTAGTAGGAGGAGTAGTAGTAATGGTAGTAGTAGTAGTAGTACTTGGAGTAGTGGTAGTAGTAGTAGTAGTAATGGTAGTAGTAGTAGCAGTAAGAGTAACGGTAGTACTAGTAGGAGAAGTAGTTGTACTAGCAGTAGCCATAGCAGCAGCAAATGTCGTAGAAGTAGTAGTAGTTGTATTAGTATTGGTAGTAGTAGTAGTAGTAGTAGTAGTAGTAGTAGTAGTAGAGTTGTAGTAGTATTCATAGAAGTAGTAGTAGAAGTAGTTGTAGTAATAGCAGTAGTTGTAGCAGCAGCAACGGTAGTAGTAGTTGAAGTAGTAGTAGTAGTTGTTGTAAGACTAGTTGTGGTAAGACTAGTAGTAGTAATAGTAGTAGAAGTAGTAGTAGGAGTAGCTGTATACGTAGTAGCAGCAGTTGCAACAGTAGCAGTAGTATATGGTGGAGTAGCTACAACGGCCACAGCAGGAGTACGAGTAGAAATAGTAGGATCTAGAGTAGTAGTAGTTGTAGCAAGAGTAGGAATAGGTGTAGAAGCAGTAATTATAGTAGTGCTAGTAGTAGAAGTGGTTGTAGTAGTGGTAATAGTAGGAGAAGTGGAAGCAGTAGTAGTAGTAGGAGTAGTAGTGGTAGTAGCACAAGTTGGAGTAGTAGTAGTTGTAATTCTGCTGCTGCTACCACTAACACTACAGCAACTACTACTACTGCTAGAACTAGTCCTACTGCTTCTACTATTGCTACCGCTACTGCTGCGGCTGCTACTTCCGCTACTGCTACTATTGTGAATATTATGGTTACTACTTCTATTACTTCTACTACTATTGATACTATTATGGCTACTGCTAGTATTACTGCTGCTACTACTCCTACTATTACTATTGCTGTAACTGCTACTATTGCTACTACTATTACTACTACTACAGCTGCTGCTGTTCATATTGCTACTGCTACTACTACTACTATTACAAATTCTACTATTATTACAACTGCAAATACTAGTACAACTACTACAAATACTACAACAAATGCTACTACTTCTACAACAACAACTGTTACTACATATCCTCCTAAAATTATTGTTGTTACTACTATTACTACTACAACTATTGCTACTGCTACTGCTACTACTACTACTACTACTACTTCTACCATTGCTACAACTACAACTACTACAACTACTACTACTATTGCTACTACTACTACAATTACTACTACCACTACTACGGTTATCGCTATTGCTACTACTTCTGATACTACTACTCTTGCTGCTACTACAAATACCGCTACTATTATTATAGTTATTGCTACTACTACTACTTCTCCGACTACTACAACTGATGCTGCTGTTATTAGTCTTACTACTAATGGTACTACTACGGCTATTACTACTACTGCGATTGCTACGGCCAGTACTAGGCTACTACTACTATTACTATGACAAGGGCTACTACTACTACTTCTCCTACTACTACTACTATTACAGCTACTACTACTACTATTACAGCTACTACTACTATCACTCGTACAACTACTAGTACTAGTACATGTACTACTACTACAGCTACTACAACAACTACTACTACTATTACTACTTCTGCAACTGCTTGAACTACTACTACTACAACTACTACTACTACTACTCTAACACTCCCACTACTACTACTACTCCTCCTACTACTACTATTACTAATACTGCTACTACAACCACGGCCATTACTACTACTACTACTATTACTACTACTACTACTACGACTACGACAACAACAACAACTACTACTATTATTTCTGCTGTTGTCGCTGCTATTGCCGCTACAACTGCTACTACTATTTCTACTACTATGACTGCTACTACTACTATTACTACTACTAGTAATACTACTACTTATGCTACTATTACTTCTAATGGTTCTGTTGCTGCTACTCCTATTACCATAACGACTACAAATACTACTATTAATACTACTACTACTAAAACTACTACTACTGTTGCTACCGTTGCTCTTTCTACTACTACTACTACCACCACCACTGCTACTACACCTACAATTACTGCAATAACTATTAGTGCTACTGTTACTACTACTACTACCGTTGCCACTATTCCTACTACTACTTCTACTACCAGTAATACTACTACTACCACTAATACTAGTGATACTACTACTACACTACTACCACTACTACTATAAATACTACTATTTCTACTACACCTGCTACTGCTGCCACTACTATTATTACTACTACTACAATCAAAGCGACTATTACTACTACTACTATTACCGCTATTGCTACTGCTGCTACTAATATTGCTATTGCTACTATAACTAATGCAACAATTACTACAACAACTACTACTACAACTACTTCGACAACTACAACTACCCCTTCTACTATTCCTACTACCACTATTGCTACAGCTACTACTACTAGTACTACTACTTCTACTACTATTACTATTACAAGCAATAGTACTACGATAACTACTACTACAACTACAACAATTACAAATCCTATTCCAACGCCTACTCGAACTACTACTCCTATGACTACTACTACTACAATAAATACTACTACTACTACTACCACTTCTACTATAGCTACTACTAACACTATTGCTAGTACTTTTGTAACCACTGCTATTGCGACTACTACTACTGTTGTTACTATTACTAATACTACTAGTGCTGCTGCTGCTTCTACTACTACAACTACTGCTCCTCCTCCTACTATTACTGCTACAACTACTATACCTACAACCACAGCAACAACTATTGCTACTGCAACTACTTCTACGACTACTACTACTACTACTTCCACGACTACCACTACTGCTATTACTACTGCTACCGCTACTACTACTACTACTCCAACTACTGCAACTGTAACAACAATAACGACTACTACTACTTCTATAATAACTACTATTCCCAGTCCTACTCCCATTTCTGTTACTACTACTATTTCTACTACTACTACCCCTACTAGTACTATTGCCACAGCTACTACTACGCCTACTCCAACTCATATAGCTACTACAAGAACAACTATTGCTACTCCTACTCCAACTCCTACCACAACTCCTACTACTACTCCTACTCCAACTCCTACAATAACAACTACTACTTCTTCTACTTCAACTAATACTAATACTACTAGTACTAATACTAATATTACTACTGCTGCTGCAACTGCTACTACTACAGTTAGTACAATAACTACTACTACTACTACTACTATGCCTACTATGACTGTTAGCACTACTACTAAAATAGCTACTACTACTACTAGAACTACAACTACTATAACTACTACTACTATACTACTACTGCTACTACTACAACTATGCCTATTACTACCACTACTACAACAACAACAATTACTACTACTGGTACTACTACTTCTACTACTACTACTTCTACTACTATTCCTACTAATACCACTAATACTGCAACTACTACTACTGTTACGAATACTACAACAACAACAATTACTAGTCCCACTAATATCGTACTACTAGTTATACAAATACTACTCCGAGTACTACTATAGCTACTGCTATTATTCATACTCCAATTCCTGTTGCTGCTGCTACTACTCCAACTCCAACTACTACTCCAACTACCACTACTACCACTACTGCTACTCCTGCTACTGCTACTACTACCATTGCTTCAACTACTACTACTCCTAGTACCACTCCTACTCCAACCCCTAGTACTACTACTGTTGTTGCTACTGTCGTTAGTACTAATACAACTACTGCTATTACTACTACTACAACAACAACTACTTCTGATACTGCTACTGCTACTACTACTACTGATTGTGCTTCTCCTGTGACAACTGCTACTAGTATTACTGATCCTGCTTCTCCTGGTACAACTGCTACTATAGCTACTACTACTATTGCTTCTGCTACTCTTACTACTACAGCTACTACAGCTCCGACTACACCAACAACTACTGCTGCTACTATTATTACAACTACTACTACTGCTGCTCCTACTGCTACTTCTACTAATACTACTACTACTATTAGCACTACTACTACTCCTACTGCTGCTACTGCTACTACTACTACAACTACTGCTGTTGCTGCTATTGCTGCTACTACTATTACTACAACAACAACAACAATTATTGCTATTGCTATCAATGCCATTACCACTACTGCTATGGTTGCTACTACTACCACTGCCACAACAACTAATGCCAAAACTATTATTACTAGCACAGCTACTGCTACTACTAACACTGCTACTACTATTGCTACTACTGCTACTATTACAACCACTTCTACTACTGCTTCTACTACTACTATTACTATAACAACTTCTATTGCTACTACTACTACTGATTCAACTACTACTACTACTACTACTACTTCTTTTGCTGCTATTACTGCAATAACTATTGCTACTACTCTCGCTAACAATACTACTAATACTGCTACTACTACACTCAATGCAACTACTACTACTACTACTACTACAATTGCTACTACTGCTTCTACTACTACTAATACTACTACTAATAGTCCTACTACTTCTCTTACAACAACTACTACTACGACCACTCGTACTACTACTAATGCTACTACTCTTGCTATCACTACTACGTCCAGTACTGCTACTCCTACTGCTACTGCTGCTACTACAACTAATACTACAACTACTACAACTACTACTAGTTCTACTACTACTGTTACTGTTACTTATACTACGGCCACTTCTACTACAACTGCTACTAGTACTTCTGCTACTACTATTGCTACTGTTACTGCTACTACAACTGCTACTTCTACTACTACTACAACATCAACTACTACTAAACAACTACAACAACTACTACTTGTACTACTACCACAACTAAGACAACTACAACAGCTCATACTGCTGCTGCTACTAGTACTCGAACTTCTCCACCTCCCACTACTGCTACTACTACTGCTCCTACTACAACTACTACCACTACTTCTATTATAGCTACTACTCCAATTGCTACTTCTACAAGTACTACTACTATTGCTGCAACTACTACTAATGTTGTTATTACTGCTGCTACTACAATCACAACTACTGCTACTATTGCTACTATTATTGCTACAACTACAACTACTCCTACTACTACTACTGCAATTGTTACTACTATTACTGCTACTATTGTTACTACTTCTACTACTTCAGCTACTACTTCTTCTACTACCACTACTACTGCTACTCTCACTCCAACTACTAATACTACTACTCCTACTGCTACTACTTCTACTACTACTAGTACTACTACTACAACTACAACAACTACTATTATTCCTACTGCTACTTCCGCTACTATTACTACTGCTACTGCTACTACAACTACAACTATTGCTATGCTTACCGCTGCAACGACTACTACATCTACCACAACCACTATTACTGCCAATACTATAATTACTCTCATTTCTACTACTGCTACTACTGCTACTACTATTGCTGCTGCTACTACGACTGCGACAAATATTACTGCTACTACTACTACCACTACACTTGCTACTGCTACTACAAGTACTACCACTACTACTGCTGCTACAAGTAGTCCTACTGCTATGACTACTGCTACCACAACTACTTCTACTACTACTGCCACTACTACTTCTACTACAAATGCTACTACCACTATTGCTACTGCTATTGTTACTACATAATGATTGTTACTACTACTACTGCTACTGCTATTACTACAACTACAATAACTACCACTGCAACTACTACTACTACTAATACTACTACTACTACACTACTACCACCACTACTACCCCAACTACTACTACTATTGCTACTACTACGGCTAGTACTACTTGTACTACTCCTACACCTACAACTAGTCCTTCTACTTCTTTTACAACTACTACTGCTATGAATACTACTACTATAACAATAACTACTTCTACAACAACTGTTGCTGATACTTAAATTGCTACTACTACTACTAATACTACTACGGCCTACTGCTACTACTATTACTACTACTTACACTACTACTACAACTGCTATTGCTAATACAACAACTACTACTACCACTACTACAATAACTACTACTGTTACTACTATTGCTTCTACTACTACTACTGCTACTACTGCTACTATTGCTACTACTGCTGCTACTACTACTACTACTATACTATGACTAGTACTAGTAGTACTACAACTAATGCGAGTACTGCTACTACTACTCTCTTAACTACAACTACTACTACTCCTTCCACTACTCCTTGAGCAAATCCTACTGCTGCTGCTCCAACTACTCCTACTTCTCCTCCTACTACGACTTCTACTTCTACTACCACTACTACAACTGTAGCTAATATTCCTACTTCTGCTCTTACAACAACAACAACTACTACTACTCACACTACTACTACAACAACTCCTAATCCTACTACTACAACTACTTCAACTACTACTACTACTACTATTACTACTGCTACTACGACTGCCACAACAACTATTGCCACAACTATTATCACTAGTACTACTCCTGCTACTACTACTGCTACTATCATCGCTATTGCTACAACCACTTTTACTACTATTGCTACTGCTACTACTACTGCTACTGCTACTGATGCTACTGCTACTACTACTGCAACTTATGTAGCTATTCCGCAACAACAACTACTACAACTATTGCTAATACTACTACTACTACTAATACTAATACTACTACAACTGCTACTACTACTATTATTGCCATAGCTACTACCACTTTTACCACTACTGCTACTCCTAGTACTACTACTGTTAGAACTACTGCTACTACTACTACTATTACTACTATTTCTACAAAAGCTACCACCCTTTCTACTACTAATTCTACTTCTACTACTTCTACTACTATTACTACTACTGTTGCTACTGCAACTACTACCACTATTTCTGCAACTCTAAGAAGCACTACCACTTTTGCAACTCTAAGAAGCAATACTACTTCTGCAACTCTAAGTACCACTACTACTTCTGCAACTCTAAAACACTACTACTAATATAACTACTATTGCCACAATTGCCACTTCTATTGCTACGATAATGATTTCTATTGCTACTACTACGACGCTTACTACTACTAATACTACTTCCACAACTACTAGTACTTCTACTACTACTACTGCTACTACTGCTACTACGACTACGACTAATACTACTACTACTACTACTACTACTACTACTACTACTACTACTACTCCACCTATAACTACAATAGCTACTACTACCACTACTACACAAATAGTACTACTCCTAGCATTTCTACTACTACTACTATTACTACTACTACTACTACAAATATTGCTACTACTACTGCTACTTCTACTAATGTTATTGGTACAACTAGTCTTGCTACTAATACTACTACTACAACTTCTACTACTACTATCGCTGTTGTTGCTACGACTACTACTACTACTACTACCTCTCGTATAACCACAACTAAAACTGCGACCACTACCACTACTGCTACTACTCCTATTACTACTACTACTACACCTGCTACTACTACAACTATGGCTACTGCTACTCCTAATACTATTAATACTGCGACTCCTCCTACTATTGCTGTTGCTACTAATACTTCTTCTACTACTACTACAACAACAACTCCGACTTCAACTAGTACTACAATTAGTACTTCTACTACTATTGCAACTACTGCTGCTACTACTGCTACTACTACTACTACTACTACTATTGCTACAACAACTACTACTCCACCTACTACTATGACTAATACTGCATCTGCAACTACAACTACTACTTCACCTACAACTACTACTTCCCCTACTACTACTACTTCTACTAGTAATACTACTACTACTACAATAGCTTTTCTGACCACTACTATCGCTATAACAGCTAATGCTAGCACTACCATTGCTGCTAGTACAACAACAACAACTACTACTCCGGCAACTATTACTACTACTACTACTACTACTACTACTACTACTTCTTCTACTACTGTTGCTATTGCTACTACAAATGCTGCTTGTACTACTAGTATGACTACCACTACTACTACTGCTTCTGCAAATGCTGATTCTACTGCTACTTCTACATCAACTACTGCTGCTACTACTACTACTACTACTACGGCTTCTGCTACTTCTCCTACAACTTCTACAACTGCTGCTACTACTACAACTTCAACTACTAATTCTACTTCTACTACTCTACTACTACTACTACTACTACTACTACTACTACTACTACTACTACTACTTCTACTACTTCTACTACTACTGCTACCACCACCATGACTACTACTACTAATTCTACTACCCCTACTTGTACTACTAAGAATAGTACTGCTGCTACAGCTACTACTACTACTACTACTATGACTACAATTACCACAACTAGTTCTAGAATTGCAACTACTGGTACTACTTCCACTAGTGCTGCTACTAAGACTCAAGCTTCCATTGCTACTATGGTTTCTACTACTACTTCTCCTCCTCCTTTTACTGCTACTACTATTACTTCTGCTACTACTGCTACAACTTCTACTACAACTACTACTATCACAACTGCTACCACTGCTACTACTACGACGACTATTGCTACAACTTCTACTATTACTACTTCTACTGTTGTTGCTACTATTACATCTACTTCTATTACTACTACTACTGCTGCTACTATTACCGCTACTATAACTACTACTTCTGCTACTACTACTGCTACTTCTGCTACAGATACTACTACTATGACTACTACAACTACTTCTCTTCCTCCTGCTCCTACTACTACTACTTCTCCTACTATGACTACTATTGCAACCACTACTACTGCTGCAACAACTATTACTGCTACTACTACGACTATGACTAGTACTACTGCTACAAGTGCTACTACTATTGCTACATACTACTACTACAATGGTTGCTACAACTACTGCTACTACTTCTAAAACTACTTCGACTTCGACAACAACTACTACTATAGCTATTGCTATTAATATTACTTCTCCTGCCACTACTACTGCTACTAATGTTGCTGCTACAACAACAACAACTACACTTACTATTACTACTACTATTACAATAACTACTTCTATTGTTACTACCATTGCTACCATTACTATTACTATTACTGCTACTGCTACAACTGCTATTTCTACTACTACTATTTCTCCTACTATTACTACTGCTGCTACTACTAGTATTGCTACTACTACTACTACTACAACAACAACTACTACTACTACAACTACTCCTACTATTACTACTACTACTACTACAACTACTGATACTTCTACTACTATGACTACAACTTCTATTACTATTCTTGCTACTACTGCTACTATGGCTACAACTACTACCACTACTACTACTGGTACTGCTACTACTGGTATTACACCTACTACTGCTGCTGCTACTGCTGTTGTTGCTGCTACTATTAGTGTCACTACTACTACTATTCCTGCTTCTACATCTACTTGTACTTCTTTTGCTATTACTATTGCCACTACGACCACTATTACTACTACTAAAATAACTGCTACTACTTCTTCTTGTACTACTACTACTACTGCTTCTGCTGCTGCTACTATTGCTGCTACAGCTACTATGGTTGCTACGGTAAATATGCTACTACTATGACTACTGCTACAACAACATCTACTGCTAATAATACTACTGCTGCTGCTGCTGCTACTCCTACTACTACTACTACTATAACCGCTACTACTACTACTACTATTACTTTTGCAACAACTATAATGATTGCTACTACTACTACAACTTCTACTACTGCAAGTACTATTTCAATTGCTACTATGACTATTACTACTTCTGCTTCTACTACTATTGTTGCTGCTATTACTGCAACTACTACTACTACTACTACTGCTACTATTTTGACTACTACTACTACAGTTGTTGCTACTGCTGCTACTACTGCTATTGCTACTACTACTACTCTTGTTGCTACTTCTACTACTACTTTTGCAACTACTGCTACTACTAGTGCAACAACTACTACTCCAACTGCTACAACTACTTCTACTACTACTGCTGCTGCTACTACAGCTACCACAACTGCTGCTACTACTACTACAACTACTAATACTACTACTATTACTATTGCTTTTGTTACTACAACAACTGCTGTTGCTGCTGCTACAACTACAACTACAACTTGTACTGCTGCTACAATAGGTACAACTACTATTACTACTATTACTGCTAGTACTGCTACTCCTGTTGCTTCTATGGTCACTACATCTAGTACTACCACTACTACTACTACTTCTACTACTAGAACTGCAACTGCTGCTGCTGCTACTACTACAACAACTACTACTAGTACAACTGGAACTACTCCTGCTACTACTACTACTGTTCCTACGACTATTGTTCCTACTACTACTAAGGCTACTTCCACTACTAGTACAACTACTATGACTATTGATTCTACTACTACTGCTACTACTACTACTTCTGCTGCTGCTATTGCTACTGCTACTACTACCGCTGCTGCAACTCCTACTACCACTACTACTACTCCTACTACTGCTCCTACAACCGCTACTACCGCTACAACTACTGTTGCTACAACTATAGCTATTTCTGCTACTGCTGCTACAACTATAGCTACTTCTGCTACTGCTAATGCTGCTACAACTATAGCTACCTCTGCTACTACTTTCGCTGCTACTACTGCCTCTTTCGCTACTACTACTATGACTACTAATACTACTAATTCTGCTACCGCTTTAGCTACTAGTTATGCTACTTGTACTACTACTACTACTATGACTACTAATACAACTACAACTACTACTACTAGTACTACAACTACCACGACTGCTATAACTACTACTACTGCTACTAAAAATATTGCTCCTGCTACTACTGTACGGGTACTACCACTAATACCACAACTACTACTACTACAACGGCTATTGCTACGACTACCGCTACTACTACCACTACTAGTACTTTTATTTCTTCGTCTACTATTACTACAACAGCAACTATTACTACTATTGCTACTATTGCTACTACTACTACTACTATTACTACTACTACAACAACAACAACAAAAACAACAACTACTACTACTATTACTACAGCTCCTAATCCTACTACTGCTACTCCTACTGTTGCTAACGCAACTTCAACTTCTACTATGACTACTTCGACTACTGGTGCTACTAGTGCTAGTAATGCTACTGCTACTGCTACTCCTGCAACTTCTATTGCTGCTACTACTTTAGCAGCCACTACTATTGTGCCTACTACTACCGCGGCGACTACTTTTGTTGGTACTACTACTGCTTCTACTAATACTGCTATCTCTACTATTCCATCTGCTACAACTACTACTACTTCAACTCTTGCTACCACAACTAATGATACTTTTATTGCTACTACAACTACTGCAACTACTGCTATAGCTACTGCTCCTACTGCTATAGCTACAACTGCTATCGCAACTATGGCTGCAGCTACTGCACCAACTACTACTGCGACTATAGCTACAGCTACCACAACTACTACAACTGCTACAACTACCACAACTAATATTCCTACTGCTTCTACTACATCTACAACAACAACAACAACTACTGCTACATCTACTACTACTACTACTACTACTACAACTACTATTGCTACTGCTACCGCTACCACTTCTACTTTTACTACTACTTCTACTGCTACTGCTACTACTACAGCAACTACTCCTATAGCTTCGCCTACTACTACAACTACTGCTACCACAACTGCTACATCTACTACTGCTCCAACTTCTACTGCTACAATTACTGCTAATATTGCTACTACTATTGCTACTATTAATACTACTACTACTACCACTACTTCTTCTACTGCTACTACTCCTCCTCTACAACTACAACAACTAACACTGCTACGGCTACTACTACTAATACTACTACTACCACGAGTACTACTATAGCTATTTCTGCTACTACTCTTGCAACTACTACGATTTCCACTGCTCCTCCGCCAACTACTAATCCTACAACTACTACTACTGCTGCTACTACGACTACTACTGCTACTACTACAACTACCCCAATGGCTACTACCATTGCAATGTCTACTACTACTACTACTGCAACGACTAATACTACTACTATTGCTACTACTACTTGTGCTACTGCTACTACTGTGACTAGTACTAGTACAACAACAACTATTAATACAACTACTGCTACTACTACATTTGCTACTCTTGCTACTACTACTACTACAACAACTACTACTGCTAGTACTACTACTACAACTACTACTACTAAGACTACTACAACAACAACAACAACAACTACTACTGCTACAACAACTACTACAGCTACTACTATTACTATTACCACTACCCCTACTGCCACTGCTACTACTACATTTGCTGTTGCTACTACTACTACTACTACTTCCGCGAATAACACTATTACCACAACAACTACTCCTACTATTGTTGCTTCTTCTACTACTACTATTATTTCCACTACTACGACTACAATAACTACAACTACTATTGCCACAACTACAACAAATACTAGTACAACTGTGCCTACTACTGCTACTTCTGTTACTACTACTACTCTTGTCGTTGCTACTACAACTGTGACTATTACCACTAGTACTACTGCTACTGCTACTACTACCACTGGTACTATTGCTACAACTACTACTTCTACTATTACTATCACTATGGGTAGTTCTACTTCTACTATTTCTCATACTACTACCACTACTACTACAAGTACAGCTACCCCAACTACTACTACTGTAAGTACGCAACTACTATTGCTACAATTACTACTCCTACTACTACGACTACTAGTACTAATTCTACTACTGCTACTGCTGCGACTACTAGTACTAATTCTACTACTACTGCTACTACTACTACTTCTGCTACTACTACTTCTACAACTACTTCTGCTACTGCTACTACGGTTACTACTGCTACTACTAATTCTCGTACAACTACCACACCTGCTACTACTACTACTACTGCTATTTCTCATTCCACTTGAAATAGTACAACTACAACTGTAGCTACTACTGCTACTACAACTACTACCACTACTACTATTACTATTATTACTACTAATACTACCATACAACTACTGCTAATATTACAACTACAACAACTACAACTGTTAGTACAACTGCTCCTACAACTACCACTACTACTGCTGTTGTTGTTGCTAGTACTCCTATTATTACTCCTATTGCTAGCACTACTACTACTAGATACCAAAACAATACAAGGAATAGGGAACTGTATGCGCAGAGTCAATAAGAAATAAGGAGAGATATGGAAGAACTCACAGATTCTAATTAACTTGGAAGCGAAGTACAAATCTTCGAGTAAGGCTTAAGTGTTCTACTCATGCCTTGCAACGGAGTGCTGGGGTCCTTATATAGAGGGTGGGAATGCTTACATACGTAATTGCTTACAACAGACTAGGATAAGGTTTACAGCACACACTTAGTGGTAGTCTATACTACTGCTATTGCTATTGCTGCTACTACTACTGCTGCTATTGCTACTACCACTGCTACTGACGCCACTACTATTGCTGCAAATACTGCTACTACTTCTGCTATTGCCATTATTGCAAATGCTACAGCGGATACTATAACTACTACTACTACTCCTTCTACTACTACTGGTACTACTACTATTGCCCCGACTACTACTCGTCCTCCTACTACTTCTACTCCTACTACTACTAATACTACTACTACCACAACTACTCCACTACAACTACAACTACTACTACAACTGCTACTACAACTACTACTGCAACTACACCTACTACTACTATTGCTACTTCTGCTACTACTACTCCTACAACTACTACTACTACTACTACTATTATTCTTACTCCTCCTACTACTACTACTGTTGCTATTCCTACTCCTCACCCTCATCCTCCACCTACTCCTACTACCACTACAACAACTACAACAGCTACTACTACTACTGCTACTAATGCTCCTACTAATAAAATTACTACAGCTACTACTACAACAACTACTACTATCGCAACTATTCGTCCTTCGATTAATACTGCTGCTACTGCTACTACAACTACTACTACTCCTACTGCTATTATGATAGCTATAGCTACTACAAGTACAATTACTGCTTCTATTGCTGCTACAAATACTGTGACCTCTACTACCACTACTGCTGCTACTCCTACTACTGCTATAGGTACTGTAACTGCCACTACTACTGCTCCAACTACCTTTGTTGCTGCTATTACTACTGGTACAATAACTACTACTGCTGCTGCTACTACTACTTTTGCAACTGCTACTACAGTTGCAACTACTGCTGTTACTGCTAAAATAACTACTACTACCACTACTACACTACTACCACTACTATGGCGATAACTACTGCTACTGCTACTGCAACTACTAGTACTACTACTACAACTACCACTCCTACTACAACAACTACTACTATTATTACCACTACTCCTACTACTATTGCTACTATGACTACTCTTACCACCACCGCTACTACTATTAGTACTACTACTCCCGCTGTTACTACTACTACTACTACTACTACTACTAACCCTGGGATAACTACTGCAACTACTACAAGTACTACTGCTCCTGGTACAACAACTACTATTGCTACTACTACTGCTACTGCAACTACCACTACCACTACCACTATAGCTACTACGATAGGTACTGCTGCTACTACAACTGCTTCTCCTTCTACTACTACTACCTTAACACCTACTAAAACTGCTATGGCTAATACCAGTGCTACTATTACTAATACAAATACTACTACAAATGCAACTAGGACAGCTAGTACTATTCCTACTACTACTCATACTATTACATTTTCTACTACTACTACTGTTGCTGCTACTACCACAGCTAATAATACTACTACTAATACTACAATTGCTACAGCTAGTACTACTACTACTACTAAGACTCGTATAGCTACTATTGCTACTGCAACTACTACTACTACTATTACAACTACATCTACTAGTACTAGTACTACTCCACCTCCTCCAACTACTACTATTACGATTGCTACTGCGGCTGGTATTTCTAATACTACTAAACCTACTGCTACTACTACAGTTAATACTACTACTGCTGCTACTACGACTGCTACTGCTACTGCTACTACTATTCTTACTGCTCCTATTGCTAGTGCAACTTCTACCAATACTGCTACTGCTACTACAGCAACTATTACAATAACTACTACTAGTACTAGTACTACAACTCCTACTATGACTACTACTACTTCTACTACTACTACTATTGGTGCTACTACTGCTACTGTTGCCACTACTTGTATTACTACTACAGCTAATACACACTGTTGCTGCTACTACGACTGCTACTGCTACTCCTATTGCTACTATTGCTATTGCAACTATCACGACTACTGCTACTGCTACTATTACTACTGTTACAACTACTACTACTAGTACTATGACTACTACCGCTACTGCTACTGCTACTGCTGCTACTACTACTGCTTCTACTATTACTGCTACAACTACTACTATAGCAAATACTACTACTACTGCTACTACAACTGCAACTGCTACTGCTACATGTACAGCTAGTACTACTACTTCTCCTACTGCTACTATTGCTAATGCAACTACTATTGCAACTGCTACTGCTAGTACTACTACTACTACTACTAGTACCACTACAGCTACTGCTCTTATTGCTTCTAGTAACACTGGTAGTACTACTACAAATACTGATACTACTACTATAGCTACTACTACTAGAAATACTACTGTCGCAACTACGACTGCTATTAATACTACTGCTTCTACTACACCTACTACTACTACTACAACTGTGACTATTACTACTAGCTGTACTACTACTACCACTACTACCACTGTGACTACTGCTATGACTACTACTGCAACTATTACATCGACTACGGCTACGACTACTTCTACTACTTCTCCTACTACTACCACTACTACCACAACTACTGCTCCTTCTACTACTACTACTAATACTACA
Organism: Trichopus zeylanicus subsp. travancoricus; assembly: GCA_005019695.1. Classification (NCBI taxonomy): domain Eukaryota; kingdom Viridiplantae; phylum Streptophyta; class Magnoliopsida; order Dioscoreales; family Dioscoreaceae; genus Trichopus; species Trichopus zeylanicus. The sequence continues at coordinate 72,450 of RXID01011098.1, forward strand.
ACGACTACTACTATTGCTATTGCTATTGTTACTAGTCTGATTACTTCTGCTACTATAGTGACTAATTGTACTAATTCTACTACTACCACTACTACCGCTATTGCTACTACTACTACTACTACGACTACCACTATTGTTACTCTAGTATAGCAAATTCTCCTACTACTACAACAACTACTACCACTACTACTACTACTACAAATACTGCTACTACTGCTACTATTACTAAAATTGCTACTACTGCAACTGCTACCACTACTGCTCCTACTACTTTTGGTGTTGCCTTTTGTATTGCAACTACTACTACTGTTGCTATTGCTACTACTACTGCTAGTATGAATAACACCACTACTACTGCCCTAACTACTTCTACTACTGCTACTACTACTACACTACTATAACTACAACTACGATAACTACTACTACTACTACTACTACTACTACCACTTCTACTACAATTGCTACAACTACTACTACCACTACCCCTACTGTTATTGTTATTACGACTACTCTTACCACCACCACTACTACTATTAGCACTACTGCTCCTTCTGCTACTACAACTACTGCTATTACTAGTATAACTACTGCTACTGCTACAACAATAACTACTTTTGCTACTACAACTGCCACTATTGCGACTACTAGAATTGCTACTACTACAACTGCTATGGCTATTACTACTGGAACTACGATTGCTTCTACTTCTGCTACCACTACTAGTATAACCACCAATACTGCTACTACTACTGTTGCAGCTAATACTACTACTAAAGCTAGAATGACTGCTGCTACTACTTCAACTACTACTGCCACTACTATTGCTTCTACTACTGCAACAGCTACTACTACAGCTAATACCACTTCTACTAATACTACAACTGCTACTACAACTACTGCTACTGCTACTACTGGTACTATTACATCTCTACTAATACTAGTACTAGTACTACTCCTCCCACTATAGCGACAATAACAACTGCTGCTACTACTACTACTACTACTCCTACTGCTATTACAACTGTTAGAGCTACCAATAGTTCAATTACTTTTGCTATTGCTACTACAAATACTACCACTACTACTACTACTGCAATTGTAGTACTACTGCTGTTACGACTACTACTCCTACTACTTTCGCTGCTACTATTACTACTTCTACAATGAATACCGTTGCTACTGCTACTATTACTGCAACTACTACTGTGACTGCTAATACAAGTACTACTACTACAATTACAGCTATAGCTGCAACTCCTACTACATAACTACAACTACTACTATGATAACTACTGCTACTGCTACTACAACTGCTACTAATACTACTACAACTACAACTCCTACTACTGCAGCTCCTACTACTACTACTACTACTACTACTATTATTGCTACTATGACTACTTTTACCAGAACCACTACTAGTATTAGGACTACTGCTCCTACTGCTACTACTACTGTCGCAACTATTAGTATAACTACAGATGCTACTACTACTACAACTTGTTTAACTACTTCTACTGCTACAACAACAACTACTACTGCTGCTACAACAACTACTACTGCTACTACTATTGCTACAACTATTGCTACTACTATTGCTACTAATACCGGTATAGCTAGCTGCCAATACTGCTACTACTAATACCACTGTTACTACTACTGCTGCTGCTTATACTACTCCTAATGCTACTATGACTACTACTACAACTGCCACTACTGCAACTAATACTATTTCTACTGCTACTACAACTGCTACTTCCACTACTACTACTCCAACTGCTACCATTGCTACTGTGACTACTGCTGCTACTACTACTGCTGCTACTGCTACAATTACAACTACTACTACTAGCGCTAGTCCAACTGCTACTCCTCCTTCGACTACTACTACTTTTGCTACTACTATTACCACTGGTATTATTGCTACAACTACTACTGCTACTGCTACTACTACTCCTATTGCTACTATTGCTACTACAACTACTGCCACTACTACTACTACAGCTATTATTACAGGTACTACTACTTGTACAAGTACTGCTCCTCCTATTATGACTACTACTACTACTACTACTACTACTACTACTATTACTACTACTACTACTACTACTACTACAACAACAACAACAACAACTACTACTACTATGACTGCTACTGCTCCTGCTACAAGTACCCCTATTGCTTCTATTGCTACTGCAAGTACTTCTACTTCTAGTACTATTACTACTACTACTACTACTACTTCTACTGCTATTTCTAATGCTAATAATAGTGTTAGTATTGCTACTAACACTACTACTACTGCTGCTGCTGCTACTAGTACTCATACTACAACTGTTGCTACTACTACTACTACTAATAATGCTGCAACTACTTACACTACTACTACTGTGACTATTACTACTACTACAACTACTACTATTACTACTACTACTACAACAACAACTACAACTACGACTAATATAATGACTACTACTACAACTACAACTTCTACTACTACAACAACAACTACTACAACTGCTACTACTACTCCTACTACTACTACTATGGGCACTACTACTACTACTACAACTGCCACTACTACTACTACTACTATTACTCTAGCTGCCATTTGTACTACTACTAATACTTCTTCTAATATTACTCCTGCTGCAACAGCTTCTACGACTACAACTACTGGTACTATGACTCCTACTACTACAAACACTTCTGCCATTACTATTACTGCTACTGTTACAACTACTACTATTACAAGACTACTACTACTACTACTACTACCACGGCTACTACTGCTACTACTACTACTACCACCGACCCCTACGAGTATAACTACTACAACTAGTACTACTACTACTACTACTTCTACTACTACTACTGCAACTACTACCACTACAACTACTACTACTGCGACTACAACTGCTACTATGACTAGCTCTGCTATGCTACTACTACTAATACTACTACTACTACTTCTACCGCTACTATTATTGCTACGACGACTACTGCTGCTGCTACTACTCCTACTGCAATTGCTACTGCTGCTACTACTACTACTACTACTACTGCCATTTTTGCTAATACAAGTATAACTGCAACTACTACTACTACTCTTACAACTACTACTACCACTACTACTACTATGACTGCCACGATTACCAATACTACTACAACTACTACTATTGCTACAACTAGGACTACTACAAGAACAACCACTACTACAACTATAACTACTACACCGACTACTATTGCTACTATTTCTGCTGCTATTGCTTCTACTACTACTACTACTAATACTACTACTACTAATACCACTACTATTAGTTCCAGTACTACTACCACAATCGCTAGTACTGCTACTACTGCTACTACTACTATTACTACCAATACTAGTGCTACTACAGCTGCTGCATTTACTACTACTAATACTACATCTACTACTATTACTACTACAACAACTACTACTACAGGTAGTACTACTTCTACTAATTCTCCTACTACTACTGCTATAGCCATAACTATAATTGCAACAACTACTTCCATATCAACTAGTACAACTAGCACTACTATTATTACTGCTACTATTGCTACTACTGCTACTACTACTACTAAGATTATTACTAGTACAATTGCTGCCACTACGGCTGCTACTACAACTTCTATTACTACTACTTCTACAAATATTGCTGCAACTATAGCTTCAACAACTACTTCTCCTACTACTGCCACTACAACTACTACTACTACCACTACTGCTGCTACTACGACTACTGCTACAAATGAACTTCTCGTACTATTACTACTTCTTCTATGACTACTACTACTACTATCGCTACTACAACTACTACTACGGCTACTACCTCTACAACTACTACTGTTACTACTACAACTACTACTGTTGATACACTACTACAACTACAAATACTACTTGTACAACAACTTCTATTGTTACTACTACTGCTAGTGTCAGTACTAGTGTTATTACTACGACAACTACTACTAATTCTACTAAAGCTACTACTCCTGTCGCTACTACTGCTGCTACAACTGCTACTATTGCTACTACTACTCTGACAATAACTACTACTAAAACAACCACAACTGGGGTTACTACGAATACTACTACGACAACAACTTCTGCTGCTACCACTACTACTCGTACTACAATAACTACTACTACTACTCCAACTATTCCTACTACCAATGCTACTACTACGACTACTAGTACTACTATTGCCACTAATAATAGATCCGCTACTTCTTCTAGTACTACAAATTCTACTACTATTACTACAACAGATACTTCTGCTACTACTATGGCTGCTGCTACTACTACTACTACTACTATTGCAATAATGCCACTAGTACTACTTCTACTAGCACTACAACAATTACTACTTCTACTGTTGCTACCACAACTACTACTACTACTGCTCTAACTACTGCTACGGCTACAACAACTACTTCTGCGACAACTACTGATGCTACTACTACTACTAATACTAATACTAAAATTACTACTACAGCTACTATTTCTACTAAATCTAATACTGCTATGTCAGCTACTACTACAACTACAACTAGCACTTCTGCTACTGCTACTTCTACAAGTATTGTCGCTACTACTGCTTCTACTGCTAATACTACTGCATCTGTAATTGCTACTACTGTTAATACTAGTGCTACTCCACATGCAACTACAACTGCAACAACTACAACTACTATTATTGTTGCTATTGCTGTTACTACTACCACTACTACTAATGTAATTACTATTACTACTAGTACTACTACTGCCACAACAACTAGTACTTCTATTGCTACTACTATTACTACTTCGGCTAGTGCTACTACCACTACTACTATTACTTCACATACGGCAACAACTACTTCTACTGCTATAGCTACTACTATCGCTACCACTACTGCTACTGCCACTACTATTGCTACCACTATTGTTATTATTGTTGCTGCTAATACTACTACTATTGTTGCTACTGCTACAAATGTTACTACTAGCACTAGTACTCCTCCTCTTACTACTACTACTACTACTACTACTTCTACTACTACTACTACTACGACCACAGCTACAACTACTACTACCATTACTACTACTCTTTTTACTAATACTACAATTGTTACTCCTGTTACTACTAACGCTACTACTACTACTACTACTACTTTTACTAATACTACTATTTCTACTGCAACTACTACTAATGCAACTACTACTACTACTACTAATACTACCACAACCACTACTACTACTACTACTGCTACCACTACTACTACTACTACTACTACTACCACTACTACTACTACTGTTGTTGCTGGCGCTGCTGCTGCTGCTACAACAACTACTACAACTATTACTTCACATACTACAACTACTACAGCTACTACTACTGCTACCACTATTGTTACTGTTACTAGTACTACTACTACTACTGTTGTTATTGCTGCTGCTACTACTACTACTGTTGCTGCTGCTGCTGCTGCTGTTACTACTACTATTACTAGTACTACAACTACTAGTACAGGTAGTACTACATCTACAAATTCTCCTACTACTACTACTACAACCATAACTACAATTGCAACAACTACTTCCACTTCAACTAGTACAACTAGCACTACTATTATTACTGCTACTATTGCTACTACTGCTACTACTACTACTAAGATTATTACTAGTACGATTGCTGCAACTACTGCTGCTACTACAACTACTATTGCCACTACTTCTACAAATATTGCTGCTACTACAGCTTCAACTACTACTTCTCCTACTACTGCCACTACAACTACTACTCCTACCACTACTGCTGCTACTACGACTACTGCTACAAATGAACTTCTCGTACTACTACTACTTCTTCTATGACTACTACTACTACTATAGCTACTACAACTACTTCTACTACGGCTACTACATCTACAACTACTACTGTTACTACTACAACTACTACTGTTGATACACTACTACAATTACAAATACTACTTGTACAACAACTTCTACTGTTACTACTACTGCTAGTGTCAGTACTAGTGTTATTACTACAACTACTACTAGTAATTCTACTAAAGCTACAACTCCTGCTGCTACTACTACTGCTACAACTGCTACTATTGCTACTACTACTGTGACAAAATCTACTACTAAAACAACCACAACTGGTGTTACTACGAATACTACTACTACAACAACTTCTACTGCTACCACTACTACTGCTACTCCAACTATTCCTACTACCAATGCTACTACTACGACTACTAGTACTACTATTGCCACTAATAATAGATCTGCTACTACTTCTAGTACTACTCATTCTACTACTATTACTACAACAGATACTTCTGCTACTGCTATTGCTGCTACTGATGCTACTACTACTACTACTACTATTGCGCTAATGCCACTAGTATTACTTCTACTAGCACTACAACAACTACTACTTCTACTGTTGCTACCACAACTACTGCTACTACTGCTCTAACTACTGCTACTGCAACAACAACTACTTCTGCGACAACTACTGATGCTACTACTACTACTACTACTAATACTAAAATTACTACTACAGCTACTATTTCTACTAAATCTAATACTGCTATGTCAGCTACTACTACAACTACAACTAGCACTTCTGCTACTACTACTTCTACAAGTATTGTCGCTACTACTGCTTCTACTGCTAATACTACTGCTGCTGTAATTGCTACTACTGTTAATACTAGTGCTACTCCACATGCAACTACAACTGCAACAACTACAACTACTATTATTGTTGCTATTGCTGTTACTACTACCACTACTACTAATGCAATTACTATTACTACTAATACTACTACTGCCACAACAACTAGTACTTCTATTGCTACTACTATTACTACTTCGACTAGTGCTACTACCACTACTACTATTACTTCACATACGACGATAACTACTTCTACTGCTATAGCTACTACTATCGCTACCACTACTGCTACTGCCACTACTATTACTACCACTATTGTTATTATTGTTGCTACTAATATTACTACTATTGTTGCTACTGCTACAAATGTTACTACTAGCAATAGTACTCCTCCTACTGCTACTACTACTACGACCACAACTACAACAACTACTACCACTACTACTACCACCACCACCACTACTACTACTATTTTTACTAATACTACAATTGTTACTGCTGTTACTACTAACACTACTACTACTACTACTACTACTACTACTTTTACTAATACTACAATTGCTACAACAGCTACTACTAATGCACCTACTACTACTACTACTAATACTACCACAACCTCTACTACTACTGCTGCTACCACTACTACTACTACTACTACTACTACTACTACTACTACTACTACTACTACTACTACTACTACTGTTGTTGCTGTCGCTGCTGCTGCTGCTACAACAACTACTACAACTATTACTTCACATACTACAACTACTACAGCTACTACTTCTGCTACCATTATTGGTACTGCTACTAGTACTAATACTACTACTATTGTTATTGTTGCTGCTACTATTATTACTGTTGCTGCTGCTGCTGCTACTGTTACTACTAGTACTACAACTCCAACCACTACTACTACTGCAACAACAACAACTACTACTACAACAACTACTACTAGTACTACTTATACTACTACTACTACTACTACTACCACCACAACAACTACTACAACTACTACCACTACTACTACAACTACCACTACTACAACTACCACTACTACTACTACTGCTGCTGCTGCTACTACTACTACTACTACTACTACTACTACTACTACTACTACTACTAGTGCTACTACAACTATGACAATTGTTACAACTACTGCTTTTTCTTCTACTACTATTTCTATTACTACAACTATCGCTGCTACAGCTGCTACTGCTATTGCTATAACTACTATTGCTGCTGCACCTACTATTACTATTACAACTACACTGCAACTACTATTGCTACTGCTATTGCTACTTCTACTACTACTACTATGGCTACTCAAGCCACTACTACTACTACTACTCTTACTACTGCTACTACTGCTCCTACTTCTACTACTACGACAACTAAGTTAACTACTACTACTGCTACTGTAGCTATTGTTGCTGTTGTTGTGACTGCTACTACTGCTACTGCTACTGCTATTTTTGCTGCTACTGCTCTTACTACTACTACTATAACTACATCTCCTCCTACTACTACTACTGCTACTACTACTAATACTTCTATTATTACATCTACTTGTGATATTGTTATTACTATAACTAATACTACTACTACTACTGCTACTACTACAACTAATGCTACTCCTACTACTGTTACTACTACTACTTCTACTGTTACTACTTGTGACTGCTACTACTACTACTAGCACTACTACTACTACTACTACTACTACAACTAATGCTACTACTACTTCTACTACAACTACTATGACTACTAGAACTACTACTACTACTTCCTTAACTACTACAACTACTGGTCCTGTAACTACACTACAACTACAACTACTACTATAAGCACTACAACTACTTCTGCTACTAGTACAACTATGTCTACTACTACTTATTCTGCTGCTACTCCTACTACTACTACTCCTACTACTGTTGCCACTCCAACTACTACTACTACTACTACAATTACCACTTCTACTACAACTACAACTGCAACCACTATGATTACTACTACAACTACTACCACAACTACTACAGTTGCCACTACAACTATTACTTCTACTACTTTCGTGACTACTACCACTACTCCTACTGCTACTACTACTTCTATTACTAATGCTACTACTACTACATTAATTATTACAACTACAACTACTCCTCCTAAAACTACCACTACTACTCCTATAATGACTGCTACCACTACTATTGCTCCTACTACTACTACTACTAATACTACTACTACTACTACTACTACTACTTCTATTACTACTACTACTACTGCTAATGCTATTGCTGCTCCTACTCTACACTACTTCTACAACTACAACTATTAGTACTTTATCTACTCCTACAACCACAACTACTACTACTATTACTCCTGCTACTACTACTACTACTACAACAACAACAACAACTACTACTACTTCTTATACTAATAGCACCTCTACTACTTCTTGTACTATTATAGCTACTACTACTACTACTACTACCACTATGACTACCACTACTACTACTGCTACTTGTACTACTACTATTGCTACCACTATTAGTACTACCAGTACTACTACTAGGACTCCTGTGACTACTACTACAATGATGACAACAATAACTACTGCTAATGCTACGAATAATCTTACTACAACTAGTCCTACTACTATGACTATTACTACTCATACTACAATTACTACAAATTCTCCATCCAAAACAACTAATACTGCTACTACTGCTATTCCTACTACTACACTACTACTTCTACAACCACTACTACTAATTCTATTGTTACTACTACTACTACTAATAATAATAATAATACTACTACTGCAACTACTACAATGACTACTACTAGAACTACTAATCCAACTACTACAACTACTGCTACTATTACTTCTACTACTACTAATACTACTACTACTACTTCTACTACTACTACTACTACTACTACTACTAATACTACTTTTGCTACTACTATTGATGCTACTGCTACTACAACTATTACTATTACTAATACCACTACTACTGCTACAGCTATTGCTACTACTACTACTACTACTACTACTGCTATGATTGCTATTGCCACTAGAACTATTACTATTACTAATACCACTACTAATACTACTACTGCTGCTGCTGCTACTTCCGCTACTAATGATATTTCTGCTGCTACAACTTCTACCACTAGTACTACTACTACTCCTACTACTGTAACTACTACTACTACAACTACTACTACTTCTACTACTACTACTATTACTCCAATTACTATTGCCACTACATCTCCTACTACTACTACTACAACTTCTCCTACTGCCCCTACTTCTACGAATACAGCTATTGCTATGTGTACTTCTACTACTACTACTACTTGTGCTACTACTGCTACTGCGGCTATTACTTCTACTATTGCCAAAACTACTACTGTACTTTCTGCTAATGCTGTTAAAACTTCTACTATGACAAAAACCGCTGCTACTGCTACCATTCAACTACTATTACTACAATTGCTACCACTACTTGCACTACAGCAGTTGCTTCTACTACTACTATTGGTACTACTATTACTACTACTTCTTATACAACTCCCACTACTACTACAACGGGTACTACTACTACTACTTCTACCTCTATTACTACTATGATTGATACTGCTACTGCTCTAATAGCTACTGCTGCTATTGCTACTACTACTACTACTATTTCTGCTCCGACTGCTACTGTTGCTATTTCTACCACTACTACTATTATTATTACTACTACTAGTTCTGCTACTACCGCTACTTCTACTCCTACAACTACTATTACTACTACTATTATGGCTTCTACTACTATTACTACTACTGCTACTACAACAACAACAACTGCTACTACTACTACTACTACTAGTATTATTGCTACTAAAACTTCTATGACTACTACTACTACTATTACTACTCATACTACTACAAAAATAACTATTCCTACCAGTAGTAGTAGTACAACTACTATTGCTACTGATGTTGCTGTTGCTGCTTCTACTACTACTACTACTTCTACTGTCGCAACTAATACTACTGCTACAACTATTGCTACTACTGTTGTTCCGACTTCTACTACTATTACTTATGCTGCTACTACGATTGCTTGAACCACTGCTACTATTACTGTTACTACCACTCCTACTACTACTACTAAGACAACTGAGGCTACGACTACTAGTACTAGTACTAATATTATTACTACTACTAATATTACTACTACTACTACTAAAATCACTACCGTGGCTACAACTGCTACTGAGGCTACTAGTACTACTATTACTAGGAATACTAGTAGTACTAGTACTACTACTACAACTACTATTGCTGCTATTACTTCTACAACTACTAGTACTAGAACTAATATGACCACTACTCCTACTACTGCTACAACTATTACATCTACCACTACTACAACTGCTCCGACGGCTTCTGCTAGTATAACTACAATTACCACGACTACTACTACCACTGCAACTACTTCCATTACTATGGCTACTACTACTGCTGCTGCTATGACTGCTACTACTACTATTATTACGACTACTACTAACATTACAACAAACATTAATACTACAACAATTGATTCTGCTCTTATAACTACTACTACTCATGCTACTACTGCTACTACTACTACTAATGCTACTAATACTGCTACTACTACTACCACTACCCATACTACTTCTAACTCTACTACTACTAAAACTATAGCTATAATAATGACTACTACTACTTCCTGTTACTGCTACTACTACTACTACTACATCGACTACTACTTCTGTCGCTATTGCCGCTACTACTAGTGCTAGTACAATTACAGTTGCTGCAATTGCTACTACTACTACTGCTACTACTGCTATTCTTGCTCTAACAACTACTGCTACTACTGCTACTCTTGCAAATACAACTACTAGTAGTACTACAATGAAGACTACTACTGCTAGTATGAGTATTACTACTACTACTATTGCGATGACAACAACAACTTCTTCTGCTACTACTACTAGTACTACTGCTACTGTTGCTGCTACTACTATAACCGCTAGTACTACTACCACTACTAATACTACTACTTGTACTACTTGAAGTATTACTACTAGTAGTAGTACTAAAATTACTACTACTACTATTACAACAACAACTACGACTACTACTACTGCTACAACAGCAACAACAACAACAACTACTACTATTATTACTATGATTACTACTACAACTACTACAAGAACTACTACTGCAACTAATACCACTGCAACTGCTACAACTACTACTACATCTACTACTACTACCACAAATACTACTACTACTACTACTACTACTACTACTACTACTATTATTACTACTACTTCTGTAACAACTACTATTACCACCGCTGTTACTACTACTCCTATAACTATAATTATTACTAATGCTACTATTACTACTACTACTATTACAACAACAACAACAACAACAACAACAACTACTACTCCTCCTCCTCCTCCTACTACTAGTACTACTACTACTAATACTACTACTACTCCTACTAGTAGTACTCCTACTACTATGACTGACTACTATTGCAACAACTACTGCTGCTACTACTTCTTCTTCTGCTAGTTTTGTTACAATTGCTACTATGACTACTTACTAATGCTACTATTACTACTCCTACTACTACTACTACTACTACTACTACTTCTTCTTCTTCTTCTTCTTCTTCTTCTTCTTTTTCTTCTTCTTCTTCTTCTTCTTCTTCTTCTTCTTCTTCTTCTACTTCTACTACTACTTTTCCTGCTACTACCACTACTTCTCCTGCTACTAATACTACTTACACTACCACTACTGCTACTACTACTACTATTACTACAACAAATGCTACTACCGCAACTATTACTATTACTACACCTACTGCAACTTCTGCTACTACTTCTATTACTACAATTACTGCTACTGCTGCTAATGTTACTGCTACTACTGGCTTCTAATATGACTATGACTACTACTACTACAATTACAACTACTATAGTAGTAGCAATAGTAGTAGTAGCAGTAGTTGTAGTAGTTGTAGAAGTAGCTTTTGTAGTTGGGGTACTAGTAGTAGTTTTTGTAGAAGCCATAGTAGTAGCTGTAGTCATAGTAATAGTATTATCAGTGGTAGTAGCAGTAGTTGAGTAGTCAAAGATGTAGCAGTGGCAGTAGTAGTGGTGTTAGTAGCAGCAGCAGTAGTAGTAATAGTAATAGTAGCAAGCAGTAGTAGTCGTAGCAGTAGGAATAGCAGCTGCAGCAGTTATTGCAGGAGTTGTAGTAGTAGTAGTAGTAATAGTAGTAACAGATGTACCTGTAGTTGCAGTAGTAGTTGTTGTTGTTGTAGTGGTCATAGAAGTAGCATTACTATTAATGCCAGTAGGAGTTGCAGCTATAGTAATAGCAGGAGAAGTAGTATTAGTAGTAGTAGTAGTTGTGCGAGTAATAATAATAGTAGCAGCAGTAGTTGTTGTAGTGCTAGTAGCAATAAGAATAGAAGCAATCATAGCAATAGTTGTAGGCCTAGTATTAGTAGCAGTAGTAGCCATAGTGTCAGTAGTAGTAGTAATAGTTGTTGTAGCAGAAGTAGTAATAGTAGTAGTAGTAGCATTAGGAGGAGGAGGAGTAGTAGTAGTAGCAGCAGTAGTATTAGTTATGGTAGCAGTAGGAGTAGTAGTAGTAGAAGTAGTGGTAACAGTAGTAGTAGTAGTAGTCATGGTAGTAGCAGGAGTAGAAGTAGTAGTAGTAGAAGTAGCAGGTGTAATAGTAGTAGCAGTAGTAGCAGTAATAGTTGGTGTAAAAATTATAGTAGTAGCTGTAGTAGTTGGTGTAGAAGTTGTAATAGTAGCAGTTGTCATTGTTGTAGTGGTAGTAGTAGTAGTAATAGTGGCAAAAGCAATAATAGTAGTAGTAGAAACTGTAGTAGTGGTAGTGTTAGCACTAGTCATAGCAGAAGTAGTGGTAGTATCAGAAGTTGTAGTCATTGTAATAGTAGTAGCAACAACCACAACCGCAGTAGCAGTAGTTGTAGATGTAGTAGTAGTAGAAGTTATTGTTGTAGTAGTAGCAATAGTAAGAGTAGTAGTAGTAGCAGTAGTAGTAGTAATTATATTCGTAGTAATTGTAAGAGTAGCCAGTGGTAGTAGTAATTGTAGTAGCAGGAGCAGTAGTATTAGGAGTGTTGTGGCAGTAGCAACAGTAGTTGCTGTGGTAGTAGCAGTAGTAGTAGTAATAGTGTAGTAGTAGCTGTAGGAGCAGTTGAAGTAGTAGTAGTAGTAGTAGCAACATCAGTAGTAGTAGTAGTAGTAGTAGCAGAAGTATTAGTAATAGTAGTGACAATAGCAAAATTAGCCCTAGTAGTTGTCGTAATAGTGGTAGTAGCAATAGCACTGGTAGTAATAGTCGTAGTAGCACTAGTAGTAGTAGTAGTAAAATAGTAGCAGTTGTATAAGTAGTAGTAGCAAAAGCAGTAGTAGTAGCAGCTGTAGTATTTTGAGTAAGAGAAGTAGTTGTAGATATTGCTGTAGTACCAACAGCAACAACAGTAGCAGTAGCAGTAGCAGTACTAGTAGTAGTTGCATTAGTTGTAGGAGTAGTAGTGGTAGAAGTAGTTGCAGCAGTAGAAGTGGCAGTAGTAGTTGCTTTAGTAGTAGAAGTAGTAGTAGTAGTAGTACTAGCAATGGTAGTAGCAGTAGTAGTTCTGGTAGCAGCAGTAGTAGATATAATAATAGTAGTAGTAGTAGCAGTTATAATAATAATTGCAGTAGCAAAAATAGCAGCAGCAGTAGTAGTAGCAGTAGCAATATTCATCGTAGTAGTAGTAGTAGTAGTGGTGGTGTTGTACTAATAATTGCAGTCATAGCATAGTAGTAGAAGTAGAAGCTGTAGCATTAGTAGTAGCAATCATAGTAGTAGCTGTAGTAGTAGCAAAAGTAGTAGCAATAGTAGCAGCAACAGTAATAGTAGTAGTAGTAGCAGCAACAACAGCAGTATTAGTAGTAGCAGCAATAGTAGCAGTACTCGAAGCTACTGTAGTTGTAGTTGTACTATTAGTAGTGGTAGCCACAGAGCTAGCAGTAGTAGTAGCAGCAGTAGTAGTATTAGTAGTAGGAGTGGTAGTCATAGCAATAGGAGCCGTAGTAGTAGTAGCAATAGGAATATCAGTAGTAATAGTAGTAGTAGTCGCCGTAGTAGCTGTAGTAGATGTGGTGGTAGTACTAGTGGTAGTAGTCATCATAGCAATAGTAGTAGTAGTAGGAGAACTAGCAGTCATTGAAGTAGTAGTAGTCGTAGAATTTATAGTAGTAGTAGCAGCAACAGTTGTTATTGTTGTTGTCATAGTTGTTATTGTTGAAGTAATTATCGTTATTGTTGTTGAAGTTGCGGTAACGGAAGTAGTAGTAGTAGTTTTTTTAGTAGTTGTAGTAGTAGTAGTAGTAGGAATAGCAGTAGTAGTAGTCGTACTAGTTGTAGTAGTAGAAGTAGTGATAGTAATAGTGGTAATAGTAGTAGTAATAGTAGCTGTAGGAGTAGCAATTGTAATTTATTAGCGGGAGTAGTACATGTAGTAGAAGTAGTTGTAATAGTAGTAGTAGTAGTGATTGT
>RXID01011099.1:0-30081 GCA_005019695.1 Trichopus zeylanicus subsp. travancoricus
AGCAGTAGTAGTTGTAGTGGGTGTGGTAGCAGTAGCAGCACTAGCGATAGCAGCAGTAGCAGTAGTTGTGGTAGAAGTATAAGCAGCAATGACAGTAGTAGTAGTAGTAGTTGTTGTTGTAATAGTAGTAGTTGTTGTTGTAATAGTAGTAGTAGTAGTACAAGTAGTTGTAGCAGCAGTAGAAGTTGCAAAAGTGGTACCAGTAGTACCACTAATGGAGTAGTAGAACATATAGCAGTAGTAGTGGTAGTAGTAGTTGTAGCAGAAGTAGTAGTAGTTGTAGGATAAGTAGTAGTAGTACTAGTGGTAGGAGCAGCAACAACAACAGCAGTAGTAGTAGTTGCACTAGCAGGAGTAGTAGTAGTATTGTAGAAGCTGCTGTGGCAGTAATAGTAGTAGTAACAGTAGAAGTACTAGTAGTAGTAGTAGTAGTAGTAGTGTTAGCAACAACAACAATAACATTAGTAGTACTATTAGTAGCAGTAGTAGTAGTCGTAGCGGTAGTAGTTGTAGCAGATGTAGTAGTAGTACTTGCAGCAGCAGTGGTAGTTGTAGTAGTTGCTGTGGTAGTTGTTGTAGTTGTAGCAGCAGTAGTAGTAGAAGTAGTTGTAGTAGTAGCAGTAGTTATAGTACTAGTAGTAGGAGTAATTGCGGTAGTGGTAGCAGCAGTAGTAGCTGCAGCAGCAACAACAGTAGTAGAAGTAGTAGCAGTAGTTGTAGTAGTAGCAGAAGTAGCAGTAGTTCTAGTAGCAATAGTAGCAGCAGTAGTAATACTAGTATTAGCAGTGGTAGTAGTAGTTGTAGTATTTGCAGTAGCCGTAGTAGTAGTAGCACCAGTAGTAGTAATCATAGAAGTAGTAGTAGTACTAGTAGTAGCAGTAGAAGCATGAGCAGTGGTAGTAGTAGAAGGAGGAGGAGGAGGTGGTGGAGTAGTAGTAGTAGACATATTAGTAGTTGGATTAGTGGTAGTAGCAGCAGTAGATGTACTAATAGTAGTAGTAGTTGTTGTAGTAGTAGCAGTAATAGTAGTAGTAGTAGTAGTAGTAGTAGCAGTAATAGTAGTCGTAGTAGTAGTAGTAATAATAGTAGTACTCGGAGTAGGCAATAGTAGTAGTCATTGCCGTAGTAGCAGCAACAGCAGCTGCAGTAGTAGTGGAAGTAGTAGTAGTAGTAGTAGAAGTATTAGTAGTAGTAGTAGCTGTAGTAGTAGTTATGGTAGTAGGAGGCAGAGTAGTAGTAGTAGTAGTTGTAGTAGTTGTTGTTGTTGTAGCATCAGCAACAGCAGTAGTAGTCGTAGTAGTTGTTGTTGTAGCATCAGCAACAGCTGTAGTAGTCATAGTAGTAATAGTAGTAGTTGTAGTTGTAGTTATAGTAGAAGTAGTAGCTATAGTAGTACTTGCAGCAGGAGTTGTTGAAGCAGCGGTAGGAGTAGTAATAGTTGTTGTAGCAGTAGTACTAGTAGAAGTTGTAGTAGTAGTTATAGTAGTAGTAGTAATAGCAGGAGCAGCAGCAGTAGTAGTAGGAGAAGTTTTTGCAGTGGTAGTAGTTGCAGTAGTAGTACTAGTAGCAGTAATAGGTGTAGTAGCAGCAACAGTTATACAAGCTATTGTAGCCATGCTGTAGTAGTAGTTATAGTAGTTGCAATATTTGTGGTAGTAGTAGTTGTTGTTATAGTTGTAGTAGCTGCAACAGTAGTAGTAGTGGCAGTAGGAGCAGTAGTAGTAGTCATAGTAGTAGTAGTAGGAGGAGGAGGAGAAGTAGTAATAGTACTCGTAGTAGTAGTAGTCGAAGTAGTAGTAGTAGTTGTAGTAGACGGAGTAGGAGTTGGTGTTGGAGTAGTTGTAGTAGTAGTAGTTGTAGTAGGAGTAGGAGTTGGGGTAGGAGTAGTAGTAGTAGAAGTAGAAGTAGTAGTAGTTGTAGTAGTAGTAGTAGTAGTAGTAGTTGCAGGAGTAGTAATTGTAGTAGTTGTTGTTGTAGCAGGAGAAGCAGTAGTTGTAGCAGTAGTTCTACTACGATTATTACAACAACTAGTTATACTACTACTACTACTCCAACAACTAGTACTACAACTACCACACCTACTAATTCATCTACTATAACTATTGCTGCTACTACTACTACTTTTGTTACCACTACTATTGCCACTACTACCACAAGTCCTACCACTACTACACCGACTACTTTTCCTACACTAGTCCCACTCCTACTACGACTACTGCTACTATTGCTGCTGCTACTGCTACTACTACTACTACTACTACTACTACTCCTACTACTACTACTACTACTACTACTACTACTAGTAGTACTCCTGCTGCTGCTGCTGGTACTCATACGACTATTACTTCCACTTTATCTACTACTACTGCTATTACTACTACTACTCCTACCACTAGTGCTACTACTACTACTACTCCTCCTACTAGTACCGCTACTATTATGACAACTCATACTACAAGTCAGACAGAATTCGAACAGATCTTTACTCGAAGTAGAATAAGAACCTAAGAGAATTGAAAAGACCCATTCAGGAACGAGAAAACAACATCGTGATTTGAATCGTGATGAAACAATATATCACTGAGAGGTTAGTTCAAGAAGTTCAATAAATTCTTTTTTTTTCCTCTTTTAGTATGGCATGGAGAGATGCCAAAACAAAAACTATTTTTCAAAAAGTAAAAAACAAACCTAGAAAAACTATTACAAAAGAAAGAAATAGGACTAAAATCGATACATTGATTTTTTTTTCGCAATTTTTTTTGAACCGTATGCATCCAAAGGTGCATGTATGATTTTTGGGGGATAGAATTTTATCCTAATCAACCAAATTTAACTAGAAAGATTACTTTTTTCCGCCAAGAGGTTGATAATGAGGTCTACCACTACTCTGACTATAATAACTACAACAACTACTGCTGCTGCTACTATACCACTACTCCTACTACTCCTCCTATTACTACTGCTACTACTATAGCTTCTAATACTACTACTATTCCTACTGCTCCAACTTTTGCTACAACTATTACGGCTACCACAATTGCTACTACTACAAGTAATACTACTACTACGATAACTACCTCTACTACTACTACTATTACTACTATTGTGACTACTTCTACTTCAACAACTGTTACGACTACTATTGCTACTACTGCTACTGTTACTACTACTACTACTAAAGCAATTGCTGCTGCTATTGGTACTACAACTACAACACTCGCTACTAGTATAGCTACTACTACTACTATTGCTACTACGACTACTACTACTACTGCTGCTACTACTACTACTTCTACAATCATTACTACTACTCCAACTACTTCTATTACTACTATTACTACCACTACTACTGCTACTACTAGTACCACTTTTATTACAACTTCTTGTACTACTACTACAACTGCTACTACTACTCCTCCAACTGCTACTTCTACTACTACTATAACTATTCCTAATCCTACCACTACTACAACCCTGAATACTACACCTATTACAACTCCTACTCCTGCTACAACTAGCCCATCTTCTACTCCTACTACTACTGCTGCTACTACTGTAACTATTATTTCTACAACTACTGCTATTACTACTACTACTATTACTACAATTACAATAACTACTACTCCTCTATCTACTACTACTACTACTACTACTACTAATACAACTACTTCTACGACTATGACTACTACTACTCCTACTACTCTAACTACTATTACACTGCTGGTACTGCTATTACAACTACTACTTCTGCTACTACAACAATAACAACTGTTGTTGCTATTACTACTACTACTATGACTACTACTGCTACTACTACTACTACTACTAATATTACTACCACTACTGCCACTACTACTCCTAGTACTACTACTACTACTACAACTATATTAATAACTACTACGATAACTACTACTATTCCTACTACTCCTACTACTACTGCATCTACTACTATTGCAACTCCTAATCCTACTTTTCCTACTACTACTACTAATAATACTATGACTAGTACTATGAATGCTACTATTCCTACTCCTACTCCAACTCCTACTACTAACACAACAACAACTACTACTGCTACAACACTTCCAACAACTACAAATCCTACTACTACTCCTACTACAACTCCTTCTACTACTACAATAATGACTTCTACTATTACTATCTTAGTAGTAGTAGTAGTAGTAGTACTAATAGTAGTTATAGTAGTAGTAGTCGTAGTAGTAGTAGTAGTATAAGTAGTAGTATGAGTAACAGTAGTAGTAGGAGTAGTAGTAGCAGCAGTAAGAGTAGTAGTAGTACTAGAAGTAGTTGTAGTAGTAGAAGTAGTAGTAGTAGTTGTTGTCGTAGCAGTAGCAATAGTAGTAGTAGCAACAGTAGTAGTTATTATTGTTGTAGCAGCGAAATTAGCTATAGCAGTAGTTGTGGTAGTTGTAGTAGGAGCAGCAGTAGTTGTACTAGCAGTAGTTGTCATAGTTGTAGTTGTGGTAGTAGTAGTAGTAGTAGTAGTAATAGGAGTTGTAGTAGAAGAAAGAGTAGTAGGAGTAGTAGGAGGAGGAGGTGTAGTAGTAGTAATAGTATCAATAGTAGTACTAGTAGTTGTAGTAGTAGAAGGAGGAGGAGTAGTAGCCGATATAGTAGTAGTAATAGTAGTAGCAGTAGCAGCAATCGTAGGTGTAGCAATAATAGTGGTACTAGCAGAAGTAGTACTAGAAGTAGAAGTTGCCATAGTAATAATAGTCATAGTTGCAGTCGCAGTAGTAGTAGTAGGAGTAGCAGTAGCAGAAGTAGCAATAGTCATAGTAGTAGTAGTAGTAGCAGCAGTAGCAGCAGCAGTAGTAGCAATAGCAGTAGTAGTAGTTGTTGTAATATCAATAACAGTAATAGTAGTAGCAGCAGTAGTAGTAGCAATAGCAGTAGTAGTAGTTATTGTAATAACAATAACTGTAGTAATAGTCATAGTAGTAGCAATAGTAGTAATAGTAGTAGCAGTAGTAGTAGCAGAAGTAGTAGTAGTAGTAGTAGTGACAATAGCTATGGTAGTAGTAATAGTAGTTGTAGCAGTAGCAGCAGTAGTAGTAGGAGTAGTAGTAGTAGTAATAATTATAGTAATAGTAGCAGCAGCAGCAGCAGTAGTAGTAGTAGCAGTAGTACTAGTAGTAGTAGTAGTAGTAGTAAAAGTAGTAGTAGTAGTTGTTGTTGTAGAAGTATTAGTTATAGTAGTAGTAGCAGCAGTAGAAGTAATAGTAATAGTAGTAGTAGTATTAGTAGTAGTAGTTATTATTATTATAGTAGTTGTAATTATAGCAGTATAGCTGCAGTAGTACTAGCTACATTAGTCAGTGGAGTAGCAGGAGTAGTAGTCATTATAGTAGTAGGAATCGTAGTAGTAGGAGTAGGAGTAGTTGCAATAGAAGTGGTAGTAGGAGTAGGACAAGTAGTAGTGGTAGTAAGAGTAGCAGCAGTAGTAGTAGGAGTAGCAGTATTAGTTGTTGTAGTAGTAGTTATAGTAGCGATTGTAGAAGTAGCAGTAGCAGTAGTTGCAGTAGTAGTAGTGTAGTATTAGTAGTAGTAGTAGTAGTAGTGTAGTCGTAGGAGTTGTAGTAGTAGTTGTTGTTGTTGTTGTAGTAGTAGTAGTAGCAGCAGCAGTAGTAGTAGTAATAGTAGTAGTAGTAGAAGAAGAAGAAGAAGAAGAAGTATTAATAGAAGCAGCAGTAGTAGTGGTAGTAGCAATAGTAGTAGCAACAATAGTAGTAGTAGTAGTAGTAGGAGTAGTAGTAGTAGTTGTTGTTGTTGTTGTTGTAGTAGTAGTAGTAGTGGTAGTATGAACACTAGTAGTAGTAGTTGTAGTTGTAGTTGAAGCAATAATTGTAGTAGTTGTTGTAGTACTACTAGCAGTATTAGAAATAGTTGTTGTTGTTGTCATAGTAGTAGTAGTAGTCATAGCAGCTGTAGTATATGGAGTGGTGGTAATATTAGTTGGAAAAGTAATAGTAGACATAGTCATAGTAGTACTAGTAGTAGTACCAGTGCTAGCAGTAGTAGTAGTAGGAGAAGTAATAGGAGTAGTAGAAGCAATAGCATCAATAATAAGAACAATATTAGTGCTAGTAGTAGAAGTAGTGGTAGAAGTAGTAGAAGTAGTAGTAGTAGTAGCAGCAGTAGCAGTAATAGTGGTAGCAGCAGCAGTTGTACTAGACGTCAAAGTAGTAGTGTAATAGTAGTGGTGGTATTAGTAGTAGTAGTAGTAGTAGTAGTAGCAATAGTAGCATTAGTACAAGTAGTAGCTCTAGTAGCATCAGCAGTCATAGTACTACTAGTAGTAGAAGTAGTACTAGTAGTAGTAGTAGTGGTAGTACTAATAGTTGTAGTAGTAGTTGTAGTAGTAGTCATTGGAGAAGTAGTAGCCATAGTAGTAGTAGTTGTTGTAGCAATAGTAGTAGTAGCAACAGTAGGAGTAGAAGTAGCAGTTGGAGTAGGAGTATCAATAGCAGTAGTGGCAGTAGTATCTGTAGTAGTATTAGTAGTAATAATAGTAGTAGTCGTATTAGTGGTATTAGTAGTCATAGTAGATGTAGTAGTAGTAGTGATAGTAGTAGTAGCAATAGTAGTAGTACTAGTATTGGTACTACTAGTAGTAGTAGTAGTAATAATAGTAGTTGTTGTTGTAGTAGGAGTAGCAGCAGAAGCAGTAACAGTAGTAGTAGTAGTAGTAGCAGTAGTATTAGCAGTAGTAATAGCAGAATTAGTAGTCAATGTAGAAGCAACAGTAGTAGTAGTAGCACTAGTAGTAGTGGTAGAGGTTGTAGTAGTAGTAGTAGCAGTAGTGGTAGAAGTAATAGTAGCAGTAGTAGTGCCAATGATAGTTGTAGAAGTAGTAGTATTTGCAGCATTAGCAGTAGTAGTTGTAGTAGTAGTAATACTAGTAGTAGCAGTGGCAGTAGAAGTTGGACTAGTTGTAGTAGTTGCGATTGAGGTAGTAGTAGCAGTAGTAATAGTCATTATAGTAGTTGTAGTTATAGCAGTAGTACATCGAGTAATAGTAATATTAGTAGTAAATGTAATAGAAGACATAGTAGTAGTAGTAGTAGTAGTAACAGAAGTAGTAGTAGGAGAAGTAATAAGAGTAGTAGAAGTAGTAGCAGTAGCAATAGTAGTAGTATCGGTAGTAGTAGCAGTAGCCGAAGTACTAGTAGTAGTAGTAGAAGTCATAGCAACCTTAGTAGAAGCTGTAGAATTAGTAGAATTAGTACTCGTAGCTGTAGTAGTAGTAGTGGTTGTAATTGTAGTATGAGTAGTATTAGCAATAACAGTAGTAATTGTAGTTGTAGTAGTCTTAGTAGTTGTGGTAGTAGCAGTAGTTCTGGAGCAATTGTAGTAGTAATTATAGTCGTAGTAGTCATAGTTATAGTAGTTCTAGTAGTAGTAGCAGTAACAGTAGTTGTAGTAGCAGTTGTAGCAGCAGTAGTAGCAATAGTAGCAATAGTAGCAGTAGTCGCAGTTGTAGAAAATAGCCATTGTAGTAGTTGTAGTAGTAGCAGTAGTAGCGGTAGTTGTAGTAATACTAGCAGTAGATGTAGTTGCAGTAGTAGTGGTAGCAATAGTGGTGTGGCAGTAGTTGCAGTAGTAGCGGTCGTAGTAGCAGTAGTACTAGCAGTTGAAGCAGTTATAGTAATAGTAGTAACAATAGTAGCAGTAGCTGTTATACAAGTAGTAGTAGTTGGAGAAGTAGTAGTAGTAGAAATAGTAGTTGCAGAAGTAGTAGCAATAGTAGTAGTAGTAGTAGAAGAAGCTGTAGTAGTAGAAGTTCTAGTAGTAGTAGTAGTAGTAGCAGTTGTACCAATAGTAGTGATAGTAATAGTAGTAGCAGGAAGTAGCAGGAGTTGCTGTGATTGTACCATTCGTAGTAGCAATAGTCATTGTTGTTGTTGAAGTTGCAGAAATATTAGTAGGAGTAGTAGTGGCAGTTGTAGTAGTCACAGTAATAGTAGTAGCTCTGGTATTAGTTGTTGTAGTTGTAGCGATAGTAGTAGTAGTAGTAGCATTAATAGTTGTAGTAGTCATAGTAGCACTCGCAGTAGTAGTAGTAGTAGTAGTAGTAATAGTAGCTGCAGTAGTAGCAGTTGTAGCAGTAATAGTAGTAGTAGTGTTAGTAGTAGTAGTATTAGTAGCAGCAGCAGTAGTAGCAGTAGTAGTAGTTGTTGTTGTTGTAGTCGTAGCAGTAGTAGTAGCAGTAGAAGAAGTAGTAGTGTAGTAGCAGCAACAACGACACAACAGTTGTAGCAATAGTAGTAGTAGTAGTAGTAGTAGTAGTAGTGTTAGTAGTAGTAGTAGTAGTAGGAGTAGTAGTAGCAACAATAGTAGATGTAGTGGTATTACTAGCGGTAGTAGTCGTAGTTATAGTAGTAGTAGTAGTGTTAGTAGTTGTAGTAGCAATAGTATTACTAGGAGTAATAGCAGTTGCAGCAGTAGAAATAGTAAGAGCAATAGTAGCTGCAGTAGCAGTGTTGGTAGCAATAGAAAAAGCTGCAGTAGTAGTGGCCGTAGTACTATTGCTTGTAAGAGGAGGAGTAGTGGTAATAGCAGTTGTGCCAAACATAGTACAAGTAGTAGTAGTAGTAACTATAGTGGCAGTTGCAGTAGTAGTTATTCCATTAGATATGGAAGGACAAGTAATAACAGTAGCAGTTACAGCAGTAGTAGTCACAGTAGTAGTATAAGTTGTAGTAGTAGCAATAGTAGTAGCAGTATTAGTCGTAATAGTTGAAGAAGTAGTAGTTGCAGTGGCCATAGTAGTAGTCGTAGTAGTAGTACTAGTTGTAGTTGTAGTAACGTTAGTAGTAGCAGTTATAGTAGTAGTATTAGTAGCAGTAGTGGTAGTAGTAGCAGTCATAGTAGTAGTAGCAGTAGTCATAGAAGGAAAAGTAATAATACTAGTAGTTATAGTCGTAGAACTAGTAGAAGTAGTAGCAG
Source organism: Trichopus zeylanicus subsp. travancoricus (assembly GCA_005019695.1). NCBI lineage: Eukaryota > Viridiplantae > Streptophyta > Magnoliopsida > Dioscoreales > Dioscoreaceae > Trichopus > Trichopus zeylanicus. Next base: position 8,971 of record RXID01011099.1, read on the forward strand.
TAGCAGTAGTTATAGTAGGAGTAGTAGTTGTTGTTGTTGTAGTAGTAGTTTTAGCAGTAGTAGTTACAGTTGTTGTAGAAGTAATAGTAACATTAGTAATATTACTAGCAGTAGTGGTAGTAATTGCAATAGTAGTAGTAGTAGTAAACGCAGTACTAGTACTAGTAGTAGTAGTTGTTGTTGTTGTTGTAATAGTAGTAGTAGTAGTAGTAGTAGCAGCAGTAGTAGCCATAGTAGTAGCTGAATTAGTCATCGAAATATTAGTAGCTGTAGCAGTAGTTGTAGTAGTAGTAGCAGTAGTACTAGTAGTAGTAGTAGCAGTAGCAGTTGGAGTAGTAGCATTAGCTGCCTAGTAGCGATAGTAGTAGTAGTGGTAGTAGTAGTTGTAGTTGTAATAGTAGCAGTTGCAGCAGCTGCATCGGTTGTAGTAGTAGCTGGAGCAGCAGCAGTAGTAGCAGTAGTAGTAGCAGTAGTAGCCGTAGTAGCAGTACGAGTAGTAGTAGCGGTTGTAGCTGAAGTAGCAGGAGTAGTATTAGCAAAAGAAGTAGTAGTAGTAGTAGTAGTAGTTGTTGTTGTTGTAGTAGTAGTCGTTGTAGTAGTGGGAGTAGCAACAGAACCAACAACAACAGGAGGAGTAGAAGTAGTAGTAGTAGTAGTTGTTGTAGTAGTAGTAGGAGTAGCTGTACTAGTAGCAGTAGTAGTACTACTAGTAGTGGTAATTGGTGTAGTACTTGTGGTAGCAGTAGTAGTATTAGGAGGAGGAGTATTAGTAGTAGAAGCAGTAGTTGTTGTTGTAGTAGTAGTAGTAGTAATAGTAGTATTAGTAGCAGTAATAGTAGTAGTAGTAGTAGTAGTAGTAGTAGTAGTAGTAATAGTAATAGTAGTAGTAGTAGTAATAGTAGTAGTAATAGTAGTAGTAGCAATAGTAGTGGTAGTCGTAGTAGTAGTAGGAGTAGGTGGAGCAGTTGGAGTTGGAGTTGGACTAGTAGTAGTAGTATTAGTTAGTATTAGTTGTTGAAGTTGTAGGAGTAGAAGTAGTAGTAGTAGGAGTTGTAGCAGTAGTAGTGGTAGCAGTAGCTGTAGTAGTACTAGTTGTTGTTGTTGTTGTAGTGGCAGTAGTTGTAATAGTAGTAGCAATAGTAGTAGCAGTTGCATTAATAGTAATAGCAGTAGTGGTAGTAGTGGTAGTATGAGTAGTAGTTGGAGTAGTAGTACTAGTAGGTGTAGTAGTTGTAGCAAGAGTAGTAGTAGTAATCGTAGTAGGAGCAATAGTAGTTGGAGTAGTAGGACTAGTAGCAGCAACAACAGCAACAGTAGTAGTAGTAGCCACAGCAATAGCAGTAGTAGTAGTAGTTGCATTAGAAGTAATAGTATGAGTGGTAGTAGTAATTGTAGTAGTCATATTAGTAGCAATAGTAGTAGGAGTAGTTGTAGTAGTAGTAGTGGTCATAATAGGAGGAGGAATAGTAATAGTAGTGCCACTAGAAGTAGTAGTAGTATTGGTAGTAGTAGGAGTTGGAGTAAAAGTTGTAGTAGTAGTAGTAGTAGTAGTAGTGGTAGTAGTAGTAGCAGTAGAAGAAGTAGGAGTATTTGTAGTAGTAGTTGGAGTAAAAGTAGTAGTAGTAGTAGCTGGAGTAGTAGTAGGAGTCAGAGCAGTGGTAGAAGTAGTTGTAGTTGTAGTAGTAGCAGCTATAGCGGCAGTGGCAGCAGCAACAGCTGTAGTAGTAGTAGTAATAGTCGTATGACTAGTAGTTATAGTAGTAATAGTTGTTGTTGTTGTTGTTGCAGTAATATTAATAGCGGTTGTAGTAGTAGTAGTATTCACAGTTGTAGTGGTAGCAGGAGTGGTAGTAGTTGCAGAAGTGGTGGTGGTGGTAGTAGTAGTAGGAGTTGGTGTAGTACTAGTAGCAATAGTAGTAGTAGTAGTAGAGTAATAGTAGTAGGAGTAGAATTAGTAGTAGTAGTAATGGTAGTAGTAGTAGTAGTAATAGCAGTACTAGTAGTAGTTGTTGTTGCTGTTGTAGTAGTGGTTGTTGTAGTAGTTGTAATAGTAGTAAGAGTAGCAGTAGTAGTAATAGTTGTAGCAGAAGTAGTGGTAGTAGCAGTAGGACTAAGGGCTGTAGTAGTAGTATGAATAGTAGTAGAAGCTAGAATAATAGTTGTAGCCATAACGGCAGTAGTAGCAGTTGTAATAGGAGTATTAGGATTGCTAGTAGCAGTAGTAGTAGTAATAGAGGTAGGAGTAGCCCTATCAGTAGGAGTAGTTGTAGTAAAAGTAGTAGTAGTAGCAGTAGTAGTACTATTAATAGTACTAGTAGTACTAGTAACAGAAGTAGTAGTAGTTGTTGTAATACAAGTTGGAGTGGGAGTAGTAGCAGGAATAGTAGTAGTTGATAAAGTGGTGGTAGTAGCAGTAGTAGTAGTAGTTGTGGTGGTGATAGTAATAGTAGTAATAGTAGTAGTCGTAATAGGTATAGTAGTTGTTGGAGCAGAGATTGTTATATTAGTTGGAGTAGTAGTAGTAATAGGAGTTGGGGTAGGAATAGCAGTAGCGGCAGTCGTAGTAGTTGTAAGAGCAGAAGCAGTAGTAGTAGGAATTGGAGCAGGAATAGTTGTAGTAGTAGTATAGTAGTAATAATAGTAGGAGTGGTAGTTGAAGTGGTAGTTGTTGTAGTCATAGTGGTAGTAGTAGTGATTGTAATAGGGCTAGCAGTGGTAGTAGTAGTAACAGTAGCGGAAGGAGTTATAGTTGTTGTAGCAGAAGCAGTAGTGGTAGTAACAGTACTAGTAGATGTATTTGTAGTAATAGTTGAGTAGTAGTAGTAGCAGTAGCAGTAGGAGTAATAGTTGTAGTTGTTGTAGTAGTAGTTGTATTAGCAGTAGTAATAGAAGTATTAGTAGTAGTATTAGTAGTAGTAGTAGTAGTAATTTAGTATTAGTAATTGTAGTAGTAGTAGTGCGAGTTGGAGTAGGAGTAGTAGTAGTAGTAATAGTACTAGTAGGAGTAGTAATTGTAGTAGTAGTAGTAATAGTAGTAGTAGGAGTAGGACTCGAAGCAGTAGTAGTAGTAATAGTAGTAGTAATAGTAATAGTAATAGTAGTAGTAGTAATAGGAGGAGGAGGAGTAGTAGTTGTAGTTGTAGTAGCAGTAGCAATACTCGTAGAAGTAGTTGTAATGATGTTAGTATTAGCAGCAGAAATAGTAGTAGAAGCAGTAGTAGTAGTACTATTAAGACTAGTAGTGGTAGTAGGAGGAGGAGGAGGAGGAGTAGCAATAGAAGTAGCAGTGGCAGCAGAAGTAGTATGAATAGTAGAAGTTGTCATAGCCGTTGCAACAACATCAGGATTAGGAATAGCTGTAGTAGTAGCAGGACTAGTAGTAGTAGCAGCAAGAGTAGGAAAAGGTGGAGATGTAGTACTACTGCTACAACTGGTACTGCTACTACTACTGCTACTACTACTGTTACTAAAACCATTGCTATTGCATCTACTAATGCTACTGCTACAGCTGCAGCTGCTACTTCTGCTACTACTACTATTGCTTCAATTACGGCTACTGTTGCCACTTCTACTATATTTGTTACTACTACTACTATTTCCATAGCTACCACTACTATTGCTGTTACTACTGCTGCAACAATTGTTACTGCTACTACTAACATTACTATTACATCTACAATAACTACTACTACAATTACTACTATCGTTATTTCTAATACTACTATTACTACTACTGCAACTACTGTTGCTTATACTGCGACTGCTACTACTACTACTAGTTCTACTTTTACTGCAATTGCAAATACTAGTGATACTACTACAAATACTACTACTACTACTACAACTTCTCCTACAATAACCACAACAACTACTACTACTACTCCATCTCCTACTATTATTGTTGTCACTACTACTACTGCTACAACAACAACAACTATTACTACTACTCCTTCTACAACTACTACAACTGCTACTACTACAACCTCTACTATTATTGCTACTAAAACTACTACCATTACTATTACAACTATTGTTACTGGTACTACTACTTCAAAAACTACTACTACTGTTGGCACTAAAATATTGCTATTACTATTACAGCTACTGCCGCTAGTACTATGTCTCCTACCACTATTACTTCTCCTATTATTACTACTTCGTCTCCTCGTCCTCCTCCTCCTCCTCCTACTACTACTACTACGAATAATAATAACACTATTGCCACTACTACTACTACTACTTTTACTACTAATACAATTATTGCTCCTAATACCATTGCTACTACTACTACTCCCACTAATACTACTATTCCAAGTACTACTACTACACCTAACACTCCTACTACTACTACTGCTGCTGCTGCTACTATTACAACTACTACTTTGGCAACTACAACAACTACTACTACTGTTGCTATTATTATTATTACTACTACTACTACTACTGCTGCTGCTACTGTTACTATTACTAATGCTACTACTACTGCTCTAACAATTACTACTACTATTACTAATATTACTACTTCTACTACTACTACTACTCCTACTACTACTGCTATTAGTACAACAACTACTACTTCTACTACAACAACTACCACTCCTACTATAACAACTACTACTATCACTGCTGCTAATTTTACTACAATGGTTACTGCTTCTACTACTAATTCTACTAGTGGGATTGCTGCTATTTCTGCTACTACTACTATTGCCACTACTACTGCAACAACTGTTGATACTACTGCTCCGACTACTACTGCTGCTACAACTATTACTATTGTTGCTCCAGCTGCAACTTCTACCACTACTACTACTACTATTCTACATCTACTATTACCACTAATAGTGCTACTGCCACTACTACAATTACCAATGCGGCTATGACTACTACTACTACTACTACTTATGTTGCTATTACTAAAATTCCTACTACTACTACTACTAGTACTATTACTAGTACTAATACTACTACCAATGCTACTGTTGTAGCTATTGCTCCGGCTGCTACTACTACAACACTACTAGTCGTACTCCTGTCGCTGCTGCTACTGCTACCTCTAGCGCTACTGCTACTAGTACCTCTACTTCGACTACCTTTACTGCTACTCCTAGCAATACTAGCACAACAACTACTACTGCTACTACTATTACGACCACCACTACGACTGCTACTACAAAAACTACTACTTCCACTCCTACTACTCCTCCTACAGATACTATTACTACGACTAGTAGTAGTACTACTCCTCCTAATACTACTACTATTACTATAACATTTTCTACTACTAATACAACTACTACTATTACTACAATTTCTACAACTACTCCTTCTAGTACTACCACTGCTACTACTATTACTACTACTTCTACTATTATTACTATTGAAACTACTACTACAACAACAACTACTACTACTACTGCTACTACTCGTGCCAGTACTACCACTACTACTACTATTACTCCCAGCACTACTACTGCTACTACTACTACTACTACTGCTACTACTACTACTACTACTATTACTGCTACTACTCCTAACACTACTACTACTACTGTTGCTACTATTACTACTATCACTACTACAACTACCACTCCTAATACTTCTGCTATTACTACAACAACTACTATTACCACTACTGCTACTACTACTACAACAACTACTAGCACTAGTACTACGACTACTGCTACTACTACTTGTACTACTACTACTGCTACTACTTCTATTACTACGAAGGCCGCTACTACTACTCCAACTACTTTCACTATTGCTTCTACTACTACTGCTGCTGCGATTGTTATTACGCCCACTATTCCTTCTACAGCTACTACTGCTACTACGTCTACTATTACTACTACTATTATTCCTACTCCTTCAAATATTACTGTCACAACTTCTATTACTGCTACTACTGCTACTACTACAACTACTATTACAACTCCTACTTGTACAATTAGTACTGCTAACTATTATTGCTACTACTATAACTCCAACTACTACAACAATAACAATAACCACTGCTTCTAAAACTACTTCTACTACTACAACTACTCCCCCTCCTACTACTACTTCTATTACTACAACTACTACTCCTACACCTTTTACAATTACCGCTACTGCATCTATTGCTCTAGCTCCAACTACTACTACTATTACTACTGCTACAACAACTGCTTCAGCTTTTATTACTACTACTACTATTGTTGTTGTTGCTTCCGCTACTGCCACTACAACTACTACTAATATTATTACTATCGCTGCCATGGCTACTGCTACTACTACTCCCACTACTTCACCTACTATTACTACTACTACTACTAGACTAATACTAATACAGCTTCTACTACTACGACTACAACTACTACTATTACTGCTGCAACTAGTACTACCACTACTACCGCTGCTGCTGCTGTTGCTACGGCTGCTACTACAACCACTACTACTGTTGCTGCTGTTGCTAAAACAAATACTACTGTTACTACTACAATAACTAGTGCTACTACCAGTACTATATTGCTATAACTACTGCTGCTGCTGCTACTGGTTGTTGCTCTAGCTGTTGTTGTTGTTGCTGCTGCTACTACACCTACCACTACTTCCCTTACTACAACTACTGTTGTTACTTCCACTACACTACTAATGCCACCGCATCTACTACTACCACTACTAGTACTACTGGTATTACTTTTGCTACTAGTAGTACCGCTTCTTCTAATGCTATTTCTGGTATTGCTATTACACTGCTACCACTACTACCACTACTGCCACTACTATTACTATCACTACTGCAACTACTATTGCTACTACTACTACTAGTGCTACTATAACTACTACTACTACCACCACCACCACTACTAGTACTATTAGCACCACTACTACTATTACTACCACAACTACTATTACTTCTACTGCTGCTACTTCTACTACTACTAATACTACTACTACTGCTCATACTACTACTATGGCTACTACAACAACTACTACTACGACTTCTAGGACTTATTGCTACTACTACTGCTGCTTCTACTTCTACTCTTGCTACTACAACAACAACAACAAACTACTACTACTACTACTACAACTACTACTACAACAACAACTGCAATAATTGCTACTAATACTACTACTACTACAACTAATACTACTACGATTGCTGCTACTACTACTACTACTTCTACTATTGCTGTTGCTATTGCTAATACTACTACTTCTACTATGACGACTATTACTGCTAATGCTACTACTACTACTACTACTTCTATTATTACCTATACTATTACAACTATGACTATTACTGTTACAACAACTACTACTTTCGCTACTACTACTGCTACTATTGCTACTATTACTACTACGAATGTTGTTGCCGCTCTGACAGCTACTACCACTACAATCGCAGCTACTACTACTGCTACTACTGCTACTACTACACTGAATACTACACCTACTACTACAACATCTCCTACACCTATTCCTACTGCTACTCCTATTCCTCCTCCTACTACTACTGCAACTACTACTACTGCTATTACTACTACTACTCCTTCTACTGCTACTACTACTACTACTACAACTCCAATTACTACTACTACTACTAGTACTACTACTCCAATTACTACTACTACTACTAGTACTAGTACTACAACTACTACTTCTACTACTATCATTATTACTGATTCTAGTACTGCTACTTTCCCGACTACGACTACTATTACTACTGCTAGTACTACTACTTTAATTGATGCTAGTACTACCACTACTACTATTATGACTGCTATTACTGCTACCTCTACTACTACTTCTATTACTACTGCTATCGCTACTTCTACTACTATTACTTCTACTACTCTTGTTACTACTACTACTACTGCTTCTACAACAATAAAAACTACTACTACAACTACTACTCCCACTGCTACTATTACTACTACTACCATTACTACTAGTATTACCACTATTGCAACTACTAATACTGCTTCTACTACTACTACAGGCACTACTACTACTAGGGCTACTCCAACTTCTAGTACTACAACTACCACTTCTGCTACTACTTCAGGGAGTACTACTTCGACTGCTACACTATTTCTTCTACTGCTGCTAATAATACTGCTACTACTAAAACTTCTCCCGCTTCTATTACTATTACTACTTTTTCAGTTACTAGGACTACGGCTATTCCAACTAATACTACTGCTGCAACCACTATCGCTGCTACTACTACTATTGGTACTACTACTACTACTACCAGTACTACTACCACTACATCTACTACTATTACTGCTACACTACTACTACAACTTCAGCTACTACTGCTTTGACTGCTACTACTACTACTACTATTGCTACTACGGCTACTGCTGCTAGCACTGCTGTCACTACTATGTCTACTTCTGCTGCTACTACAGGTGCTACCATTATAACAACAACTACTACTACTATTTCAACTTCTGCTACTAATACAACAACTACTACTACTATTAATACAAACACTATGACAATTACCACCTCCACTACTACTACAACTACTACTGCTGCTGCTACTACTACTATTCCAACTACTGCCACTACTACTACTGCTGCTGCTAGTACTGCAACTATTGCTACTACTACTTCTAATATTGCTACAAATACTACTACTACTTTTGCTACTACTCCAACTACCACTGCTACTACTGCCACTACTACTGCTTCTACAACTGCTAGTACTACTTTTACTACTACTACTACTACTACTACTCCTACTAATATTACTACTACAACTTCTACTTCTGCTGCTACTACTTCTCCAAATACTGCTACTGCTGCTATTACTTATGCTACAACTACTGCTGCTACTACGACTACTGCTACAACTACAACTACGGCTACTACTGCTACTTTTGCTACTACTACTACTACTACTGTTGCTCCTACTACTGTAGCTACTGCTACTACTACTAGTGCTATCACTACTACTACTACTAACGCTGCTGCGGCTGCTACTACAACTACTATCTCTACTACAGCGGCTACTAATACTACTACTTCTGCTAGGCCACTACTACTACTACTACTACTGCTATTGCTTCAGCCACTACTACTACTACTACTAGTACGACGACTACCATAGCTACAACTACTACTTCTACTACTGCTACCACCACCACTACTACTACTACTAGTACTACTACTACTACTACAACAGCTACAACTACTACTTCTACTACTGCTACCATTACTACTACTTCAACTTCTACTACTACTACTAGTACTATTGCTACTACTACTACTCCTACTACTTCTACTCCTCCTCCTCCTACTACTACTACTACTAACACTACAACAACAACTACTACTATAACCACCACTACTACTACTACTACTACTACTACTACGCCTCCTATGAGTACTACTATTACTAGTAGCACTACTACAGCTACTACTACTACAACTCCTGCTCCTACTCCAACTCCTGCTCCTACTACTATCCCAACTACTAGTTCTGCTACTGCTATGCTTACTACTTGTAATACTACTGCTGCTGCTGCCGCTTGAACTACTACTCCTCCGACTACTACTGCTGCTACTACTACTATTACTACTACTTATTTGACTACTACTTATTTGACTACTACTGGTGCTACTTTTACTACAACTGCTACTATTAATACTTTTGCTATTGCTACTGTCGCAACTACCACTACAGCTGTTGCTCCTCAGGCTGCTTTAACTCTTAGACCAACTACTACTACTCGTATTAGTACTACTACTACCATTACTATAGCTGCTGCTACTACTTATATAACTACTACTGATATTCCTACTATTACTTCTGCTACTACTACTACAACAACTACTACTACTCCTCCTCCTCCTCCTCCTCCTCCTACTACTCCCACTACTACTACTACCACCACCACTACTACAGCTACAAGAACATCAACTACTACCACTACTTCTACTCCTCCAACTGCTAGTACTACTACTGTCACTACTACTACTACCTGTACTACTACTCCAACACCAACTACAACTCCTACTCCTGCTACTCCAATTCCAACTACTACTACTGCTGCTACAGCTACTACTTTTGTTGCAACTACTTCAACAAGTACTACTCCTATTCTTGCTACTAATACTATTACTATGACAACTACTATTACTGCTGCTACTACTACTACTCCAGCTACTACTACAACTACTACTACTACTACTACGACCTCTATTACTACTACAGCTACTACTAATTCTACTACTACTCCTCCTGCTATTACAACAACTAATCCTATTATTACTTCTACTAATACTTCTACTACTACAGCAACTACTACTACTACTACTACTACGATTACTATTGCTGCTACAGCTACTACCACTGTTGCAAATACTTCTACTACTACTACTCTGATTCTTGCTACTAATATTGCCACTGCGACTATTTCTACTACTACGACTACTAGTACTACTACTACTAGTACTACTACTACTACTACTCTAGATACTACTACTACAACAACTACTACTTCTAATTCTACCACAACTACTCCTGCTACTAGTACTACTATGACAACTACGACTGCTGCTACTTCTACTACCAACACTACTACAAGAACAATTACTGTTACTACTACTACTTCTACTACTACTACAACTACCACTACCACTACCACTACACATACTAGTACTAGCACTAATACTTCTTCTACTACTGTTACTACAATTATGACTACTGCTACTTCTACTCCTGCTACTCCTGCTACTACAACTACTTCCACGACTTCTACTACTACTCCTATTGCTGCCACTACTTCTACTACTACTACACCAACTGCAACTAGTACTGCTACTACTACGACTACTGCTATGAAAACTACTACTACTACTACTACTACATCTACTACTCAACTATTACTGCTAGTACTACTGTGACTACTACAAACTACAACAACAACTACTACTTCTGCTACTACTACTACTACTAATATTAATACAACAACTACTGCTACTTTTGCTCTACTACTACTTCTGCTACCACTACTACAACTACTATTGCTACTACTACTATGACTTCTACTACGTCTACTACTACTAGTCCTCCTGCTACCTCTACTACTACTACTATTGCTCCTACTACGACACTACTATTACAACTAAAACTACTAGTACTATATCTACTCTTGCAACCTCTACTTCTACTACTACAACTGCTACTATTGCTACTACTACTACTGCTTCACCTGCTACTGCTTCTTCTTCTTCTACCACTGCTACTACTGCTACTATTACTACGACGACCACTGCTACTACTACTACTACTACTAAAACTTCTGCTGCAGCCACTACCACAACAACTACTACAACTACCACTACAACAACAACAACTACTTCTACTACTACCGTTATAATTACTACTAGGACTACTACTAGCACTACTGCAACTACTATGACTACTACTGCTTCTATTACAACTTCAAAAACTACTACTTGTACTAGTACTACTACTTCTATTTCTACTGCTACTGTAACCACTACTTCTGTTGCTGCTACTCCACTACTACTACTACTACTACTGCAACAACTACTATTACTACAACTGGTGCTTCTACTGCTACTTCTGCTGCTACTGCTACTACTACTACGACTACTACAACAACTACTATTACGTATATGATGACTACAACTGCCAATACTACTACAATGATAACTTCAAATACAACAACAACAATAACTACAACTACTACAAGTACTATGCTACTACTGCTACTAGTACTGCAATTGCTACTACTATTTCCACTACTACTACTGCTTCTACTACTACTACTATTACTATTACTACTCCTACCACTACTACTACTACTGCTACTATTGCTACGTCTGCTAATACTTCTGCTACTATTTCTGCTACTCCTGCTACTACTATTGTTACTACTACTACAATAACAACAACTTCCTCAACTACTGCTACTACAAGTTCTTTAACTACTACTATTACTACTACTACTACTACAACAGCAACAACTGCTACTATGACCACTACTGCTACTACTACTACTACCACAGCAAAAACAACAACAACAACAACTACTACTACTACTCCTCCTCCTCCTACTACTACTACCCCTACTACAATTATTATTGCTACTAGTATGACTGCTGCTCCTAGACAACAACAACTACTACTACACCTACTACTAGAACTATTACTGCTACTACTACTTCGACTATTACAACTACAACTATTTTTATTATAACAACAACTACTAGTAGTAGTACTACTACTTTTGAAACTACAACTATTCCAACTACCACTACCTCTACGACAATTGCTGCTACTACTACTACAACTACTACTACTTCTACTACTATAATTATTACTACCTCTACTGCTATTATTGCTGCTTCTACTGCTATACTACTACTACTACTACTACTACTAGAACAACATCTACTCCTACAACTACTACTTCTACTACTACAATTGCTACTATTACTACTACTACTACTACAACTAATACTGCTTCTTCTTCTACCACTACAACTACAACTACTACGATTACTACGACAAAACTACTACTACCATGACTACGACTACTACTACTACAACTACTACTACCATAACCACCACTACTACTAAAGATACTACCATAACTACTCCTACAACTACCACTACTACTACTACAACTACTACGACTACTATGCGACTATTACTACTACGACTACTACTACTACTACTTCTACTACTGCTACTACCACTACTACTACTACAACTACTAATACAACTACTACTACTTCTGCTACTATTACTACACCTACTGCTTCCATTACTGCTACTACTACTACTACTACTATTACTACTTTTGCTACTACTAGTACTACTAATACTACTGCAATGACAACTGCAAATACAATAACAACAATAATAACAACTACTATTCTTACTACTGCTACTACTACTCCTACTGTTACTACTACTACTGCTGCTGCTACTTCTACTACTACTACTACGGCTACTACTACTACTACTACTACTACTACTACTACTACAACAACAACGACAACAACAACAACAACAACAACTACTACTACTACTACTACAACTACTACTACAATAACAACAACGACGACTACTACTACTTCTATTGCTACTACTTTGACTACTACTTCTCCTATTCTTGCTCCTAATACTACTACTATGACCACTACTAAGACTGCTGCTGCTACTACTACTAGTACTGCTACTACTTGTTCTACTACCTCTACTCGTGCTACTACTACAACTTTGACTACTACTACTGCTAGTACTACAACTACTACAACGACAAGTACTGCTACTACTACTTTTACTACAGCTACTCCTGCTACTATTACTACTACGACCACTACTACTACTACTACTGTGACTACTACTGCTACTACGACCTCCACAACTAGAACTACTGTTACTGCTACTACACTACTACAACAACTACAACTACGAGAGCTACCACTACTGCTGCTACTACTATAACTGTCACTATTACCACTTCTACTATTGCTACGCCTGCTATTACTACTATGACTACTACAACTGCTACTTCCTCTACAATAACAACTACCTTTGCTACTACAACACTACTACCATAACTACTGCTACTACTACTACGACTACTACAACTACCAATACACCTACTGCTACTACTACTACTAAAACTACAACTACTACTACCACGACTACTACTACTACTATTACTACTACTACTATGACTACTAGAACTACTATTATTGCTACAACAACTTCTACTAACACTTCAATTTCTACAATAACAACAACAACCACTACGACTACTACTACTACTACTACCTCCACTACTAACTACTTTACTACTTCCTACTACTCCTACTACTACTTGTACAACTACTACGACTACTACTTCTACTACTACTACTCCGACTACTACTCCAGCTACTACTACTACTACTACTACTACTACTACTACTACTATTACTACTACTACTCTTACTACTACTACTATGACTATTACTGCTACTACTACTTCTACTTGCACTACAACTACTATTGTTGCTGCTATTGCTACTAAAACTACTACTACTACTACACAACAACAACAACTACTATTCCTACTATAATTTCGGCTACTACTTCTACGACAACTACTAGTACTATTACATCAACAATAACTACTACAACTGCTACTTCAACTACTACTACTAATACTATTGTTGCTGCTACTACTATAATAGCTCCTATTTCTGCTTCAAATACTACCACAACTAGTGCTACAAATACTCCTACTACTGCTGCTGCTACTCTACTATTGCTACTACTACTACTGCTGCTGCTAATACTACTACTACTACTACTACTACTACTACTACTACTACAACAACTACTACTTCTACTACTATTATTTCTACTACTACTGCTACTACTACTACCACTATTATGACTACTACTACCTGTACTACTGCTACTAATAATACTATTATTACAACTACATCTACAGTTGCTACTATTACAACTATTGCAACTTCTACTACTACTGGTACTACCACTAATACTACTACAACTACCATTACTACTTCCTGTACTACTACGATGACTGCTACTACTACTACTACTCTTACTCACACTACAACAATAACAACTACTACTACTAATATTGCCACCTCTACTACTACTACTACTACTTCTCCCCCTACTCTCACTACTTCTGCTACTACTACTTCTTCTACTACTTCCTCTACTGCTACTACTACTACTACGACTACTGCTGCAGCAACTACTACTATTGATACTACTACTGCAACTACTATTATTACTACTTCTACTACTCTACTATTGTTGCTACTATAGCTATTGTTACTACTGCTACAACTAGTACTCCTCCAACTATTACTACTACAACTGCTACTACTACTTAGTCTTCTACTGCTACTACAACTTGCACAACTACTCTTACCTATACTAGTACTACCACTACAACTTTTGCTTCTACTACAAATACTACTACTACTACAACTACTAGTACTTGTACTACTACTACAACTGCTTTGACTACTGCTACTACACGTACTGTTACAACTACTACTGCTACTACCGCAACTGCAGCTACAGCTACGGTTGCTTCTACTGCTACTACTACAACTATAACTACTACTTTTGCTACTACTACTACCACTACTACTACTACAATTGTTACTATTTCTGCTATTACTAGTACTATTACTGCTATTACTACTACTACTGCTACTACAGCTAGTACTTTTCCTACTACTACAACAATAATAACAACTACTACTGCTACTGTTGCTGCTGCTTCTACTACCACTACTACTACTCCTCGTCCTCCTCCTCCTCTTAATACTACTAATACAACAACAACAACAACTACTACTAATAATAATAATAATACAACTACTTCTGTTACTGCTGTTACTGCTACTACTACTACTACTACAACTACGACTACTGTTGCTGCTATTACTACAACTACTATTACTTCACCTGCTACTAAAACTACTACTACCTCACCTGCTGCTACTATTTCTGCTACTACTACTACCACAACTACTGCTATGGCTTCTACTACTACCACTACTGGTACTACTAGGATAACTTTTGCTAACAATACTCATGCTACTACAACTGCAACTACTACTACTATTACTACTACTAGTACTACTACTACTACCGCTACTACTACATTTACTTCTGCCACTGCTACTAGAATTGCTACTACTGTTGCTACTACTACTACTCCTACTACTATTGTTACTGCTATAACAGCTACTACAACTACTATTCCTACTGCTGCTACTTATACTGCTACTAACACTACTACTATGACCACTACTGCTGCTGCTAATACTATTACTACTACTATTTCAACTACATCGGCTAGTACTACTACTACTACTAGCACCGCCAAAGATATTACTACCGCGACTATGACTGCTACTACCACGGCTTTTAATAGTACTACTGCTACTACTGCTGCTGCTATTGCCCAACCTACTACTACAACCACAACTACAGCTACTACTACTATTTCTACTAATTCTACTACTACTTCTTCTTTTACTACTACTACTACTACTTCTCCTACTACTACTATTTCGTCGTACTGCTATTGCTACTACAACTCCTGCAACTACTACTACTACTTTAGCAGTTGCTACTACAACTTCAAGAACTACTTCCAATACTACTACTACAGCTCATATTACTAATACTACTGCTCCTCCTCCTCCTCCTCCTCCTCCTCCTCCTCCTCCTACTACTACTACTACTACTACTATTTCTGTTGAAGTTGTTCTTACTATTGCTGCTACTCCTATTCCTCCTACTACCACTACTACTACTACTTTAATTACTACTACTAATACTACTAATACAGCTACTACTAGTGCTACGATAATTACTGCTACTACTACAACTACTACTAGAACTGCCACTATTGTTACTACTGCTACTATTACTATTGCTACTACTGCTACTACTACTACCACTAGTACTATGACTACTTCTACAACAACTACTACTAATACTGCTACTATTAACACTACTACCACTAGTACTAGTACAACTAATACCAACACCACTTCTACTACTAGAACTACTACTACAACAACTACTACTACCACCACTACTACTACTAATGCTCTACTACTATTGCTACAGCTACAAGTATTACTACTACTACTACTACTATTACCACTACTACCACTATTAGACCAACGGCTACTATGCCTACTATGACTATTGCTACTACTACTACAACAACAACTACTACTACTACTACTCCTCCTAGTACCACTGATATGCATATTCAAGCTACTACTATTTCTACTACTCTGAGCACATCTACTACTACAACTCATACTACTACTACTACTACTACTACTCCTACTACTACTACTATGACTACTATAATAACTGCTACAACTATATTAGCTACTATTGTTATTGGCACTACTACAGCTGTTACTACTGTTACTTGTATAATTACTATCACTACTATTACTACTGCTACTACTTCTGCGACTACTATTACTGCTACTACTACTACTATTACTATTGTTACTAGTATAATTACAAACTCTACTATTACTACTGCTACTACTACTACTACTACTACGACTACCTCTACTCCTACTGCTGATAATACTACTCCTATGCCTACTCTGACTCTTACTACTCCTACTACTACTCTGACTCCTACTTGCACTACTTCTACTACTACTACTACTACTACTACTACTACTACTCCTGCTGCTGCTACTACTACTACTACTACTACTACTACTACTACTACTACTACTATTACTACTGTTGCTACAACTACTACGATGTTGCTATTGCTTCTTCTACTATTGCTATTGCTACTACTACTACTACTGGTACTAAACCTACTGCTACTACTACGTCTATTAGTACTACTACGACAACTAGTACTACTACAACTGCTGCTGCTTCTACTCCTACTTTTACTACTACTACTCCAACACCTACTCCTACTCCCACTACTTCCACTCCTACATCTACTGCTACAACTACACTTAATCCTACTGCTACTTCCAATCCAACTTCTACTACAAATACACCAACTACAATTACCACTACAACTACTCCCACTGTAACTACTACTACTACTACTACTATTGTTGCTCCTGCTATAACTACTACTATTGCTACGTCTACTACTTTTGCTACTAGTACTGCAGCTACTCCTACTACTACTACCACAACTAGTACTGTAGTTACTACTACTATAACAACAACTACTACTACTACCACCACTATTGCTACTAGTGCTACTGCTACTTCTACTTCTACTTCTACTACTAGTCATACTATGACTGCTATTGCTGTTACTCCTAGTACTACTCCTACTACTCCAACAACTAGTACCACTATAGCTACAACTACTTCTGCTACAACAACAACTACTACTTCTGCTACTATAACTACCAGAACTACTGCTACTACTTATATTCTTACTACTACTACTTCTACAAGGACTACTGCTACCATTTATACATTGACTACTACTACTACTCCTACTGCTGCTGCTACTACTACTCCTACGACTACTAAAACTACTACTACTCCTCCTACTACTACAACTACTACTTCTACCACCACTACGGCTACTATTTCTTCTACTACCAATACAACTACCACTACCACTACCACCACAACGACTACTACAACAACTACTTCTACTACTACTACTACCTCTACTACCACTACTATTACTACTACTGTGACTACTATGACTACTATTACTGCAACTACTACTTCTACTACTACTGCGGTTGCTACTACCACCACTACTACTACTACCAGAACTAGTACGACTACTACTCCAATTGCAGCTACTACTGTAATAACTACTTCTTCTACTTCTTCTACTACTACTACTACTCCTACAACTACTACTACTACTCCTTCTACTACTACTATTATTCCAACTGCTATTTCTACTACTACTACGGCGACTACTTCTATTGATACTACTTCTAGTACTACTACTACTACTACTACTACTAGTACTACTACTACTACTACTACTACTACTAGAACTATAACAACAATGACAACTAATACTACTATTAATCCACCAACTACTCGTATAACTACTATTGCTGCTACTAATACTACTACCACTACAACTACAATTGTTGCTACTCTTAATACTACTACTACTACTACTACTACCTCCTCTACTACTACTACGACTTCTACTACTACTCCTATTCATACGATTACTATTACTATAGTTGCTGCGGCTGCTACCATTGCTACTACTGTGACTACTCCTACTACTACTACTAATTCTATTGTTGCTACTACGGCTACTTCTATTGCTACCGTTGCTACTACTAATAATTCGATTGCTACTAATGCTCCTACTGCTATGACTATTACTGTTACTACTACTACTACAACAATAACTACTACTACTATTGCTGCTGCTACTACTACTATGACTACTACAACAGCAGCTACTAATAACACCACACTATTACTGCTACTACTACGACTACTCCCACTGCTTCTACTACTACTACCAGTACTACTGCTACTACTAAAACTAGTGCTAATGCTACCACTTCAGCTAATATTACTACTGCTACTACTACTTCTTCTTCTACTACTACTACTGGTACTTGCACTACCACTGCTACTGCTACTATTACTGCAACTACAGCTACTACTACGACTACTACTACTTCTACTGCCACTTTTGCAACCTGTACTATTGCTACTACTACTGCAATTATTGATACTACTCCTACTACTACTGCAACTATTACCACTACGACAACTAATACTACTACTATTACAACTACTTCTACCGCTGCTACTTGTACTACTACTACTACTTCTACTACTATAACTAGTACTAATACTACTGTTGTATCAGTTACTAATAATACTACACCTACTACTCCAAGTACAACAACTAACACTGCTACTACAATGGCTGCGAGGACACCTACTTCTGCATCTACTACTTCTACTGCTACTTCTACTACTACTACTACAACTTATACTGCTACTACCACTTCTACTTCTACTTCTACTACTACAACTACTATTACTACTTCTGCTGCAACTACTAGCACTGCTGCTACTACATATTTTACTACTTCTACTACTACTCCTTCAGCTACGACAACTACTACTACTCCTGCTCCTACTCCTACTACTACTACTACTACTACTACTACTACTACTACTACTTCCACTACTACTATTGCTACTACCACTACTACTGCTACTTCCACTACTACTACGATGACTACTACAACTACTTCTACCGCTGCTACTTGTACTACTACTACTACTTCTATTATTACAACTAGCACTAATACTACTACTGCAACAATTACAAATAATACTACACCTACTACTCCAAGTGCAACAACTAACACTGCTACTACTATGGCTGCGACGACACCTACTTCTTCTTCTACTACTACTTCTACTACTACTACTACAACTTATACTGCTACTACAACTTATACTACTACTTCTACTACTACAACTACTACTTCTACTTCTGCTACAACTACTAGCACTGCTGCTACTACTTATTTTACTGCTTCTGCTACTATTCCTTTTGCTACAATAACTACTACTACTCCTACTATTACTACTACAACTAATACTACCACTTCCACAACTACTACTACTACCACCACCACTACTACTACTTCCACTACTACTACGATGACTACTACAACTACTTCTGCTACAATAACTACTTCTACTACTACTATTGTTGCTACTACCTCTACTAGTACGACTCTTACTACTACTATTGCAAGTACTGTTGCTACTATAACTTCTACTACTACTTCCAATATTGCTATAATAGCTACTACGACTATGACGACAACAACAACAACAACAACTACTACTACTACTGCTGAAGCTGTTGATTCTACTACTGCTACTAAAACTGCTTCTAGTACCACCACCACTACTACTAAGGCTTCTACTACTACTACTAGCAATACTGCTACTACCTATACTACTGCTTCTACTACTACTACTACTACTACTGCAACTATTGCTACTAGTACTATTATTACTACAACTATGGCCACTATTGCTACTGCTACTACTACTATTACTACTATGACTACTACTACTGCTGCTGCTGCTGCTGTAGTTGCTACTGCCACTACTACTACTACTACTTCTAATACTACTACTACTTCTAATACTACTACTACTACTGCTACGACTACTGCTACGACTACTGCTACCACCACTGCTACTGCCACTACTACTACTACTTCTTCTAATACCACTACTACTACCGCTACTACTACTATTGCTACGACTACTGCTACCACTACTACAATTACTGCTGCTACTAGTACTACTTCTACTACTTTTACTACTACTACTACTGACACTACTACCACTACTAACACTAGTACTACTACTATTACTACTACTACTTTTATTATTGCTATTACTGCAACAACTACTACTACTGCAACTACTGTTACCAGTGGTACTACTGCTACCACCACTACTTCTACAACTACTGCAACTGCTACCACTACTTCTATAACAACTACTACTTTGACTACTGCTACTATTAACACCAC
>RXID01011099.1:32004-80093 GCA_005019695.1 Trichopus zeylanicus subsp. travancoricus
CTCCAAAGTCTAAATGGAAGAGTGGCTAAATACTTCACTAAGTCGGTGAAAATCGAGCCGCTTTCCATAATCATCGAAAAGAAGATCCATGAGTTTCTTTGGCTACTACTACTGCTGCTACTGCTGCTACTGCGGCTACTACTACAACTACTACAACAACTACTACTACAGCTACAATAATAAGTATTACTACTGCTACAACGATAATAATAACTATTACTCCTCCTCCTCCTCCTACTACTACTACTACTACGACTACTATTATTGCTACTACCACTAATACTATTACTGCCACTACTTCTAATGATCGTACTACTACTACTACAGCTACTACTACTATGACTACTACTCCATCTACTGCTACTAATACTACTACAATGGCAACTACTACTACAACTACTACTACTGCTGCTATTACCACTACTTTGACTATTACTGCCTATATTATTGTTACAAATACTATTATTACTACAACTATAAGAACTATAACTATTACTACTAATTCCACAACAACTAATATTACTACTATTGCTACGACTACCACTACTACTATCCCTACTATTACTACTACCAGTATTGTTACTACTACTATGTCTACTATAACTGCGGCTATTAATACTACTGCTACAACAACTACAAAAACTCTTGCTATTGTTGTTGTTCTTGCCGTTACAACTATAACTACTACAGCTACTACTACTGCTATAACTACTTCTACTGCTGCTGCTACTACTACTACTGCAACTACTGTTGCTACTACTGCTGCTACTACTACTACTCTTGCTACTACTATTGCTACTACTACTGCTGCTACTACAACTTCTACTACTACTTAAAATACTACAACAGCGAAAGTATTACTACTAGTACTGCTACTACTGCTACTACCACTACTATTGCTGTTGAAGCTGTTGTTGTTGTTGCTACTACTACTCCTCCTCCTACTATGACAATTACTACTATTATTATGGCTTCTACTATGACTACCACTAGCACTACAACTACAGCTACTACGACTACTGTGAGCACTACTACTACTCCTCCTCCTCCTACTATGACTACTACTAGCACTACTACAACTATGGCCACAACTACTACTATTACTGCAACTACGACTACTATTGTCACAACCACTACTACTACTATGACTACTGCTATTACAACTACTTTTGCTACGGCAACTACAACTATGGCTACTACTACAACAACAATAACAACTACTACTATAGCTCCAATTGCTACTGCTAGTACTACTACTACCAATACTACTATTACTACTACTATAAGTACTATTTCTACTACTTGAACTGCTACCACTACTACTACGACTTCTACTTTTACTACTACTACTACTTCTACCATTGCTACTATTATTAATACTACAGCAACTACTACTACTATGATAACCACTACTTTTACTACTACTACTACTACCACCACTACTTTTGCAACCACTACTAATGCTACTACTGCTACTATTAACACTATTATTACTACCACTACAATGACTATTACAAACACTACTTTTGCGACTAATACTACTATTGCTGTTGCTGCAACCGCCGCTACTCCGACTATGACTACCAGTACTAGAACTTTGGTCACTACTACTATTACTACTACTACTACTATTACTACTGCTACAACTATTATTACTAATACTACCACTATTACTATAATTGCTGCTATGCCTACTACGACTACTGCTACTGCTACTACTACTACTACTACTCCAAGCACTACTAGTACTACAACTCCTACTACTACTCCTACTCCAAATCCTACTAGTACTACTATGACTACTATAACTAGTTCTGCTACTACTACTGCTGATACTTCCATAACTATTACTACTATTACTTCTATAATTACTACCACTACTATTACTATAGCTACTACTTTTGCTACTACTACAACTACTACTATTGTTACTATTACTAGTATAATTACAAACACAAGTATTACTATTGCTACAACTACTACTACTATTATTGCAACTATGACAACCTCTACTTCTTCTATTACAACTGCTACAACTACTCCTACTTCTGCTACAACTACTCAAACTCCAACTTCTACTACTACTACTACTACTACTATTACTACTACTATTATTACTACTTCTGCTATAACTACTACTATTACAGCTGCTGCTACTTCTGTTCTTGCTATTGTTACTACTACTACTACTGATGCTACTACTTCTATTACTACTCTACAATAACTACTACTACTATTTCTACTACTACTAGTCCTACAATGACTTTTGATACTACAAGTCCTTCACGTACTTCCACTAGTAGTTATACTACTACTTCTACTACAACAACTACACTTAATCCAACTCCTATTGCTATGTCTAATCCAACTTCTATAGCTAATGCTCCCACAACTACTACACTCACTACTACTACCCCTACTCATATTATTACTGCTCCACCTCCGCCTCCACCTACTACTACTATTGCTGCTACTGCTACATCTACCACCACTACTACTGCAGCCATAGTAGTTATTGTAATAGTAGTAGTTAGTACTAGTAGTAGTAGTAGTAGTTAGTACTAGTAGTAGCAGTAGTAGTAGTAGCAATAGTTGCAACAGCTGTAGTATTAGTAGAAGTAGTAGTATTAGTAGCAATGGTAGTAGTAGTAGTAATAGTAGTAGCAATTGCAGTAGTAGTAGTATTAGTAGTAGTAGAAGTATTAGTAGTTGTTATTATTATCATTATTGTGGTGTTTGCAATAATAGAAGTGATAGTAGAAGTAGCAGCTATATTAGTAATAATAGTAGTAGTATTATTGGTAGTAGTAGTAGTAGCCATAGTAGTAGATGTAATAGTAATAGCAGTAGTAGTAGGAGTAGTAGTAGTAGGAGTAATAGTAGTAGTAGCAGTAGTAGTTAAAGTAGTAGTAGAAGTAGTAGTAGCACCCTAAGCTATAGTAGTACTAGCAGTAATAGTAGTAGTAGTCCTAGTATACGTAGAAGTAGCAGCAATAGCAGTAGTAGAGGTATTAATTGTAGTAGTAGTAGTAGCAAGTGTAGCAGTAGCAATAGTACTAGGAGAAGTAGTAGTAGTAGTAGTAGCAATCGTACAAATAATAGTAGTAGTAATCATGGTAGCACTATTAATAATAGCAGTAGTTGTGGTGGTTGAATTAGGAGTAGTAGTAGCAATAACAGTAGTAGTTGTAGTTATAGTAGCAGTAGTAGTAGTAGTAGTAGTAGTAGTAGTAGCAGTAGTAGTAGAAGTAGTAGTAGTGGTATTCATTGTAGTGAAATTACTAGTAGTGGTAGCAATAGTTGTAGTAATAGCAGTAGTAGTAGAAGTTGAAGTAGTAGTAGTAGTAGTGGTAGTAGTAGTCATAGTAGTAGTAGTAGTAGCTGGAGTTGTAGTAGCTATTATAGCTGAAGTAGTAGTTGAAATATTATTAGGAGTAGTAATAATAGTAGTAACCAAAATTATAGTTGTAGAAGTAGTAGCAATAGTAGTAATATGACAAGTTATTGTAGTAGCGATAGCAGTAGCAGTAGTTGTAGTAGTAGTAATAGTAGTAGGAGCAGTAGCAACAGTGGTAGTAGTAGCAACAATAGCAGTAGTTGAACTAGTAGTAGAAGTAGTAGTAGTTGTGGTAGTGGTAGTCATAGTACTAGGTGTAGTAGTAGTAATAGTAGGACTAGCAGTAGTAGTTGTTATTGTAGGAGAATTTGTAGTTGTATAGTTGTTGTAGCAGTTGGAGTAATAGTATAGCAGCAGTAGCAGTAGCAGTAGTAGCAGTAGTTGTTGTAGCAGTAGTAGTAGTTGTTGTAGCAGTAGCAGTAGTTATTGAAGTTGTAGTAGTTGTTGCAGTAGTAGCGGTAGTGTAGCAGCAGTAGTGGCAGTAGTAGGTATAGCTGTAGCAACAGTAATATTAGTAGTAGTGCTAGTAATAATAAATAATTCTAGTAGTAGCAGTAGTAGTTGGAGTAGTAGTAGCACTAACAGTAATTATTGTAGCAATATTAGTAGTAGTAGTAACAGCAACAAGAACAGTAGTAGCAGTCATAGTAGTAGTAGTAGTAGTGGCAGCAACAACAGATGTAGTAGAAGTAGTAGTAGTAGTAGTACTAGCAGCAGTAGCAGTAGTAGTTGTAGTCATAGAAGTAATAGTAGTAGTAGTAGCAACACTCTTAACAGTAGTATCAAAAGCAGTAGTCTTAGTAGTAGCATTAATAATAGTAGAAGTGGTTATAGTAGTCATAGTAGTTGTAGTAATAGTAGTAGCAGTAGTTCTTATAGTAGCAGCAGTAGGATTAATAGGAGTAGAAGTAGTTGTAGAAACAGAAGTAGTCAAAGTAGTAATAGTAGTAGGAAAATAGTAGTAGTACCATTAGTAGTAGCAGAGGTAGTAGTAATAGAAGCAGTAGTAGTAGTATTAGTAGCAATTGTAGTAATTGTAGTAGTTGCAGTAATGGCAATAGTAGTGGTAGTGTAGCAGTTATAGTAGTTGTAGCAATAGTAGCAGTTGTAACAGTAGTATTTGTAGTAGTAGTATGAGTAGTAGTAATAGTGGTACTGGTAGTAGTAGTAGTTCTAGCGGAAGAATTACTAGTAGGAGAAGAAGTAGTAGTTGTAGTAGTAGCAATAGTAGTCATATTGGTAGTAGCAGCAATGGTAGTAGTATCAGTAGTAGTAGTAGTAGTTGGTGTAGTAGTAGTAATAGCAATAGTAGTAGTACTAGTAGTAGTAGCAGAAGTAGGAGTAGTAGTAGCGGTTGTGGCAGTTGTGGCTATAGTAGTAGTTGTAGTAGTAGTACAAGAAGTAGTTGTAATAACAATAATAGTAGTAGTAGTAGCAGTAATAGTAGTTGTTGTACCTGTATTAGTAGTAGTAGTAGCAAGAACAACACCAATAGCAACAATAGTAGTAGTAGTAGTGGTAGTAGTAGTAGTTGTAGTAGAAGTAAGAGTAGTAGCAATAGCAGTAGCAGTAGTAGTAGCAGCAACAGCAGCAGTTGTAGTAGTAGTTGTTGTTGTTGTAGCCATACTAGTAATGGCAGTCGTTGCCATAGTAGTAGTAGTAGTAGTAGCAATGGCATTACTAGTAGCAGAAGTAGAAGTCATGATAGTAGTAATAGTAGAAGTAGCAGCAGTCATAATAGTTATAGAAAAAGTGGTAGTCGCAGTAGTAGTAGTAATAGTAGTTGAAGTAGTAGTAATAGTCATAGCAGTATTAGCAGCAACAGCAATAGTAATAATAGCAGGAAAAGTCATAATTCTAGTAGTAGTAGTAGCAGTAGTACTAGTACGAGTTGTAGTAGCAATAGCAGTACTACTAGTAGTAGTAGCCATTGCAGCAGCAATTGTAATAGTAGTAGTAGTAGCGGCAACGACCATAGTTGTAGTAGTGTGGCATTCCCAGTAGCAGCAGCTGTTGTAGCAGTAGTAGGAGAAGTAGTAGCAGTTATACTAGCAATAGTAGTAGAAGTAGCAGTAGTCATTCTTGCAATAGTAGCAGTAATAGTCGTAGTGGTAGTAGCAGTAGTAGTAGTATCAGTAATAGTAGAAGTTGTTAGGGTAGTAGCAGTGACAACAATAGTAGCATTAGTAGCACAAGTAGTACTAGTAGTAGCAGTTGTGGTAGTTGGAGCAGTTGCAGCAATAACCGTAGTAGCTGTAGTAATAGTAGTAGAAGTAGTAGCAGTAGCAGCTATAGTAGTAGTAGTAGTAGTTTCCCTAATAGCCATTGTGGTAGCAACAACAGCTGGAGTTGTAGTACTAGTATTGGAATTTATAATAGTAGTGGTAGCCGTAGTAGATGTAGTAGTAGTTGTAGGAGTTGTACTAGTAGTAGAAGTAGTAGTAGTAGTTGTTGTTGTTGTTGTAGTAGTAGTATCAATAGTAGTAGTTGTACTAGTAGTAATAGTTATTGGTATAGTAGTAGTTGTTGTTGTAGTTGTAGTAGTAGTAGTTGTTGTTGTTGTTGTAGTGGTGGTGGTGGTGGTAGTAGTAGTAGTAGCAGTAGTAGGCTTAGTAGTAGTAGAAGTAGGAGTAGTAGCAGTAGTAACCATAATAGTAATGGTAGTAGTAGTAGCTGTAGTAGTAGTTGAAGTAGTAGTAGTAGTGGTGGTGGTCATTGTAGCTGTGGTAGCAATGGTAGTAGCACTAGAAGCTGCAGTAGCAACAGTTGTAGCTGGAGTAGCAGTAGTAACAGTAGTAGTTGGAGTAGCAGTAGTAACAACTATAGCTGGAGTAGTAGTAGTCGCAACAACAGTAGTAATAGTAGTAGTAGTTGTTGTTGTTGTAGTATTAGTCGTAGCATTAGTCGAAATAGTTGTCATAGTAGCAGTAGTAGTAGTAATAATAGTAGCGGTAGTAGGAGCAATAGGGCAAGTAGTAGTAGCAGCAGTAGTAGTAGTTGGAAAAGTAGTAGCAGTAGAAGTAGCAGTAGTCCTAGTACTGGTAGAAGCAATAGTTGTAGTAGTAGTAGCAGTCGTAGAAGCTGTAATAGTGGTAGCAGTAGTAGCAGTAGTGGCCATTGTTGTAGTGGTAGTTGGAGTAGCAGTAGCAATAGTAGTAGTAGTAGTAGTATAAGTTGGAGAAGTAGTAGTAGTTGTTGTAGTAGCTATAGTGGGAGTAGTAGTAGTTGTTGTAGTAGGAGCAATAGTAACAATAATAGTTGTAGTAGTTGTGGTAGTAGTTGTAGTAGTAATAGTATTAGTAGTAGTTGTAGCAGCAGCAGAAGTAGTAGTAGTATTAGTTGCAGTAGTAGAAGCAGCAGTAGTAGTTGGAGCAGGAGGAGGAGTAGTAGTTGTTACTGTAGTAGGAGTAGTAGTACTAGTAGTAGAAGTGGTAGCACTAGAAATTGTAGTAGTAGTAGTAGTTGTTGTTATTATTGTAGTAGTAGAAGCGATAGTTATATTAGGAGTAGTAGTAAAAGTAGTAATAGCAATAGTTTTCATAGTAGTAGTTGTACAGTAGTAGTCATAGCAGTTGTAGCAGAGGAAGTAATAGTATTGGCAACACAAGTGGTAGTCATAGTAGTAGTACAAGTAGTAGTCATTGTGGCAGTAGTAGGAATGGTAGTAGTAGTAGTAGTTACACTAGTTGTGGTTTTAGTATTGGTAGTAGTAGTAGTTGTAGGAGAAGTAGTGCAAGTAGTAGTACTAGTTGTATTAGTCGGAGTACGAGCCGTTGTAGCTATAGTAGTAGCAATAGTAATAGGTGTAGAAGTAGTAGTAGTAGTAGGGGTAATAGTAGCACTAGTAGTTGTTATGGTAGAAATAGAAGTAGTGGTAGCAATAGTTACTATAGCAGCAATAGCAGTAGGACTAGAGTTAGTAGTTGTAGAAGTTGTAGTAGGATTAGTATTAGTAGTAGTAGCAACAGTAGCAAGTAATAGTGGTAGCATCAGTAGTAGAAGTAGTAGCAGCAGCAGGAGTAGTGGTAGTTGCAATAGTAGTAGTAAAAGTAGTAGCAATAGTAATAGTGGTAGTAGTAATAAAAGTAGTAGTAGAAGAATCAGTAGCAATAGTAGTATTAGCAATAGTAGTAGCTGAAGTCGATATAGTTGGAGGAGTAATAGTAGCAGCAGTTGTAGTAGCTGTAGTAGTAGTAGTAGCAGTGGTAATAGAAGTAGTAGTTGCAACAACAATTGTAGCAGTAGTTGTAGCAGTAGTAGTTGTAGGAGAATTAGTAGTATAGTAGTTGTAGTAGTTGTAGTAGTAGTAGGCATAGTAGTAGTAGGAGGAGGACAAGTAGTAGCAGTAGCCGTAATAGTAGTGGTAGTAGTAGTAGTTGTAGCAGTAGTAGTAGAAGCAGCAGTAGTAGTAGTAGCAGTATCATGAGAAGTAGTAGTCATAGTAGCAGCAGCCTTTGTTGCAGTAGTAGTAGTAGTAGTAGCAGCAGCAGCAATAATAGTCATAGCGGCTGCAGTAATAGTATTAGTAGTAGTAGTAGTAGTAGCAGTATTAGTAGTAGTAATTGCAGTAGTAGGAGCAGAAGTAGTAGTAGTAGTAGGAGCAGTTGTCGTAGTAATAGTAGTAGATAGAGTTGTAGTAGAAGTAGCAATAGCAGTAGGAGCAGTAGTAACAGTAGTAATAGTAGTAGGAGCTATGGCAAGAGTAGTAGTAGTTGTTGTAGTAGGAGTAGTATTACTAGCATTAGAAGTGGTAGCACTAGTAGTTGTTGTTGTTATTGTTGATGTTGTTGTTGTTGTAGTCATGGTAGTACTAGTAGTAGAAGCGGTATCTGTATTAGCAGTAGTAGTAATAGTAGTGGTAGAGTAGCAGTAGTTGTAGTAGCAGCATTAGTAGTAGAAATAACAATAGTAGTAGTAGCAGTTATAGTAGCTATAGTAGTAGTAGCAATTGTTGTAATAGTAGGAGGAGAAGTAGTAGTAGTTGCAGTAGTAGCACATGTAGTAGTCCAAGTAGTAGTACAAGTAGTGGTAGCTGTAGCAGCAATAGCAATGGTAGTAGTAGTAGCAGCTACAGTAGGAACATTCATAACTAGAGTATCAGTAGTAACAGTTGTGGCTAGAGTAGCAATAGTAGTAGTAGTTGTTGTAGTAGCAATCGTAGCATTAGTAAAAGTAGTTGTCGTAGTTGCAATAGCAGAAGTAGTAGCAGGAGAAGTCGTAGTAGGAGAAGTACAAATAGTTGCAATAGTTGTTGTTGTTGTAGTAGTAATAATAATAATAGTAGTGGTAATATTAGTAGTAGTAGTAATAGCAGCAATGGCAGCCGATGTAGTAGTAGTAGTACTAGTAGTAGTAGGAGTAGTTGTAGTAGTAACAGTAGTAGCTTTAGTAGTAGTAGAAGTAGTAACAGTAGTAACAGTAGTAGGAGTAGTAGCAGTAGTAGTAGCCGTAGTTGTTGTAGGAGTAGTAGTACTAGTAGTAGAACTGGTACCACTACTAGTAATATTTGTTATTATTGATGTTGTTGTTATTGTAGTCATAGTAGTATTAGTAGTAGAAGCGGTAGCTGTTTTAGCAATAGTAGTAATAGTAGTAATAGCAATAATTTCTGTAGTGGTCATAGTAGTAGTAGTCATGGTAGCGGCAGTAGTAGTAGTAGCAGTTCTTGTAGCCATAGTAGTTGTAGTTGGAGAAGTAGAGCAGTAGCAGCAGTCATAGTAGTAGTACCAATAGTTGTAATCGTAGAACGGGAAGTAGTAGTAGTTGCAGTAGCAACACAAGTAGTAGTCAGAGTAGTAGTACAAGTAGTAGTCATCGTAGTAGCAGTAGCAATGGTAGTAGTAACAGCTGCAGTAGCAATAGTCATAGCTGGAGTAGTAGTAGGTAACAGTAGTAGCTAGAGTAGCAGTAGTAATAGCTGTAGCAGGAGTAGCAGTAGTAGCAGCAGTAGTATTAACAATAGTAGTAGTAGTTGTTGTTGTTGTTGTGTCAGTTGTAGCATTAGTAGAAGTAGTTGTTTTAGTAGCAGTAGTTGTAGTAGTAGCAGTTGTAGTACCAATAGTAGCAGAAGTAGAAGTAGCAGTAGTAGTAATAGTAGTAGTGGTAGTAGGAGGAGTTGTAGTAGTAGGAGCAGAAGTAGTACCAATAGTAGTAGTAGTTCTAGTTGTAGTAGTAGCAATTGTACTAGTAGTAGTAGCACTTGTAGTAGTAGTACTAGAGGTAGTGGTTGTAGTAGAAATAGGGCAAGTAGCATTAGCAGTAGTAGTAGTAAAATAGATAAGAGTAGTAGGAAAAGTAGTAGTAGTAGAAGTAGCAGTAGTCCTAATACTAGTAGAAGTAATAGTAGTAGTAGTAGCAGTAGTAGTAGTTGTAATAGCGGTAGCAATAGTAGCAGTAGTGGCCATTGTAGCAATGGTAGTTGCAGTAGCAGTAGCGATAGTAGTAGCTATAAGTAGTATAAGTTGGAGAAGTAGTAGTAGTTGTCGTAGCAGCCATAGTGGGAGTAGTAGTAGTTGTTGTAGTTGTAGCAGTAACAACAATAATAGTTGAAGTAATAGTTGTGGTAGTAGTAGTAGTAGTAGTAATAGTATTAGTAGTAGTTGTAGCAGTAGCAACAGAAGTAGTAGTAGTAGTATTAGTAGCAGTAGTAGAAGCAGCAGTAACAGATGGAGCAATAGCAGGAGTAGTAGTAGTAACTATAGTAGGAGTAGTAGTACCAGTAGTAGAAGTGGTAGCACTTGGAATAGTAGTAGTAGTAGAAGTTGTAGTTATTGTTGTAGTCATAGTCGTACTAGTAGTAGAAGTGATAGCTATATTCGCAGTAGTAGTAATAGTAGCAATAGCAATAGTTTTCATAGTAGTAGCAGTAGCAGTAGTCGTAGTAGCAACAGTAGTTGTAGTTGTAGCAATAGTAGTCATAGTAGTTATAGTAGCGGAAGTAGTAGTAGTGGCAACACAAGTAGTAGTGATGGTAGTAGTAGTAGCAGTTACACTAGTTGTGGTTTTAGTATTGGTAGCAGTAGTAGTCGTAGGAGAAGTAGTGTAAGTAGTAGTACTAGTTGTAGTACTAGGCGTAGGAGCCGTTGTAGCTGCAGTAGCAGTAGTAGTAAAAGGTGTAGTAGTAGTAGTGGAAGTAGGGGCAGTAATAGCAGTAGGAGTAGTTGTGGTAACCATAGCAATAGTGGTAGCAGTAGTTACTGCAGCAACAATAGTAGTAGCAGTAGAGTTAGTAGTTGAAGAAGTTCTAGTAGGAGTAGTATTAGTAGTAGTAGCGATAGTTGCAGTAATAGAGGTAGCCCGGTAGTAGAAGTAGTAGCAATAGTAGTAGCAGTAGTAGTAGTGGCAATTGCAATAGTAGTAGTAAAAGTAGCAGCAGTAGTAATAGTGGTAGTAGTAGTAGTACCAGAAGCAGTAGCAGTAGTAGCAGTAATAGTAGGTAAAGTAGTTATAGTTGGAGGAGTAGTAGTAGCAGCAGCAGTAGTAGCTATAGTAGTAGTAGTAGCAGTGGTAATAGAAGTATTAATTGTAACAACGATTGTAGTAGTAGTTGTAGCAGTAGTAGTTGTAGGAGGAGGAAGAGTAGTAGTAGTAGCAGTAGCGTAGTAGTAGTAGTAGGAGGAGGAGTTGTAGTAGCAGTAGTCGTAATAGTTGTGGTAGTAGTAGTTGTAGTAGTAGTAGTAGAAACAGTAGTAGCAGCAGCAGTAGTAGTAGCAGCTGTAGTAACTGTAGTAGCAATATCATGAGAAGTAGTAGTAGCAACAGTAGCAATAGTAGTAGCAGTCGTAGTAGCAGTAGTAGTAGCAACAACAACAACAACAACAGTAGTAGTCATAGTAGCAGTAGTAATAGTAGTAATAACATTAGTAATAGTAGTAGTAGCGGCTGCAGTAATAGTAGTAGTAGTAGTAGTAGTAGTAGTAGTATTCATGGTAGTAATAGTAGTAGTTGGAGAAGTAGTAGTAGTACTAGTAGTACTAGGAGCAATTATAGTAGTAACAGTAGTAGCTGTAGTAGTAGTAGAAGTAGTAATAGTAGTAGGAGTAGTGGTAACAGTAGTAGGAGCAGTATTAGAAGTAGTAGTTGTTGTTGTAGTAGGAGTTGTAGTAATACTAGTAGAAGTGGTAGAACTAGTAGTAGTTGTTGTTATTATTGATGTTGTTGTTGTTGTAGTCGTAATAGTACTAGTAGTAGAAGCGATAGCTGTATTAGCAATAGTAGTAATAGTAGTAAAAGCAATAATTTCAGTAGTGGTAGTAGTAGCAGTAGTCATAGTAGCAACACTAGTAGTAGTAATAGCAATAGTAGTAGTAGCAATTATAGTAGCCGTAATTGTAATAGTACGAGGAAAAGTAGTAGTAGTTGTAGTAGCAGCACAACTAGTAGTCAGAGCAGTAGTTTAAGTAGTAGTTGTTATAGTAGCTATAGCAATGGTAGTAGTAGTAGCCGCTGTAGTAGTAACAGTTGTAGCGAGAGTAGCAGTAGTAACAGTATCAGCTAGATTAGCCGTAGTAACAGCTATAACTGGAGTAGTAGCAGTAGCAATAGTAGTAGTAATAGTAGTAGTAGTAGCTATAGTAGCAGTCATAGCATTGGTAGAAGTAGTTATCGTAGTAGCAGTAGCAGTAGTAGTTGCAAGAGAAGTAGTAGTAGGAGAAGTACAAATAGTTGCAATAGTTGTAGTAGTGGTAGTAGTAGTAATAATAATAGCAATAGTAGTAATAATAGTACGAATAGTACTAGTAGTAGTAGTAGCGGTTGTAGTAATAATAGCAGTAGTAGTAATAATAGTACGAATAGTACTAGTAGTAGTAGTAGCGGTTGTAGTAATAATAGCAGTAGTAGTAGCAGTAGCAGCAACACCATTAGTAGTTGTAGAAGTAATTGTAGGAGCAATAGTAGTAGTAGTAGGAGTAGCGACAGCGGTAGTAGTAGTAGTGAAAGTAGTAATAGTAGCTGTGGTAGTAGGAGTATCAGTGGTAGCAGTAGTGGTAGTAGTAGTAGGAGGAGGAGGAGGAGTAGCAGTACTAGCACTAGCAGCAGCAGTAGTGGTAGCAGTAGTACTAGTGGTTTGAGAAGTTCTAGTAGTGGTAGTAGTAGCAGTAGCACAGGAGTAGTGGTAACAATAAAAGTAGAAGTAGTAGTTGAAAGAGTAGTTGTATGAATAGTTATAGTTTGAGTAGTAGCCATAATAGTAGCTATTGTAGCTGTTGTAGCAGTTGTAGTATTAGTAGTAGCAGGAGTAGTAGAAAAAGTAGTAGTAGTAATAGAAGCCATGGCAGTAGTAGTAGCAATAGTAGCATTATTAACAGTAGTAGTGGCAAAAGTAATAGTAGTCAGAGTAGCTGAAGTTGTAATAGTAGTAGTTGTTGTAGCAGTTGCAATAGTAGGTGTAGCAGAAGTAGTAGTAGTAGCAACTATAGTAGTAGTTGTTGTTGTAGTAATAGCAGTAGTAGTTGTATGAGAGGTATTAGTAGCAACAGTAGCAATAGTAGCAGCAGCAGCAGCAGTAGTAGTAGTAGTAGTAATTTTAGCAGCTGTAGTTGTAGTCGTAGTTATTATTATTGTTGTAGCAGTAGTAATAGAAGTAGAAGTAGTAGTAGTTGTTGTAGTGACTGTAGCAGTTGTAACAATAGTAGTAGCAGTACCTGTAGTAGCAGTCGTAGCAGTAGTAGCCATAATAGCAGTTGTAGTAGTAGTTGTAGCTGTAGTGGCAGTAATAGAAGTTGTGGTAGTAGAAGTCATAGTAGTGGTAATAGTAGTAGCAGTAGTAGGAGTAGTGGTAGTCAGCGAAAGTAGTACTAGTAGCAATAGTAGCCATAGTAGCAATTGTAGTAGTAGTAGCAATGTAGTAGTAGTAGTAGTTGTACTAGAAGAAGTAGTAGTAGTAGAAGTAGTTCACGTTGCAAAAGGAGTAGTAGTTGTACAATGAGTAGTAGTCATAGGAGAAGTAGTAGTAGTAGATGTAGTTGTAGTTCTAATACTAGTAGATATAATCATACTAGCAAGAGTATCAATAGTAGCAGTAGTAGTGGTAGTAGTAGTAGCTGTTGTAGTAGTACCAGTAGCCATAGTAGTAGCTATAGTGCTACTAGCAATAGTAGTAGGAGTTGGAGATGTAATAGTAGTAGTTGCATTCATTGTAGTAGGAGTAGTAGTTATTGTTGTAGCATTAGCAATAGCAGCAATAATAGTTAAAGTAGAAGTTGTGGTAGTAGTTTTAGTAGTAATAGTATTAGTAGCAGTAGAAGTACTAGTATTAGTAGTAGTAGTACTCGTGGGAGTAGTTGCAGTACTAGTAGTAGAAGCCGTAGCATTAGTAGTAGTAGTAGTTGTTGTTCTAGTAGTAGTTGTAGCAGTAGTAGTTGTTGTAGTAGTAGTGGTATTATTATTATTAGTAGTAGTAGTAGTAGCAGTAGTCATAGTAGTAATAGTTGTAGTTGTAGTAGTAGTCATAGTAGTAATAGTTGTACTAGCAGCAGTAGCAGTAGCAAAAGTAGTCGAAGCAGTAGTTGGAATAGCAGTATTAGTAGTAATAGTAGTAGCAGTAGTAGCAGTTGTAGCAGTAGTAGTAGTTTTTGTAGAGGTAGTAGTGGCAGTAGTAGTCATAGCAGCAACATTAGTAGCAGTAGTTGTAGAAGTAGCAGTAGTAGTAATGGTAGTTGTATTAGTAGTAGTTTTTGTAGAGGTGGTAGCGGCAGTAGTAGTCATAGCAGCAACATTAGCAGCAGTAGTTGTAGAAGTAGCAGTAGTAGTAATGGTAGTTGTATTAGCAATAGTAGTAATAGTAGTAGTAGCAATAGTTTCAATAGTAGTAGTAGTTGCAGTAGTCGTAGTAGCAGCAGCAGCAGCAGTAGCAATAATAGTAGTAGCAGTTGTAGTAGCAGTAGAGTAGTGGTTGGTGATGTATAGTAGTAGCAGTAGCAGTAGTTGTAGTAGTAGGCAGGGAAGTAGTAGTAGCAGCAGTAGCAACACAAGTAGTATTAGTGGTTGTAGTACATGTAGTAGTCGTCATACCAATAGTAGCAATTGTTCCAGAAGTAGCAGTTGTGCTGGTTGTAGTTTTAGTATTCATAGCAGTAGTAGTTGTTGTAGTAGTATAAGTAGTAGTACTACTAGTAGTAGTAGGAGTAGGAGTAGTAGAAGTTGTAGTGGCAGTAGTAGTAATAGGTGTAGTAGTAGCAGTAGCAGTAGTAGTTATTGTGGTAGCAGTAGTTACTATTGCAGCAGTTGCAGCAGTAGCAGTAGTAGCAGTAGTTGTAGTTCTAAGAGTAGTAGTAGTAGTAGTATTTGTAACTCTAGTAGCAATTGTAGCAATAATAGTTGTAGTACCAGTAGTAGCAGTGGTAGTAGTAGTAGGAGTAGTTATAGCACTAGCCATGGCAATAGTAGTAGTAAAAGTAGTAGCAGTAGTAATAGTCGTAGTAGTAGTAAAAAAAGTTGTAATTGTAGTAGCAGTAACAATAGTAGTTGAAGCGGTACTAGTAACAAAAATAGTTTTCGTTGGAGAAGTTGTAGTTGGAGCTATAGTAGTATAGTAGCAGTAGTAGTAGAAGTAGCAGTAGCAGTAGCAGTAGTAGTAGGAGAAATAGTTCTAGTAGCAGTAGCAGTAGTAATCGTAGAAGTAGTAGTAGTAGCATTAGTAGTAGTACAAGTAATAGTAGTAGCAGTTGCAGTAGTAGTAGTAGTAGTAGCAAAAGTAGTAGTTGTTGGAGAAGTAGCAGTGGCAGTAGTAGTTGTTGTAGTAGCAGCTGTAGTAGTAGGAGTAGTTACTATAGCAGTTGTAGTAGTAGTAGGAGAAGTAGTAGGAGCAGCAGTAGCGATAGTAGTAGCAGCAGCAGCAGCAATAGTACCAGTAGTAGTATCAGAAGTAGTAGTGGTTGTAGTAGTTGCTGAAGTAGCAGTAGTAGTGGCAGTAGCTGCAATAGTTGTGGTAACGGTAGTAGTAGAAGTTGGAACAGCAGAAGTAGGAGTAGTAGCAGTAGCAATCAGAGTAGCATGAGCAACAATAGTAGTTGTTGGAACCTCATTAGTAGCAGTCATAGTAATAGTAGTGATAGTAGTAGTAGAAGCAGTAGTAGCAGTAGTTGTTGAAGTAGTTGTAATATAGTAGGAGCAGTAGCGATAGTAGTCGGAGTAGCAGTGGTGGTAGTAGTAGTAGAAGTTATAATAGTAGTAGTAGTAGTAATAGTAGCAGTAGTAGTAGTAATAGTAGCAGTAGTAGTAATAGTTACAGTAGAAGTAGCCAAAAGAGTAGCAAATGCAGTAGTTTTAGCAGCAACAATAGTTACAGTAGTAGAAGTAGTAGTAATAGTTGGAGCAGTAGTAGTAGTAGTATTTGTTGAAGTTGCAACCCTAGTAGTAGTAGAAGAAGCAACAATAGTAGTAGTCATTATAGTAGTAGCAGTAGCAATAATTATAGTAGTAGTAGCAATAGTAGTAATAGTAGCAGCTGCAGCAGTAGCAATAGTAGTAGTAGTAGCAGTAGCAGTAGTAGTAGTTGTAGTAACAGTAGTAGTAATAGTAGAAGTGTAGTCATAGTAGTTATGGTAGTAGTAGTTGTTGTTGTAGTAGTAGTAATAGTAGCAATAGTGGCAGTAGTAGTACTAGTAGTGGCAATAGTGGTAGTAGTACTAATAGTAGTAGTAGTAGTAGTTATAGTAGTAGTAGTAGTAGTTGTAGTAGTAGTAGTAATAGTAGTAGTAGTAGTAGTAGTACTAGTACTAGTAGTAGTGGTTGTACAAGTACTAGTAGTAGTAGTTGTAGTGGCAGTTGTACTAACAGCTGCAGTCGTTGTAGTACTACTAGTAGTATTAGAAATAGTTGTTGTTGTTGTTATAGTAGTACTAGTAGTCATAGTAGTAGTAGTACATGGAGTAGTAGTAATATTATTAGTAAAAGTAGTAGTAGAAGTTGTAGTAGAAGTGGTAGTAGTTGTAGTAGTTGTTGTTGTAGTAGTAGTAGTAGCTGTAGTAGAAGTTGAGGTAGTAGTAGGAGTAGTAGTAATAGTAGTAGTAGTTGTTGTAGTAGCAGAAGGTAAACGTTGTCAGAGTAGTGGTAGTAGTTGTAGCAGTAGTAGTACTAAACATAGTAGCAGTAGTAGTCGTTGTATGAGTTTAAGTAGTACTAGTAGCAACAGTAGTAGTAGTAGTAGCAGGAGGAGTAGTAGTAGTAGTAGGAGAAGTTTTAGTCATTGTAGTAGTAGCAATAGTAGTAGAAGAAGAAGTAGTAATGGCAGTAAGAACAGTAATAGGTGTTGTAGTAGTAGTAGTGGTAGTAGCTATAATAGTCGTTACTGTAGTAGTAGTAGTAGTAGTAGCATTAGTAGTTTTGTAGCAGAATTTGTATTAGTTGTAGTAGTTGTAGTAGTTGCAATGGTAGAAGTTTTAGTAGGAGTAGTAGTAGCAGCAGTAGCAGTAGTAGTAGTAGCAGTAGTTGTAGTAGTAGGCATAGTAGTAGTAGTAGTAGTAGTTGTTGTTGTTGTAGTAGTAGTAAGTCTTGTAGTAGTAGAGGAGGCAGTAGTAGTAGTACTAGTAGAAGTAGCAGTAGGAGTAGGTGTAGTATTAGGAGTAGTAGTAGAAGTAGTAGAAATAGTAGTAATACTAGTGGTTGTAGTAGTACTAGTAGTAGTAGTTGGTATTGTAGCAATAGCAATAGGAGGAGTAGTAGTAGTAGAAGGAGGTGGAGTAGTAGTAGTAGTAGTGGTGGTGGTGGTGTAGGTTGTTTGTGTAGCACTAGTAGTAGTAGTTGTAGTAGTAGGAGTAGTAGAAGTTGTAGTGGTAGGAGAAGTAGTAGTAGTTGTTGTTGTAGCTGTAGTAGTAGTTGAGTAGTAATAGTAGCTATAGTAGTAGTATTGGATGTTGTGGTAGAAGTAGTAGTTGCAGTAGAAGCAGTAGTAGTAGTACTACTGCTTGTAGTACTAGTAGTAGGAGTATTAGTAGTAGTAGTAGTAGTAGCAGTAGTAATAGTTGTGGTAGTAGGAGGAGGAGTAGTAGTAGCAGTAGTCGTCGTTGTAACAGTAGTAGCAGCAATAGTAGCAGTGGAAGTAGTAATGGTTGTAGTAGTAGGAGTGTAGTAGTGGTGGTAGTAGTAGTAGCAGTAGTACTAGCAGTAATAGTTGTTGTAGTACTACTACTAGTTGTAGTAGTAGTAGTAGTAGAAGTAGTAGTAGTAGTAGTGGTTGTAGTACTAGTACTTGTAGTAGTAGTAGTACTAGTAGTAGTAGTTGTTGTTGTCTTAGTACTAGTAATAGATGTGGTAGTAGGGGGAGTAGTACTAGTAGTAGTACTTGTAGTCGTAGAAGTAGTAGTAGTAGTAGTAGTTGTTGTTGTTGTTGTTGTTGTTGCTGCTGGTATTGTAACACTAGCTATAGTAGTCATAGTTGTAGCAGTGGCTGTAGTTTTTGTCATAGTACTAGTGGTAGTAGTAGTAGTATTAGTAGTAGCAGTCGTAGTATTAGTAACAATAATCATTCTTGTTGTCGTTGTCATTGTGGCAGTAGTAGTAGTAGAAGGAGCAGCAGTAGTAGTTGAAATAGTACTAGTCATTGTAGCGGTAGTAGTAGTAGTTGTTGTTGTTGTAGTAGGAGTAGCAACAGCAGTAGTTGTGGTTGTTGTTGTTCTTGTTGTAGTAGTAGAAGCAGGAGTAGGAGCAGTATAGTAGTGGTAATAGTAGCAGTAGCAGTAGTACTAATTGCAGCAGCAAGACTACTAGTTGTGGTAATAGTTGCAGTAGGAGTACTAGTTGTAATAGTAATAGTTGTGGCAGTAGTAATTATGGTAGTAGTGTAGTAGCGGTAGTCGTAGTAGGAGTAGCAGCAGTAACCGTAGTAGTAGTAGTAGTAGTAGTAGTAGGAGGAGGAGGAGGAGTAGTAGTAGTAAGAGTAGTTTTAGTAGTGGTTGCAATAGTAGCAGTAGCAGTAGTAGCAGTAGTTGCAGTAGTAGTAGTAGTAGTAGTAGTCAAGGTAGCGATAGTAGCAGTGGTTGTAGTTGTAGTCACATTAGTAGTAGCATTTATAGTAATAGTTGTAGTTGTAGTTGTAGTCACATTAGTAGCAATAGCGGTCGTAGTAGTAGTAGCAGTAGTCATAGACGGAGAAGTAATAATACTAGTTGTTGTAGCCGTAGAAGTAGTAGAAGTGGTAGTAGTAGCAGTGGTTATAGTAGGAGTATTAGTAGTAGTTGTTGTTGTAGTAGTAATAGTTTTAGCAGCAGTAGTTGTAGAAGTAATAGTAATATTAGTAATATTACTAGCAGTAGTGGTAGTAGTCGCAATAGTAGCAGTAGTAGCAGTAGATGCAGTAGTAGTACTAGTAGTAGTAGCAGCAGCAGTAGCGGTAGTAGTAGCTGAAGTAGTCGTAGAAATATTAGTAGTTGTAGCAGTAGTTGTAGTAGTAGTAGCAGTAGTATTAATCGTAGTATTAGTAGCAGTAGCAGTTGGAGTAGCAACATTAGCTGCCTAGTAGTGATAGTAGCTGTGGGAGTAGTAGTTGTAGTTGTAATAGTAGCAGTTGCAGCAGTTGCATCAGTTGCAGCAGTAGCTGGAGCAGCAGCAGTAGTAGCAGTAGTAGCCATAGTAGTAGTTGGAGTAGTAGCGGTTGTAGTTGAAGTAGCTGGAGTAGTATTAGCTGAAGTAGTAGTAGTAGTAGTAGTAGGAGCAGCAGCAGCAGCAGCAGTTGTTGTTGTTGTTGTAGTAGTAGTCATTTTAAAAGTGGGAGTAGCAACAGAAGTAGCAGCAGTAGCAGTAGGAGTAGTAGTAGTAGTAGTAGTAGTAGTAGTAGTAGTAGTAGCTGTAGTAGTAGTAGTACTATTAGGAGGATGAGTAGTAGTAGTAGAAGCAGTAGTTGTTGTCGTAGTAGTAGTAGTAGTGGTAGTAATAGTAGTAGTAGTAGTAGAAGTAATAATAGTAGTAGTAGCAACAGTAGTAGTTGCAGTCGGAGTAGGAGTAGTGATAGTCGTAGTAGTAGTAGGAGTAGGTGGAGCAGTTGGAGTTGGAGCAATAATAGTAATAGTCAGAGTAGTAGTAGTATTAGTCCTTGAAGTAGTAGGAGTAGAAGTAGTAGTAGGAGTTGTAGCAGTAGTAGTACTAGTTGTTGTTGTTATTATTGTAGTTGCAGTAGTTGTAATAGTAGTAGTAACAGTAGCAGCAGCTGCAGTAGTAGTAATAGCAGTAGTGGTAGTAGTGGTAGTATGGGTAGTAGTTGGAGTAGTAGTAATAGTAGGTGGAGTAGTTATAGTAGTATGGGTAGTAGTAGTAGTCGTAGCAGTAGCAGTAGTAGTTGGAGTAGTACTTGTAGAAGTAGTAGTTGTAGAAATAGTAGTAATAGTAGCAGTAGTAGTAGTAGTAGCAACAACAACAACAATAGTAGAAGTAGTAGCCACAACAGTAGTAGTAGTAGTAGTTGCATTAGAAGTAATAGTATGAGTGGTAGTAGTAATTGTAGTAGTCGTAGTAGTAGCAATAGTAGTAGGAGTAGTTCTAGTAATAGCAGTGGTCATAATAGGAGTAGTAGTAGTAGTGCCACTAGAAGTAGTAGTAGTAGTAGTAGTACGAGGAGTTGGAGGAAAAGTAGTAGTAGTAGTAGTAGTGATAGTACTAGTAGTAGGAGTAGGAGCATTAGTAGTAGTAGTCGGACTAGGAGTAGTAGTAGTAGTAGCTGGAGTAGTAGTAGAAGTCGCAGCAGTGGTAGAAGTAGTTGTAGTTGTAGTAGTAGCAACTGTACCGGCAGCGGCAGCAGCAATAGCTATAGTAGTAGTAGTAATAGTAGTATGACTAGTAGTTATAGTAGTAGTAATAGTTGTTGTTATTGTTGTTGCAGTAATATTCATAGCAGTTGTAGTAGTAGTAGTAGTATTAGCAGTTGTAGTGGTAGCAGTAGTAGTAGTATTGTAGAAGTGGTGTTAGTAGTAGTAGT
Source organism: Trichopus zeylanicus subsp. travancoricus (assembly GCA_005019695.1). Classification (NCBI taxonomy): domain Eukaryota; kingdom Viridiplantae; phylum Streptophyta; class Magnoliopsida; order Dioscoreales; family Dioscoreaceae; genus Trichopus; species Trichopus zeylanicus. The sequence continues at coordinate 52,311 of RXID01011099.1, forward strand.
AGTAGGTGCAACAGTAGTAGTAGGAGTTGGTGGAGTAGCAATAGCAATAGTAGTAGTAGTAGTAGAGTAGTAGTTCGAGTAGAATTAGTAGTAGTAGTAATAGTAGTAGTAGTAGTAGTAGTTGTTGTTGTTGTTGTTGTAGTGGTCGTTGTAGTAGTCGTAATAGTAGTTGTAGTAGCAGTAGTAGTAATAGGAGCAGCAGAAGTAGTGGTAGTAGCTGTAGGACTAAGGGCAGTAGTAGTAGTATGAATAGTAGTAGAAGCTAGAATAGTAGTGGTAGCAATAGCAGCAGCAGTAGCAGTTGTAGTAGGAGTATTAGGATTGCTAGTAGCAGCAGCAGTAGTAGTAGAGGTAGGAGTAGCTCTATCAGTAGGAGGAGGAGGAGTAGCACTATTAATAGTATTAGTAGTACTAGTATCCGAAGTAGTAGTAGTTGTTGTAATACGATTTGGAGTGGAAGTAGTAGAAGGAATAGTAGTAGTTGAAAAAGTGATAGTAGTAGTAGTAGTAATAGTAGTAGTAATAGTAGTAGTAGTGGTAGTAGTAGTAGTAGTAGTAATAGTAGTAGTCGTAATAGTGTAGTAGTTGTTGGAGTAGGGGTTGTAGTATTAGTTGGAGTAGTAGTAGTAATAGGAGTTGGAGTATTAGTAGTAGCAGCAGTCGTAGTAGTGGTAGGAGCAGAAGCAGTTGTAGTAGGAGTTGGAGCAGGAATAGTTGCTGTTGTAGTATTGTAGTAGCAATAGTAGGAGTGGTAGTCAATGTAGTAGGAGTGGTAGTCAATGTAGTAGTTGTTGTAGTCATAGTGGTAGTAGTAGTCATTGTAATAGGGCTAGCAATGGTAGTAGTAGTAACAGTAGCGGAAGGAGTTATAGTTGTTGTAGCAGAAGCAGTAGTGGTAGCAACAGTACTAATAGATGTAGTAGTTGTATTTGTAGTAATAGTTGAGTAGTCGTAGGAGTAGTAGCATTAGGAGTAATAATTGTAGTTATTGTAGTAGTAGTTGTATTAGTAGTAGTAATAGAAGTATTAGTAGTAGTAATAGTAGTTGTTGTAATAGTTAGTTGTAGAAACATGTATAGTAGTAGTAGGAATAATTTAGTATTAGTAGGAGTATTGGTAGTAATAGGAGGAGGAGGAGTGGTAGTTGCAGGAGTAGTAGTTGTAATAGTTGTAATAGTAGTAGTAGGAGTAGTAGGAGTAGCAGTCATAGTAGTAGTAGTGGTAGTAATGTTGGTAGTAGTAGTAATAGTAATAGTAGTAGGTGGAGGAGGAGGAGGAGTAGCAGTACGAGTTGGAGTAGTTTTAGTAGCAGTAGCAGTACTTGTAGAAGTAGTTGTAATTGTATTAGTATTAGCAGCATAAATAGTAGTAGAAGTAGTAGAAGTAGTAGTAGTAGAGTAGTAGTAGTAGTACTAAGACTAGTAGTAGGAGGAGGAGGAGGAGTAGCAGTAGAAGTAGTAGTAGCAGCAGAAGTAGTATTAGTAGTAGAAGTTGTCATAGCCGCTGCAGCAACAACCGGATTAGGAATAGCTATCGTAGTAGCAGGACTAGTAGTAGTAATAGCAAGAGTAGGAATAGGTGGAGGTAGTACTACTGCTGCAACTGGTACTACTACTTCTACTATTACTACTACTGCTACTGAAGCCACTGCTATTGCATCTACTAGTGCTACTACTACTGTTGCAGCTGCTACTTCCGCTACTACTACTATTACTTCAATTACGGCTACTGTTGCCACTACTTCTACTACAATCGTTACTACTACTACTATTTCCACAATTACTACTACTATTGCTGCTACTACTACTGCAACAATTGCTACTGCTACTACTGACACTACTATTATGTCTACAACAACTACTACTACCATTACTACTACTACTATTTCTACTACTACTACTACTACTACTACTACTACTACTAATTCTACTTTTACTGCAATTGCTAATACTAGTGATACTACTATAAATACTACTACTACTACTACAATAACTTCTCCTAAAATAACAACAACTACTACTACTCTATCTCCTATTATTATTGTCGTCACTGCTACTACTGCTATAATAACTACTCCTTCTATAACTACTACTACTACAACTATTACTCCTCCTTCTACAACTACTACAATTCCTACTACTGCAACCACTACTATTATTGCTACTAATGCTACTACCATTACTATTACAACTACTGTTACTGCTACTACTACTACTTCAGATACTACTACAGCTGGCACTACAAATATTGCTATTACTATTATAGCTACAACCGCTATTACTACGTCTCCTACTACTAGTACGATAATAATAACACAATTGTCACTACTACTACTACTTTTATTACTAATACTACTATTACTCCTAATACCACTGCTACTACTACTCCCACTAATACTATTATTCCAAGTACTACGACTATTACTACTATTACTACTGCTGCTAATATTACAACCACTAATTTGGCAACTACAACTACTACTACTACTACGCTACTACTATTACTATTGCTACTACTACTACTACTAATGCTACTACTACTGCCTTAACAATTACTACTACTACTACTAATATTACTACTTCTACTACTACTACTGCAATTAGTACAACAATTACAACAACTACTGCTGCTAATTTTACTACGATTGCTACTGCTTTTACTACTAATTCTACTAGTGCGACTACTGCTACTTCTGCTACTACTACTATTGCCACTACTGCTACAATGACTGTTGATCCTACTGCTCCGACTATGACTGCTGCTACAACTATTACTACTACTGCTCCAGCTGCAACTTCTACCACTGCTACTACTACTTCTACATTCTACATCTATTATTACCACTAATACTGCTACTGCCACTACTACTATTACCACTGCGGCTATGACTACTACTACTACTTATGTTGCAATCACTACTACTATTACTACTACTACTACTACTACTACTATTATTACTAGTACTAATAGTACTACTAATGCTACTGCTGCACCTGTTGCTCCGACTGCTACTACTGCTACACTACTACTTGTACTCCTGTCGCTGCTACTGCTACTACTTCTAGCGCTACTGCCACTACTACTAATACTACTACTACCTCCTCTACTTCGACTACCTTTACTGCTGCTCCTAGCAATACTACCACAACTACTACTGCTACTACTACTACTACCACTACGATTGCTACTACAAAAATTACTACTTCCACTCCTACTCCTCCTCCTACAGAAACTATTACTACTACTAGTAGTAGTACTACTCCTAATACGACTACAATTACTACAACATGTACAACTACTCCTTCAAGTACTACCACTGCTACTACTACTACTACTACTGCTTCTATTATTATTACTATTGAAACTACTACTACTACAACTACTACTACTACTACTTGTGCCAGCACTCCCATTACTATTACAACTACTACCACTACTACAACTCCTGCCAGCACTCCCATTACTATTTCAACTACTACTACTACTACTACTACTAACACTACTAATGCTACTACTACTACTACTACTCCTCCTCCTAACACCGCTACTACTACTGCTACTACTACTACTACTATCACTACTCCGACTGCCATTCCTAATACTTCTGTTATTAGTACAACTACTATTACCACTACTACTACTACAACAACTACTAGCACTACTACTACTACTGCTACTACTTGTACTACTACTACTACTGCTACTTAACGTAAAACTACTACTACTGCTACTACTTCTACTACTATGAAGGCCGCTACTACTACTACTACTCCAACTACTTTCACCATTCCTTCTACTACTACTGATGTTGCGGTTGTTATTATGCCTACTAATCCTTACACAACCACTACTGCAACTACTTCTACTACTATTACTACTACTACTATTCCTACTCCTTCGGATATTACTGTCACTACTTCTACTACTACTACTACTACTACTACTACAACTACTCTTACAACTCCTACTACTTGTACAATTAGTACTACTAACTATTACTGCTACTACTATAACTCCTACTATAACAACAATAACAACAACTACTGCTTCTAAAACTACTTCTACTACTACTCCTCCTCCTCCTCCTACTACTTCTATTACTACAACTACTACTCCTACACCTTTTACAATTACCGCTACTGCTTCTACTGCTCTAGCTCCTACTACTACTACTATTACTACTACTACAACTACTGCTTCAGCTTCTATTACTACTACTACTATTGTTGCCATTGCTTCCGCTACTACCACTACAACTACTACTAATATTATTACTGTTGCAGCTATGGCTACTGCTACGACTACTCCCACTACTTCGCCTACTACTACTACTACTACTACTACTAATATTACTATAACTTCTACTACTATGACTACTACTACTACTACTACTACTACTAGTACTACCACCACCACTACTACCGCTACAACTGCTATTGCTACGGCTGCCACTACAACTACTACTGTTGTTGCTAGTATTGCTAAAACAACTACTATTGTTACTACTACAACAACTAGTGTTGCTACTACTGCTATACCGCTATCACTACTTCTGCTGCTGCTCCTGCTGTTGTTGTTGTCGCTGCTACTACTACAGTTTGCACTACTTCCCCTACTACAACTACTGTTGCTACTACTACCACTACACTACTAATGCCACCGCATCTACTACTACCACTACTAGTACTACCAGTATTAGTTTTGCTGCTACTAGTATCGCTTCTTCTAACGTTATTTCTGCTACTGCTATTACACTACTACCACTACTATCACTACTGCCACTACTACTGCTATCACTACTGCGACTACTATTGCTACTACTACTACTAGTGCTACTGTAACTACTACTACTACTACTACCACCACCACCACTACAAGTACTATTAGTACCACTACTACTATTACTGCTACAACTAATATTACTACTACTGCTGCTACTACTACTACTAATACTACTACTACAGCTCATACTACTACTATGACTACTACAACTACTACTATCACTACTGCTACTACTACTACTATGACTTCTAGGACTTACAGCTACTACTACTGCTACTTTTACTTCTACTACTACTACTACAATAACTACTACTACTACTACAACAACTACTACAACTACTATTATAACAACAACTGCAACAACTACTACTACTACTGCTATTGCTACTCCTACTACTACTACTACTACTACTACTATTACTACTACTACTACTACTACTACTACTACTATTGCTGCTACTACTATGACGACTAATGCTACTAATGCTACTACTTCTAGTACTACTACTGCTGCTGCTACTATTATTACCTCTACTATTACAACTATGATTATTAGTGTTACAACGACTACTACTTTCGCTACTACTGCTGTTACTATTGCTACTAGTACTACTACGAATGTTGTTGCCGCTCCGACAGCTACTACCACTACAATTGCTGCTACTGCTATTGCTACTACTGCTGCTACTACTTTGAATACTAAACCTACTACAACAACATCTCCTACACCTATTCCTACTACTACTCCTACTCCTCCTCCTACTACTACAACTAGTACTACGGCTATTACTACTCCTACTCCTTCTACTGCTACTACTACTACTACAACTTCAATTACTACTACTACTACTAGTACTACTAGTACTTAGTACTACTACTACAACTACTACAACTACTACCACTACTACCACTACTGCCACTACCACTGTTATCACTATTGTGGCTACTATTGCTACTACTACTAGTAGTGCTACTGTAGCTACTACTACTACTACTACCACCACTACTAATACTATTATTACCACTACTACTATTACTACAACCACTGCTACCACTACTACTACTAATGCTACTACAACTACTCATACTACTACTATGACTACTACAACTACTATTATCACCACTACTACTACTACTACTACTACTACTATGACTTCTAGGACTTACTGCGACTACTACTGCTACTTCTACTTCTACTACTACTGCAACAACAACAACTACTACTACTACAACAACTACAACAACTGCTGCTACTACTACTACTACTACTACAATTGCTACTCCTACTACTACTACTACTACTACTTCTACTGCTACTATTGCTGCTGCTACTGCTAATACTACTACTACTACTCTGACGACTATTACCTCTAATGCTACTACTTCTACTACTACTTCTACTACTACTATTGCTATTGTTACCCGTACTATTACAACTATGACTATGACTATTACTATTACAACGAGTACTACTTTCGCTACTACTGCTGCTACTATTGCTACTAGTACTACTACGAATGCTGTTGCCGCTCTGACCGCTACTACCACTACAATTGCTGCTACTACTACTGCTACTACTGCTACTACAACTCTGAATACTACACCTACTACTACAACATCTCCTACACCTATTCCTAATACTACTCCTACTCCTCCTACTACTACTACTGCAACAACTACGACTGCTATTACTACTACTACTTCTTTTGCTGCTTCTACTACTACTACAACTCCAATTAATACTACTACTAATAGTACTACTAGTACTACTACTACTATAATTACAACTATTACTTCTACTACTATCATTACTACTACTACTACTTCTGCTACTTTCCCAACTATGACTACTACTACTACTGCTGCTACAACTACTACTTTAATTGATGCTAGTACTACCACTAATGCTACTATGACTACTACTACTGCTACCTCTACTACTATTTCTGCTACTTCTGCAACTACTACTTCTACTACTATTGATATCGCTACTTCTACTATTATTACTTCTACTACTCTTGTTACTACTACTACTGCTTCTACAGCAACTACTACTACTATTACAACTACTACTCCCACTGCTACTATTACTACTACTACCACTACTACCAGCATTACTACTATTGCAACTACCAATACTGCTTCTACTACTACTACAAGCACTACTACTACTAAGGCTACTCCAACTTCTAGTACTACTACTACTACTTCTGCTACTACTTCGGCTAGTACTACTTCTACTGCAACACTATTTCTTCTACTGCTGCTAATAATACTGCTACTACTAAAACTTCTCCCGCTTCTTTTACTATTGCTACTATTTCAGTTACTACAACCACAGCTACTCCAACTAATATTACTGCTACTACCACTATCACTGCTACTGCTAATAGTGGTACTACTACTATTGGTACTACTAGTACTACTACCAATACTGCTACCCCTACATCTACTACTATTACTGCTACACTATTACTACTACTTCTGACAGTACTACTTTGACTGCTACAACTACTAATATTGCTACTGCGACTACTGCTACTACCACTGCTGTCACTGCTCTGACTACTTCTGCTGCTACTACAGGTGGTACTCTTACAATAGCTACTGCTACTACTATTTCAACTGTTGCTGCTACTACTACTATTACTACTACTTCTATTAATACAAACACTATGACTATTACCATCTCCACTACTACTACTACTACTACTACTACTACTACTACTACTATTGCTGCTACTACTACTATTCCAACTTTTGCTAGTACAACAACTATTGCTACCACTACTTCTAGTACTGTTACAAATACAACTACTACTTTTTGCTACTACTCTAACTACCACTGCTACTACTACAACTACTAATACTTCTACACTGCTACTGTTGTTGCTACTACTGCTACTACTACAATTACTACTACTTATATGACTACTACTTATATGACTACTACAAATATAACTACTACTTTTTGCTACTACTCTAACTACCACTACTACTACTACAACTACTAATACTTCTACACTGCTACTGCTGCTGCTGCTACTGCTACTACTACAATTACTACTACTTATATGACTACTACTGGTGCTACTTCTACTACAACTGCTACTATTACTACTTTTGCTACTACAAATAGTGCTACTTCTACTACTGCTATTGCTGCAACTACTACTGCAGCTGCTGCTCCTCATGCTGCTTTAACTCTTAGACCAACTACTACTACTACTATTACTATAGCTACTACTACTACTGATATCGCTACTACTACTACTCCTACTACTACTTCCATAACTACAGTGCCCAATACTTCTTCTTCTACTACTACTACTACCACCACCGCCACCACTACTACAGCTATAACAACATCAACTACTACCACTACTTCTACTCCTCTAACTGCTAGTACTACTACTGCCACTACTACTACTACCTTTACTACTACTCCAACACCAATTCCAACTCCTACTCCAACTACTACTACTATTGCTACAGCTACTACTTCTATTGCAACTACTTCAACAAATACTACTCCTATTCCTGCTACTAATACTATTACTACGACTACTACTATTACTGCTGCTACTACTACTACTCTAGCTACGACTACAACAACTACTACTACTACCACGACCTCTATTACTATTACTGCTACTACTAATTCTACTATTACTACTGCGATTACAGCAACTAATCCTATTACTACTTCTGCTAATACTTCTACTACTACAACAACAACAACTACTACTACTATAACTACTCTTGCTATTGCAGCTACTACCACTGTTGCAAATACTTCTACAACTACTCCTCCGATTCCTACTACTAATATTGCCACTGCAACTATTTCTACTACTACGACTACTACTACTACTACTACAACTACTCCAGATACTACGGCAACAACAACTACTACTACTAATTCTACCACAACTACTCCTGCTACTAGTACTACTATGATAACTATGACTACTACTGCTTCTACTACCACTAATACTACATGAAGTACTACTGCTGCTGCTACTACTTCTACTACTACTACCACTACCATTACAAATATTACTACTAGAACTAATACTTCTCCTGCTATTACTACAACTATGACTACTGCTACTCCTACTACTACTATTACTACTACTACTTCTACTACTACTCATATTGCTGCTACTACTTCTACTACTACTACTACTACTACTACTCCAACTGCAACTAGTATTGCTACTAATAGGACTACATCTACGAAGACTACTACTACTACTACTACTACTGCTACTACCCAACTATTACTGCTAGTACTACTATGACTACTACAACTACTACTACTTCTGCTACTACTACTACTACTACTACTACTACTATTAATACAACAACTGCTACTACTTCTGCTCTACTACTACTTCTACTACCACTACTACAACTACTATTGCTACTACTACTATGACTTCTACTACTACTCCTCCTGCTACCTCTAATGCTACTACTATTGCACCTACTACTACACTATTATTACAACTAAAACTACTAGTACTACATCTAGTCTCGCAACTACTACTTCTACTACAACAACTGCTACTATTACTATTACTATTGTTGCAACACCTATTACTGCTTCTTCTTCTTCTACTACTACTACTACTGCTATTATTACTACGACGACCACTACTACTACTGCTGCTACTACTACTACTAAAACATCTGCTGTAGGCACTACCACAACTACTACTACAATTACTACTGCAACAACAACAACAACTACTACTACTACCGCTATGATTACTACTAGGACTACTACTACTGCTGCTGCAACTACTACGACTACTATTGCTACTATTACAACTTCAAAAACTACTACTAGTACTACTACTACTACTACTACTTCTGCTGCTGCTGCTACCACTACTTTTGTTGCTGCTACTACCACTACTACTGCTACAACAACTACTTCTGATGCTGCTACTACTGTTGCTACAACTACTACTACTTGTACTACTATTACTACAACTGCTTCTTCTATTGCTACTTCTGCTGCTTCTGCTACTACGTCTACAACTACTACAACTACTACTACTACGTCTACGGCGACTACCACAACTAATACTACTATAATGACAACTTCAAACACAACAACAACAATAACTACTATTACTACAAGTACTACTAGTACTTCTACTACTACTACTACTATTCCTGTTACTACAACTACTGCTCTACTACTATTACTACTCCTACCACTACTACTGCTGCTGCTACTACTGCTACTTCTACTAATACTACTGTTACTACTTCTACTACTCCTACTACTATTATTGTTACTACTTGTGCTACTAATATTACTACTACTACTACAACAACTTCCTTAACTACTACTATTACTACCACTACTACTACTACAACTTCTTTAACTACTACTATTACTACTACTTCTACTACTACTACTACTACTACTACTACGACTACTACTGCTACTACTACGACTACTACTGCTACTACTACTACAACAACAACTACTACTACTACTATTCCTACTACTACTACTACCCCTAATACAATTACTACTGCTACTAGTATGACTGCTGCTCCTATGACAACAACAACTACTACTACACCTACAACTAGAACTATTACTGCTACTACTACTTTGACTACTACAACAACTACTGCTGCTGCTAGTACTATTAGTACTACTACTACTGCTACTTTTGAAACTACTACTATACCAACTACCACTACGTCTACAACGATTGCTACTACTACTACGACTCCTACTACTTCTACTACTGCAACTATTAATGTTTCTACGGCTACTATTGCTGCTTCTACTGCTATACTACTACAACAACTACTACTACTAGTACTACTTTTACTCGTACAACTACTACTTCTACTTCTACAATTGCTACTATTACTACTATTGCTAGTACAACTACTACTACTACTTCTTCTACTACTACAACTACAACTACAACTGCTATGATTATTACGAAGTACTACTACTACTACGACTACTACTACTACTGCTACTACTACTACTACTACTACTACCACAACCACTACTAGTACAACAGCTACTACCAAGACTCCTACAACTACCACTACTACTACTATAACTAGTACGACTACTTCTACGACTATTACTACTACAACAACTACTACTACTACTTCTGCTGCTACAACCACCACTACTGCTACTACAACTACTATTACAACGACTACTACTTCTACTACTATTACTACAACTATTGCTTCTCCTGCTGCTGCTGCTACTGCTGCTGCTACTACTACTACTATTACTACTGCTATTATTTCTACTTCTGCTATGACTAGTACTACTAATACTACTACAATGACGACTGCAAATACAACAACAACAACAACAATAACTACTACTAGTAGTACTAGGCTACTGCTGCTACTTCCACTAGTACTACTGTTACTACTTTTGCAATTTGTACTACTACTAATGTTACTACTTCTGCTACTACTAATATTACTACAACTACTCCTCCTCCTAGTACTCATACTTCAACTACTACTATTACTACTACTACTACTACAACTTTTTCAATTACTACTATTACTACTACTACTACTACTATGAATACTACTGCTATGACTACTACTACTACTACTACTTCTTCTTCTTCTTCTTCTTCTTCTTCTTCAGCTAGTAGTACTACTACTAACACTACTACAATGACTACTGGAAATAAAATAACACCAACAACAATAACAACTACTACTACTAGTACTATGCTACTACTGCTGCTGCTGCTACTACTACTACTATTACTACTACTGCGACTAATACTACTACTACTACAACCACCACTAATAGTACTACTAGTACTACCACCACCACCACCACAACTACTACTCCTACTACTACTACAAATACTACTACTATGACTTTTGTAAATACAAGAACAACAAGGACAACAACAACAACTACTACTAGTACTATGGTGTGGCAGCTGCTACTACTGCAACAGCTACTACTATTACTAGTAATTGTACCACCACCACTACTACTACCACCATTACTACTACTATCACAACTACTACTGCTACTGCTACTACTACCACCACTACTATTACTACTACTGCTGCTACTTCTACTACTACTACTATTACTACAAGTGCTACTACTAATATTACTACTACTACTAGTTCTCGTAGTACTCCTACTATGACTACTACTATTACAACTCCTTCAACTAGTACTATTACTACTACTACTACTACTACTACTACGACTACTACCACAATTAGTACTACAACTGCAACTACTACTACTAGTATTACAACTACTACTTCTATTGCTACTTTTGCTACTATAACAACTACTATTACACTTGCGATTACTAAAGCTATAGCTACTACTATTACTACTACTACACCTACTACAACTCTAACTACTACTCACGCTACAACTACTACTATTAGTAATACTATTGCTACTCCTTCTACTGCTACTTTTTCTGCTACTCCTACTTCTACTCCTACTACTTCTCCTACTACTAATACTACTCCAGCTACAATAACTACTACTGCAAACACTACTACTATGACAATGGAAAATACAACAACAACAACAACTACTACTACTACAACGACTACTACTAGTACTATGCAACGACTGCTGCTACTACTGCAACTGCTACTACAACTACTACTACTAATACTACTACTACTACTACTACTACTACTACTACTACTACTACTACTACTACTACTACTACTACAACTTCTACTTCTACTACTATTACTACTAATGCTACTACTAATATTACTACTAGTAATAGTACTTCTAGTACTCCTACTACAACTACTACTAGTAGTATTACTACTATTACAACTCCTTCAACTACTACTATTGCTACTACTACTACTATGACTACTACTGCTACTATAACTACTACTACGATTAGTACTACAACTACTGCTATTACTACTACTATTACAACAACTACTTCTACTACTACTTTTATAGCTACAACAGCTACTATTTTAGCTGTTATTGCAATTGCTACTACTGCTTCTACTACTACAACAACAACTAATACTCCAACCGCAACTCTTGCTACAACTACTACTATTAGTGCTACTATTGCTATTGTCTATCGCAACTTTTTCGGCTACACCTAATTCGACTCCTACTACCACTCCTACGACTAATACTACTCTAGCTACAACAACAGCTACTATTACTACTGCCGCAACAACAACTACTACTACTATTACAATCACTACTATTGCTACTACTACTACTACTACCACTAAAACTGCTACCACTACTACTACTACTAATTCTACTACTATTACTTCTACTAGTATGACTATTACTACTACTACTATTTCTACCCCTATTAATTCTCTTACGACTTCTATGGCTGCTATTGCTACTACATCTACTACTATTAATTCTCCTATTACTACTGTAGCTGCTATTGCTGCTACTACAACAACAACAACTACTACTCATACTGCTACTACTACTACGTCTACTATAACATGTTCTACTAATATTACTATGACTCCTTGTACTACTACTTCTATGAAAAATACTACTATGACAACAACAACAACAACTATTTCTTCTACTATTACTAGTACTACAACTACTGTTGCTAATACTACAACTGTTAGTATTACTACTACATCTAGTACTGATACTACTACTACTATTAGTACTACTCGTACTACTACTACAACTACAACTACAACAAGAACAACTACTACTATTATTGCTACTACTAATATTATAATGACTACTACTAGTAGTACATCTACTACTACTATTGTTGCTGTTGCTATTGCTACTACTACCACTACAACTTCAGTTACTGCTACTACCACTATTGCTACTACTATAGCTACTACTGTAGCTACTACTACTCCTACTATTGCTTGTACAACAACAACAACTACTGTTACAACTAGTACTACTACTACTACTACCACCACCACTACAACTACTACTACGACTACTACTTCTACTGCTCTTACTACTAGAACAAATACTACTGCCACTCTAGCTACTGTTACATCTATTACTATAACTACTACTACTACTACTACAACAACAACTACTACTACTATTAATTATGCTACTATTACTACTAGCATTAACACTACTACTGCTACTTCTACTTCTATTGCTATGACTTCTATTACTACTATTCATATTGCTACTACTACTACTTCTACCACCGCTACTGCTACTATAACTACTACAACTGATTCAGCTACTCCTACCACTACTACTCTTAGTACTACTCCTACTGCTACTACTACTACTGCTATTCCTATTACTATAACTCCTATTGTTACTGCTACTCCAACTACAACAGCTAGTACTAATACAACAACAATAATAACTACTACTCTACTACTATTACTTCTACTCTTACTACAACTTCCACAACTACTGCTATTACTACTACTACAGCCACTACTCCAACTACTACTGTTGTTGCTGCTACTACTACTACTACTACTATTGCTACCGCTCTAGTTACTACTACTACTACTATGACTGCTACTACAATTACTACTACTACTCCTTCTACTACTGGTACTACCACTGCTACTGCTACTGCTACAACTACTATTACTACTGCCACTACTGCTGCTGCTGCTGCTGCTATTGCGACTCCTACAACTTCTACAGTTGCTCCTACAACTTTTGCTTGTACAATAATTACTACTTCTGCTGTAGTTGCTCCAACTACTGCTATGGCTTTTATTACTACTGCTACTCCTACTTCTAGTACTGCTACTACTAGTATTGCTGCTACTATTACACCTACTGTTGTCGCTACTACTACTACTATTACTACTATTATTACTACTACTATACCAGCTACTCCTCCTCCTACTACTACTGCTGCTACTACTACTCCTACTTCTTCTACTGCCACAACTACCACTGCTATTGCGATTGTTACTACTATTCCTCCTCCTACTACTAATAGTACTAGTACTACTACTTCTACTAGTGCTACTACTACAACTACTACAACTACTCAACTATGACTACTTTTGCTACTACTACTGCTGCTCCTCCTCCTCCTACTACTACTACTACCACTATTACTACAATAACTATCACTACTACTTCTTCTTGCTCTACTACTACTACTACTATTGCTACTGCTACTGCCCCTACTACTACTATTGCTATCATAACTACTACTACTACCACTACTACTACTGCCACTACTATTTCTAGTACTACAACTACTCCTACTACTACTAATACAACTTTTGCTACGACTTCTATTCTTACAGCTGCTACTACTACTCCTACTACTACTACTACTACTACTATGGCTACTACTACTACTATTACAACAACAACAACAACAACAACAACAACAACAACAACAACTACTACTACTACTACTACTACAACAACAACTACAACTACTACAACTATAATTACTACTACACCTCAAAATACTAGTACTACTATTAATGCCACTGCTACTACTGCCACTACTACTACTACAATTACTACTACAGCTACTCCAACTACAACTCCTGCAACTATTCCCACTACAACTTCTGCTAGTACTACTACTACAACAACTACTACAATAATAACAACAATTACTACTACTACTACTTCTACAGCTATTGCTGCAACTACAACTAATATTGCTACAACATTGACTACTACTTCTCCTATTCTTGCTCCTAATACTACTACTATGACTACTACTGCTGCTGCTGCTACTACTACTACTAGTTCTACTATTGCTACTCGTGCTACTACTATTACTTTGGCTACTACTACAATTACAACAACTGCTACTACTACCTCCACAACTAGAACTACTGTTACTGCTGCTACACTACTACTACTACGAGAGCTACCACTACAGCTGCTACTACTATAATTATCACTATAACCACTTCTACTACTGCTACGCCTGCTATTACTACTAATTTGACTACTACAACTACTACTCCCTCTAGAATAACAACTACTTCTGCAGCTACTACACTACTACCACCACCACCCACCCAACTACTACTATGACTATTACTGCTACTACTACCTCTGCTTCCACTACTATTACTATTGTTGCTGCTGTTTCTACTACTACTACTACTACAAAAACAACAACTACTACTATTCCTACTGTAATTATGGCCACTACTACAACCACTACAACTGCTAGTACTACTACACCAACAATAACTACTACAACTGCAACTACAACTACTACTACTAATACTACTATTGTTGCTACTACTACAACAACTACTATTCCTGCTTCAAATACTACCACAACTAGTACTACTACCACCACTACTCCTACGGCTACTGCTGCTACTACTACTACTACTACTGCTACTACTACTACTCCTATTACTACTACTACTTCTACCACCACTATGACTACTACTTCTTCTACTACCAATACAACTACTACTACCACTACCACCACCATGACTACTACAGCTACTTCTACTTCTACTACTACTACTACTACAATAACAACAACAACAACAACTTATACTGCTACTTCTACTACTACAACTACTACTACTACATCTGATACAAATACTTGCACTACTGCTACTACTTATTCTACTACTCCTACTACGCTTTCTATTACAACAACTACTACTACTTCTACTACAACTACTACTACTACTACTTCCACTACTACTACTGCTACTATCACTACTGCTACTACTTCCACTACTACTACGATGACTACTATAACTACTATTACTACTGCGACTACTTCTACTACAACAACTACTTCCACTACTGCTATTGTTGCTACTACCTCTACTAGTACTACTCTTGCTACTACTATTACAAGTACTACTGCTACTATAACTTCTATTACTACTTCCAATACTTCCACAATAGCTACTACTACTATGACAAGAACAACAACAACTACTACTATTACTACTATTACTACTGAAGTTGTTGTTTCTACTGCTGCTACTAAAACAACTTCTAGTACCACCACCACTACTACTACTAAGGCTTCTACTACTACTACTACTACTAGCAATACTGCAACTACCTATACTACTGCTTCTACTAATACTACTACTACTACTACTACTGTGACTATTGCTACAAGTACTATTATTGCTATAACTACGGCTACTACTGCTACTGCTACTACTACTATTACTACTATGGCTACTACTACTACTACTACTACTATTACTACTACTGCTGCTACTACTACTGCAACTGCCACTACTACTGCTACTTCTAATACTACTATTGCTGCTCCTACTATAATGCTACGACTACTGCTACCACTAATGCTATAACTGCTACTACTAGTACTACTTCTACTACTTTTACTACTACTACTACTACTAACACTACTACCAATACTACTACCACTACTAGTACTACTACAACTATTGCTACTTTTATTACTGCCATTACTGCAACTACTACTACTACTGCAACTACTATTACCAGTGGTAGTACTACTACTACCACTACTTCAACAACTACTGCAATTGCTACCACTACTTCTACAACAACTACTACTTCGACTACTGCTACTATTAACACCACAACTACTACTACAACTACTACTGCTACTGATAGTCCTACAATGACTATTGCTAACACTACTACTATTAATATTATTGCTGCTGCTGCTACTACTACTACTGCTGCTGCTACTACTGTTACTCCTACAACTACTACCACTACTACAACTACTACTACTACAACTGCTACTACTACTATTACTACTACTACAACTACTGTTACTACTACTAAGAATATTATTGCTACTACTACTACTACTATTACTATCACTACTATTACTACTACTAATACTATTACTAGTACTACTACCACTATTACTACAACTGCTACTGCTACTACTACTAATCCTAGCACTGCAACTTCTACAACTTCCACTACTACTCCTACTCCAACTCCTACTACAAGTTCTATGGCTTCTTCAACAACTACTTCTACTATTTCTATCACTAATACAACTACTACTACTACTATTTCTACTACTATGACTACTACTACTATTACTAGTACTACCACTATTACTACAACTGCTACTATGCCTACTACTACTACAACTTCTAAGCCTAGTAACACTCATGCACATATTCGCACTACTACTACTACCGCTCCAAGCACTACTGCGACTACAAGTCCTACTCCAACTCCTATTACAGCTAATTTGACTACTACCTATTACTGCTGGTACTAATACTACTATTACTACTGTTAGTGGTATAATTACTACCACTACTATTACTATTGCGACTAGTTTTGCTACTACTACTACTACTGTTACTACTATGACTCCTTCTACTCCTACTCCTAATCTTGCCACTACTACAACTACTTTGACTCCTACTGCTGCTACTACTACTCTAACTCCTACTTGTACTACTACTGCTACTACTACTACTACTACTACTACTATTACTATAGCTACTACTACTTCTTCTATTTCTACTGCGGCTACTGCTTTTGCTGTTGCGGCTGCTACTGCTACCATTACTGCTACTATAACTATGACTACTAATACTTCTATTACTACTACTACAACAGTAATAATTACTACTACTACTACTCCTCCTCCTACTACTTTTGCTACTGCCACTCCTACACCTACTCCTACATTTACTACTTGTACTACTACTTGTACTACTACTACTACTACACTTACTCCAACTCCTACTGCTACTTATAATCCAACTCCTACTACTATTACTTCAACTACTACTGCACTTGTTACACCTACTACTATTACAACTACTGCTACTGCTGCAGCTTCTCCGATTGCTCCTCCAACTACTACTACTGTTGTTGCTGCAGCTACTCCTGTTGCTCCTCCTACTACTACAACTACTACTGTCGCTACTGCTGCTACTATCCCTACTACTACTAAGACTATTACTTACTACAACTACTACTACTACTACTACTACTACTACTACTACTACCATTCCTACTACTATTACTACTACTACAACTTCTGCACCTACAACTACTACCATGACAACTACCACTACTATAACTACTACTACTCCTACCACTTCTACTACTTCTACCGGCACCACCACCACTACTACTCCTGGTACTACTACTACTACTACTACTTGTAGCACTTCTTCTGCTACTACCCCTGCTTCTACGGCTACTCCTACTACTACTACTACTACGACTACTACTCCTATAATGGCTACTCCTGCTGCAACTGTAGCTACTCCTAATATGAGTTCTACTACTACTATGGCTACTATTTCTACTACTACTACTTACTACTACCACTACAACTAAAACTACGACAAAAACAACTACTAGTACCATTACTACTCATCCAACTACTACTACAGCTATTTTTGCTGCTACTACAACTACTACTACTATTACTACTACTCTTACTACTTTTTCGACTACAATTTCGGCTAATACTCCCACAATAACAACTACAACTAGCATAACTACTACACCTACTTCTGTTGCTACCAATACCACTATTGCTACTGCTACAACTGCTATAGCTACTAGTATTACTACTGCTACAACTTCTCCTACGCTACTACTTCTGTTACTACTACTACTGCAACTAATACCACTACTACTACTATTACATCTGATGCTACTACTACTATTACTGCTGCTAGTACTGCTACTACTACTACTACTATTGCTACTACGGCTGCTGCTACTACTACTGCTGCTGCAGCTACTACTATACTGCTGCTACTGCTGCTGCTACTACTACTACTACTAATACAAATACCAGTACTACTACTATTAGTTCTATGGCTATGACTACAATAGTAGCAGCAACTGCTACTACTACTACTCCTCCTCCTACTACGTCACCTGCTTCTACTCTTACTTCTACTGCTACTACCACTACAACAACTCCTACTGCTTGTACTACTACTACTAAAACTAGTACTACTACTACTACTAAAACTTCTACTACTACTACTACTTTTGCTAATACAACTATTACTACTCCTCCTGCTACTACTACTACAATGGGTACTTCCACTACTATGACAACTACTTGTACTAATATTACTACTGCTGCTGCTACTGTCGTTGCTACTACTACAGGTACCATTACAATTGCTGCTACTACTACTGCCTATACAACTACTGCTGCTACCACTTCTACTACTACCACTACTTTTTCTTCTGCACATACAGCTACTACAACTTCTACTATTGCTATAACTACTACTACTACTACTACTACTACAACTATTACCACTGCGGCTACTACTACTACTACTACTACTACTTCTAGCACTACCAACAGTACCACTACTCGTACTACTGCTATTACTACTAATACCTCTCCTACTACCCCAACGGCTACTACTTCTTCTACTACTACTTGTACTACTTCCACTACAGCTACTACTTATAATACTTTTTGTACAACTACTACTACTACTACTACTACTACCACTACTACTACTACCACTACTACTACTACAACTACTATGACAACTACAACTATTATTGTTGCTGCTACTGTTGCTACTACTACAATTACTACTACCACTACTACTACTACGACTCCTATTGCTACTACAACAACTACTACTACAACTTCTACTATTTCCACCACACCTACTACTACTACTACTCCTACTACTACTACTACTCCTAAAACTACTACTGCTTCTACATCTACTATGGCAACTACTTCTACTACTATTACTGCTGCTACTGCTACTACTACTACTACTACAACAACAACAACAACAACAACTACTACTACTACTACAGCTACAACAAAAAATATTACTACTCCTCCTACTCATACTACTACTACTACTACTCCTACTTCTACTACTGCTACCACAACTACTATTACTACCACTACTTCTAATGCTCCTACTACCACTATTATTGCTACTACTACTATGACTACTACTCCATATACTACTACTAATACTAATACGATGACAAGAACTACTTCAACTACTAGTGCTGCTGCTGCTACTACTACTATGACAATTACTACCTACGCTATTGTTACTAATACTACTACTACGATAACTACAAGTACTATAACTATTACTACTACTACTGCTACTACTTCTACTACAACTAACATTTCCACTACTGCTACGACTACCGCTACTACTATCCCTACTACTACTACTACCAATATTATTACTACTACTACTATGACTACTACAACTGTGGCTACCAATACTACTGCTACAACAACTACAAATACTCTTGTTGTTGCTGTTGCTCCTACTGCTACAACTACAACTACTATAGCTACTACTACTACTACTATAACTACTTCTGCTGTTGTTGCTACTGCTACTACAACTACTGCTGCTACTACCACTACTACTACTCCTCCTGCTACTATTACTACTACTATTGTTGCTACTACTACTTCTATTAGTACTTAAAATACTATAATAGCAGGGACTGTTACTACTGCTACTGCTGCTACTACGGCTATTGCTGCTGAAGTTATTATTGTTGCTGCTAGTACTGCTCCTCCTCCTACTATGACAATTACTACTATTACTGTGGCTTCTACTATGACTACCACTAGCACTACAACTATGGCTACTACGACTACTACGAGCACTACTACTCCTCCTCCTCCTACTACTATGACTACTACTAGCACTACTACAACTATGGCTACAACTACTACTATTATTGTAACTACAGCTACTACCATCACAACCACTACTACTACAATGACTACTGGTACTACAACTACTTCTACTATGGCTACTACAACTATGGCTACTACTACAACAACAACTACTACTACTACATCTCTTACTACTACTGCTAGCACTACTGCTTCCAATACTTCTATTACTACTACTACTACTAGCACTATTTCTACTACTTGAACTGTTACCGCTACTACAATGACTTCTACTTTTACTACTACTAATAATAATAATACTACTACTACTACAACTGCCACTGTTATTACTACTACCACTGCACTACTACTACTGCTACTACTACTGCTGCTGCTACAACCACTACTTCTACTACTACTACTACTACTACCACCACTACTTTTGCAACAACTACTAATGCTACTACTGCTATTATTAACACTATTACAACTACCACTACAATGACTATTACAAACACTACTTCTACCACTAATACTACTACTACAACTGCTGCTGCTGCTACTCCGACTATGACTTCCACTACTATAACTATGGCCACTACTACTTTAACTACTACTACTACTATCACTACTACTACAACTATTTTTACTACTACGACCACTATTACTCCAATTGCCACTATGCCTACTATGACTACTGCTACTGCTGCTACTACTACTACTACTACTTGAAGCACTACTAGTAGTACAACTCCAACTACTGCTCCTACTCCAAATCCTACTACTGCTACTATGACTACTATAATAACTACTATAACTATTTCTGCTATTACTACTGCTGGTACTTCCACAACTGTTACTACTATTACTTGTATAAGTACTACCACTACTATTACTATAGCTACTACTTTTGCTACTACTACTGCGACTACTACTACTATTGCTACTATTACTAGTATAATTACAAAAACTAGTATTACTATTGCAACAACAACTACTACTATTATTGCAACTATGACAACCTCTACTACTTCTATTATTGCTTCTACAACTACTCCTACTTCTGCTATAAATACTCAAACTCCAACTTCAACTACTACTACTACTACTACTATTACTACTTCTACTATCACTACTACTATTATTGCTGTTGCTACTTCTGTTCTTGCTATTGTTACTACTACTACTGATGCTACTACTCTATTACTACTCTACAATTACTACTACTACTATTTCTACTACTACTACTCCTACACCTACTTCTGAGACTACTTGTCCTTCACCTACTTCCACTACTACTTATATTACTACTTCTACTATAATAACTATGCTTAATCCAACTCCTATAGATACTTCTAATCCAACTTTTACTATTAAACTCCCACAACTACTACACTTACTACTACTACACCTACTCCTACTCATACTGCTCCTTCTCCTACTACTACTAGTACTGCTATTGTTGTTGCTGCTACATGTACCACTGTTGCTACTGCAACCACAATAGTGGTTGTAGTAGTAGTTAGTACTAGTAGTAGTAGTAGTAGTAGTAGCAATAGTTACAACAGCAGTAGTATTAGTAGAAGTAGTAGTAGTATTAGTAGTAATAATTGTAGTAGTAATAGTAGTAACAGTTGCAGTAGTAGTAGTATTAGTAGCAGTAGAAGTAGTAGTAGTTTTTATTATTATCATTGTTGTAGTGGTTGCAATAATAAAAGTGATAGTAGAAGTAGGAGCTGTAAGAGTAGTAGCAGTATTAGTGCTGGTAGTAGTAGTAGCCGTAGTAGTAGATGTAGCAGTAGTAGCAGTAGTAGTAAAAGTAATAGTAGTAGTAATAGTAGTAGTAGCAGTAGTAGTTAAAGTAGTAGTAGAAGTAGTAGTAGCACTCCTAGCTGTAGTAGTAGTAGTAGTCTTAGTATATGTAGAAGTAGCAGTAGTAGTAGTAGTAGAGGTATTAATTGTAGTAGTAGCAGTAGTAGCAGGAGTAGCAGCAGCAGCAGTAGTATGAGTAGGAGTAGTAGTAGTAGCAATGGTACAAATAATAGTTTAATCTTAGTAGTACCATTAATAATAGTTGTAGTTGTGGTGGTTGAATTAGGAGGAGGAGGAGTAGTAACAGTAGTAGTAGTAGTTATAGTAGTAGTAGTAGTAGTAATAATAGTAGTAGCAGTAGTAGTAGAAGAAGTAGTAGTGGTAGTAGTGGTTGTGAAACTACTAGTAGTGGAAGTAATAGTAGTAGTAGTAGCAGTAGTAGTAGTAGTTGAAGTAGTAGTAGTAGTGGTGGTAGTAGTAGTAGTAGCTGGAGTTATAGTAGCTATTGTAGTTGAAGTAGTAGTTACAGTATTATTAGGAGTAGTAATAGTAGTAGTAGTAGTAGTAGTAATATGACAGGTTGTTGTTGAAGCGGTAGCAGTAGCAGTAGTTGTAGTAGTAGTAGTAACTGTAGTAGGAGCAGTAGTAGCAGTGGTAGTAGCAGCAGTAGTAGCTGTAGTTGAACTAGTAGTAGAAGTAGTAGTTGTTGTGGTAGTGGTAGTCATAGTACTAGGAGCAGTAGTAGTAGTTGGACTAGCAGTAGTAGTTGTTATTGTTGGAGAATTTGTAGTAGTATAGTTGTCGTAGCCGTAGAAGTAATAGTTGTAGCAGTTGAAGCCATGTAGTAGCAGTAGTAATAGTATAGCAGCAGCAGTAGTAGCATATAAGCAGTAGTTGTAGTACAGTAGTTAAGAGTGATTGACTAGTAGAATAGTTCAGTAGTAGTAGTAGTCGAGCCGTAGTAGTACTAAATCAGATAGTAGCTCATATTATGTAAGCAGTGTAATAGTGGTAAGTAGAGTATCAGCAATAGAGTAGTAGAGTAGTAAATAGCAGTAACAGTAGTCGGGTAAAGATTGAGTGGTAGTAGCAGCCCCACAATAGGAGTAGTATCGAGTAGTAGTTAGTACGTATTGGCAAAGCCAACAGAAATGTAGTTTTAAGTATATTAGTAGTAGTAGCACAGCAGCAATTGCAGTATTAGTTGTAGTCGTAGAAGTAATAGTAGTAGTAGTCGTAGCAACAGTTGTAGCAGTAGTATCAAAAGTAGTAGTCTTAGTAGTAACATTAATAGTAGTAGAAGTGGTTATAGTAGTAATAGTAGTAGTAGTAATAGTAGTAGTAGTAGTTCTTATAGTAGCAGCAGTAGTATTAGTACCAGTAGAAGTAGTTTTAGAAATAGAAGTAGTCAAAGTAGTAATAGTAGTAGGAAAAGTAGTAGTAGCATTAGTAGTAGCAGAAGTAGTAGTAATAGAAGCAATAGTAGCAATGTTAGCAACAATTGTAGTAATTGTAGTAGTTGCAGTAACGGCTGTAGTAGTGGTAGTGTAGCGGTTGTAGTAGTTGTAGGAGTTACAGTAGTAGTAGTAGCTATAGAAGCAGTAGTTGTAGCAATAGTAGCAGTTGTTGTAGTAGTCTTTGTAGTAATAGTAATAGTGGTACTAGTAGTAGTAGTATGAGTAGTAGTAATAGTGGTACTAGTAGTAGTAGTAGTTCTAGCCGAAGAAGTAGTAGTAGGAGAAGAAGTAGTAGTAGCGGTAGCAATAGTAGTGGTAGTAGCAGTAGTAGTAATAGTATCAGTAGTAGTAGTAGTTGGGTTAGTAGTAGTAATAGCAATAGTAGCAGTATTCGTAGTAGTAGCTAAAGTAGGAGTAGTAGTAGCGGTTGCGGTAGTTGCGGCTATAATAGTAGTAGCTGTTGTAGTAGTACTAAAAGTAGTTGCAGTAGTTGCAGTAGTAGCAGTAACAGTAGCTGTTGTAGCAGTATTAGTAGTAGTAGTAGCAAGAACAACGCCAATAGCAACAATAGTAGTAGTTGTAGTGGTAATAGTAGTAGTTGTAGTCGAAGTAAGAGTAGTAGTCATAGTAGTAGTAGCAGCAGTAGTAGTAGCAACAGTAGCAGTAGCAGCAGTAGCAATAGCAGTAGTAGTTGTTGTAGCGATAGCAGTAGTGGCATTCGTTGCCATAGTACTAGTAGAAGTAGCAGTGGCATTACTAGTAGCAGAAGTAGAAGTCATGGTAGTAGTAATAGTAGAAGTAGCAACAGTCATAACAGTTACAGAAAAAGTAGTAGTCGTAGTAGAAGCAGTAATAGTGGTAGAAATAGTAGTAATAGTCGTAGTAGTACTAGTAGCAGCAGCAATAGTAATAGTAGTAGGAAAGTAGTAATTGTAGCAGTAGTAGTAGCAATAGTAATAGTACGAGTTGTAGCAGCAATAGGAGTAATGGTAGTAGTAGTAGCCATTGTAGCCGCAATTGTAGTAGTACTAGTAGTAGCGGCAATGGCAATAGTAGTAGTAGGATAACAATCTGAGTAGCAACAGTTGTTGTAGCGGTAGTAGGAGCAGTAGTAGCAGTTATACTAGCAGTAGTAGTAGCAATAGTCATAATGGTAGTAGCAGTAGCAGTAGTGGTATCAGGAGTAGTAGAAGTTGTTATGGTAGTAGTAGTGACAACAATAGTAGTAGTAGTAGCATTAGTGGCAGAAGTAGTATTAGTAGTAGCAGTTGTGGTAGTTGCAGCAGTTGCAGCAATAACCGTAGTAGCTGTAGTAATAGTAGTAGAAGTAGTAACAGTAGCAGCTATAATAATAGTAGTAGTAGTTGTTCTAGCAGCCATTGTGGCAGTAACAGCAGTTGGAGTTGTAGTAGTAGTATTGGAATTTATAATACTAGTAGTAGTAGTGGTAGCCGTAGTAGTTGAAGTAGTAGTTGTAGGAGTAGTACTAATAGTACAAGAAGTAGTAGTAGTAGTAGTTATCGTCGTAGTATCATTAGTAATAGTTGTACTAGTAGTAATAGTTATTGTTATAGTAGTAGTAGTTGTTGTTGTTGTTGTAGTGGTAGTAGCAGTATTAGTAATAGTAGTAGTATTAGTAGTAGTAGTAGGCTTAGTAGTAGTAGTAGGAGTAGTAGTAGCAGTAGCCGTAATAGTAGTGGTAGTAGTAGTAGTTGTCGTAGCAATACTAGTAATGGTAACAGTAGTAGAAACTGCAGTAGCAACAGTCGTAGCTGGAGTAGCAGTAGTAACATTAGTAGCTAGAGTAGCAGTAGTAACAGTTGTAGCTTGAGTAGTGGTAGTAGCCGCAATAGTAGTAATAGTAATAGTAGTAGTAGCTGTAGTATTAGTCGTAGCATTGGTAGAAGTAGTTATCGTAGTGGCAGGAGTAGTTGTAGTAGCAGTCATACTAGTAATAGCAGCAGTAGCAACAGCAGCAGCAGTAGTAGTAGTAATAATAGTAGTGGTAGTAGGAGCAATAGGGCAAGTAGCAGTAGCAGCAGTAGTAGTACAATAAATAGTAGTAGTAGGAAAAGTATTAGTAGTAGAAGTAGCAGTAGTCCTAATACTAGTAGAAGCAATAGTTGTAGCAGTAATAGCAGTTATAGTAGCTGTAATAGTGGTAGCAATAGCAGAAGTAGTGGCCATTGTAGCAGTGGTAGTTGGAGTAGCAGTAGCGATAGTAGTAGCTGTAGTAGTGTTAGTAGTAGTTGTATAAGTTGGAGAGGTAGTAGTAGTAGTTCTAGTAGCTATAGTGGGAGTAGTAGTAGTTATTCTAGTAGCAGTAGCAACAATAATAGTTGAAGTATTAGTTGTGGTAGTAGTTGTGGTAGTAGTTGTATTAGTAGTTGTTGTAGCAGCAGCAGTGGAAGTAGTAGCAGTAGCATTAGTTGCAATAGTAGAAGAAGTAGTAGTAGTTGGAGCAGTAGCAGGAGTAGTAGTAGTAATTGTAGTAGGAGGAGTAGTACTAGTAGTAGAAGTGGTAGCACTAGAAATTGTAGTAGTAGAAGTTGTTGTAGTTATTATTGTAGTCACAGTAGTACTAGTAGTAGAAGCGGTAGTTGTGTTAGCAGTAGTAGCAAAAGTAGTAATAGCAATCTTTTTCATAGCAGTAGTAGTTGTTGTAGCAATAGTAGTCATAACAGTTGTAGCAGAGGAAGTAGTAGTAGTGGCAACACAAGTGCTAGTCATTGTAGTAGTACAAGTAGTAGTCATTGTGGCAGCAGTAGCAATGGTAATAGTAGTAGCAGTTACATCAGTTGTGGTTTTAGTAATAGCAATCTTTTTCATAGCAGTAGTAGTTGTTGTAGCAATAGTAGTTATAGCAGTTGTAGCTGAGGAAGTAGTAGTAGTGGTAAACAAGTGCTAGTCATTGTAGTAGTACAAGTAGTAGTCATTGTGGCAGCGGTAGCAATGGTAGTAGTAGTAGCAGTTACACCAGTTGTTGTTTTAGTATTTGTAATAGTACTAGTTGTAGGAGAAGTAGTATAAGTAGTAGTATTAGTTCTAGTAGTAGGAGTAGGAGCCATTGTAGCTATAGTATCAGTAGTAGTAATAGGTGTAGTAGT
>RXID01011100.1:0-58419 GCA_005019695.1 Trichopus zeylanicus subsp. travancoricus
ACTGGAAGTAATAGTAGTAGTAGTTGCTAAAGTAGCAGCAGTAATAGTAGTAGTTGTAGCAGTAGTACTAGTAGTAGTAGTAGTGGTAGTAATAGCTATAGTGGTTGTAGTAGCAGTAGTAGTTGTAGTAGTAGCAACAGTAGTTGTAGTAGTTGTAGGAGTAGTAGTTGTAGTAGTAGTGGCAATAGTTGCAATAGCAATAGTAGTAGTGGTAGCAAGAGGAGGAGGAGGAGGAGTAGTAGTAAGAGTAGTAATAGGAGTAGGAGTAGTAGTAGAAGTTGTTGTAGCAGTAGCTGTAGTTGTAGTAGTACTAATAGTTGTTGTCGTAGTAACAGTAGTAGTATTCGTAGTAACAATATTGTAGTAATAGTAGTCATAGTAGTAGTAGGGGTAGTATAGGAGTAGCTGTAGAAGAAATGGAAGTAGCAGTAGTAGTAGTACTAATAGCAACAACAGCAATAGTAGTAGTAATTATAGTTGTAGTACGAGTAGGAGGAGAGGTACCAGTAGAAGTAGCAGAAGTAGTGGCAGAAATAGCAGTAGTAGTTGTAGTAGGAGTAGTTGTACTAGGTGTTGTATCAGCAGTACTAGTTGTAGTAGCATTAGTAGTAGTAATAATAGTAGTTGTAGGAGTGGAAGTAATAGTAGTAGTAATAGTACCACTTGCAGTAGTAGTTGTAGTAGTAGTAGTAATTGTAGTAGTAGTAATAGTAGTAATAGTAGTAGTAATAGTAGTAATAGTAGCATAATAGTAGTAGTAATAGTACTAGTAGTAGTAGCTGCAGTAGTAGTTTAGGTAGCAGCAGTAGTCGTTGTTGTTGTTGTAGTAGTAGCAGTAATAGTAGTAGTTATAGTAGTAGTAGTAGTTGTTGTTGTTGTTGTTGTTGTAGTACTAGTATTAGTAGTAGTAATCGTAGTAGTAGTAGTAGTAGTATAAGTAGTAGTAGTTTTTTTAGTTTTAGTTGTAGTAGTAGTATTAGCTATTATTGTTGTAGTAGCAGCAATAGCAGTAGTGCTAGTAGTAGGAGAAAAACATGTTGTTATTGCCATCGCAGTAGTAGTAGTAGCAATCATACTTAGAGTAGTAGTAGTAGTGGTCGTTATAGTAGTAGTAGTAGTATTTGCTAGAGTAGCAGTAGAAGGTAGTAGTTGTAAGAGCAATAGTAGTAGTATTAGTTGAGGTTGTTATTATGGAGTAGTAGTGTCAATGTAGTAGTATTAACGGTAGTAGTAGTAGTAGTAGAAGTAGTAGTAGTAGTAGCAGTTGAAGCAACAACAACAACAACAATAGTAGTAGTAGTAGTAGTAATAGTGGTAGTTGTTGTTGTTGTTGTAATAGTGGTGGTGGTGGTGGTGGTAGTAGTAGTATTAGTAGTAGTACTGTTAGAATTAGTTGTAGTAGGAGGAGTAGCAGTAGTTGCAACAGGATTTGTGTTAGTAGTTTAAGAATTGGTGGTAGTAGCTGTAGTAGCAGTACTTGTAGTAGTAGGAACTATAGCAGCAGCAGTAGTAGTAGCTATAGTAGTTGTCCTAGTAGAAGCAGTAGTATTAGTCGGAGTATTAGAAGCAGTGGAAGTATTAGGAGTAGTAGCACAGCAATAGGAGTTGTAGTAGTAGTTTTCGAAGTAATGGTAGTAGTAGTAGTAGTAGGAGTAGAAGTAGGAGTAGTAGTCGTAGCAATAGGATTTGTAGTAGTAGAAGTTTTTGTTGTTGTTATAGTAATAGTAATAGCAGCAGTAGTTGAAATAGTAGTGGTTGTAGTTGTTGTAGTAGTAGTAGTACCACCATAGTAGTAACAGTAGTAGTAGCAACAGTAGTAGTTGTAGAAGTAGTAGTAGTTGTAGAAGTATTAGTGTAGTAGTAGTTGTTGTTGTACTAGTAGTAGTAGTAGTAGTAGTAGTTGTACTAGTAGTCGTGGTGGTGGTGGTGGTGGTGGTAGAACTAGTAGCAACAGCAGTAGCGTAGTAGCTACAGTTGTACAAGTAGTTGTAGAATAGCAGCAGTAGTAATAGAAGTGGTTATAATAGTAGTAGTTATTCTTGTTGAAGTAGTAGTTGTTGCAGCAGCAGTAGCTGTAATAGTAGTAGTAGTAGTCGCAGTAATAGTTACATGCGTAGCAGTAGTACTAGTAATATTAGAAGCGGTAGGTGTAGTGGTAGTATTAGAAGTAGCATTAGTAGTAGAAGTAGAAGTAGATGAAGTAGTTGTTATTGTTGTTGTAGTTGTCGTAGTAGTAGTTGTGGTAATAGTGGCAGTAGTAGTAGAAATAGTAGAAGTTGTAGCGGTGGTAGTATTAGTAGTAGTAGTAGAAGCAGTAGTTGTAGTATTAGTAGAAGTACTTGTAGTAGTAGTAGAAGTAGCTATAGTAGTAGTAGTGGTGGTAGTGGTAGGTGTAGCAGTTAGAGTAGTACTTGTAGTAGTAGTTGTAGTGAAATTAGTAGTAGTAGTAGTAGTAGTAGTAGTAGTAGTAGTAGTAGCCATAGTAGTAGTAGTAGTAGTAGTAGTAGCCATAGTAGTAGTAGTAGTAGTATTTGTAGCAAGAATATGAGTTGTAGCAGTTAGTGTAATAGTAGTGAAATTAGTAGTAGTAGTAGTAGTAGCCATAGTAGTAGTAGTAGTAGTATTTGTAGCAAGAATATGAGTTGTAGGAGTAGATCTTTTTGCAACTGTAGTAGTAAAAATAGAAGTAGGAGTAGTAGTGGTAGTAGTAGTACTAGCAGTAGTAGATATAGCTATAGTAGTTGTAGTTGTGCTATTAGTAGAAGTTGTGTTGGGAACAATAGTTGTCGTAGCAGGAGTAGTAGTAGTGGAAGCAATAGTAGCCGTAGTAGTAGTAGCAGCATAGTAGTAGTAGTAGAAGTAGTACTAGTAGTAGTAGCGGGATTAGTAGATTAAGCAACAGCAATACTAGTAGTAGTAGTAATTGTTGTCATAGTAGTATTAGTAGCAGGAATAGGTGTCCTAGTTGTAGATGTAGTTGCTATAGTAGTAGTAGCTGCAATAGCTAGAGTAGTAGTAGTTGTTGTTGTAGTAATATTAGTAGAAGTTGTTGTGGGAATAGTAGTGTTAGTAGGACTTGGAGGAGGGGTAGTAGTTATAATAGTAGTAGTAGTGGCAGAAGTAGAAGTAGCAGTAAAAACAGAGCTAGTAGTTGGGGGAGTAGTTGTAGCAGTAGTAGTAGTAGCAGTTTTTGAAGTTTTAGCAGTGGTAGTGGTAGTGGTAGTAGTAGTAGATGTAGTAGCCATAGTAGTAGTAGAAGTAGCAGGACTAGCTGTATGAGTTGTATGAGTAGCAGTAGTAGTAGAAGTAGTTGTTGTTGTAGTAGTTGAAGTAGTATTAGTAGTAGTAGTAGTTGTTGTTGTTGTTGTTGTAGTAGTAGTCATAGTGGCAGTAGTAGCAGGAGTAGTAGTAGTCGTAGTAGAAGTAGTAGGAGGAGTAGTAGTAGTCACAATAGTTGTAGTAGTAGTAGTACTAGTAGTAGCAGTACTAGTAGTAATAGTATTAGTTGTAGTGGTAGTAGTAGTTGTAGCAGTAGTAATAGGAGTAGTTGTAGTAGTAGTAGTAGTAGTAAGAGCAGTTGTAGTAGAAGTAGTTGTAGTAATAGTGGTAGTATTAATAGTAGTAGTAGCAGTAGCATTGGTAATAGTAGTCATAGTATTAGTAGTGGTTGTAGTAGTAGTAGGAGTAGTAGTAGGAGTAGCTGTGGAAATAGTAGTAGCTGTAGGAATAGTACTAGCTATAGTCGTAGTAGTAGAAGAAGCAATAGTGGCAGCAATAGCATTAGTAGAAGGGGTAGTAGAAGAAGTAAAAATAGAAGTAAAAATAGAAGTAGAGGAAGTAGTAGCAGCAATAGTAGTCATAGTACTTGTAGTAGTAGTAGTAATAATAATTGCACCATTAGCAATAATAATAGTTGCAGGGCTGGTAGCATTAGTACTAGTAATAGTGATAGTTGTTGTAGTTGTAGTAGTAATCATAGTAGTAGTAGTAGTAATAGTAATAGTAGTAGTCATACTAGTAGTAGTAGTACTAGTAGCAGTAACAACAGCAATACTAGTGGTCATTAGAGCAGCAACAACAGTAGTAGCAGTAGTCCTAGCAACTGTAGTTGTATTAGCACAAGTCATACTCGCAACGACCGTAGAAGTAGTAGTGTTGTAGTAGTCATAGTAGTCACTGTAGTAGTAGTACTAGCAGTATACTAGTATTAGATGCAGTTGTAGCAGTAGTAAAGGTTGTAGCAGTAGTGGTAACAGTAGTAGTAGTAGTAGTAGTAGTAGTAGTAGTAGTAGTAATAGTAGTAGTAGTAGTAATAGTAGTAGCAGTAGTCGTAGTAGTGGGACAGGTAGTATTAGTTGTATTGTGGGAAAAGTTGTAATATTAGTAGTGGTAGTTGTTGTAGTTATGGTAGTAGTGGTACTTGTAGTTGTAGTGGTAATAGTAGCAGTAGCACTAATAGTAATAGTAGTAGTAATAGTAGTAGTAGTAGTAGTAGCAGAAGTAGTTGTTGTAGTTGTAGTAATAGTAGTACTAGTAGTAGTAGCAACAACAGTAGTAGTGGTCATCAGAGCAGCAATAGCAATAGTAGCAGTAGTCCTAGCAACTGTAATTGTATTAGCACAAGTCGTACTCGCAACAACCGTAGAACTAGTAGTGTTGTAGTAGTCATAGTAGTCATTGTAGTAGTAGTAGTAGCAGTATAGTAGTATTAGATGTAGTTGTAGCAGTAGTAGAGCTTGTAGCAGTAGTGGTAGCAGTAGCAGTAGTAGTAGTAGTAACAGCAGCAGCAGCAGCCGTAGTAGTGGGACAGGTAGTATTAGTTGTATTGCGGGAAAAGTTGTAATATTGGTAGTGGTAGTTGTTGTAGTTATGGTAGTAGTAGTACTCATAGTTGTAGTGGTAATAGTAGCAGTAGCACCAATAGTAATAGTAGTAGTAATAGTAGTAGTAGTAGTAGTAGCAGCAGCAGAAGTAGTTGTGGTAGTTGTAGTAGTAGTCGTAGTAGTTGTATTTGTAGTAGTAGTAGTAGTAGTAGTGGTAGTAGTAGTATTAGTGGTGGTGGTAGTAGTAGTAGTGGTAGCAGCAGCAGTAGTAGTAGTCATAGTCATAGTAGTGGTAGCAATAGTAGTAGTTTTAGTTGTAGTAATAGTTGTAGTAATACTAGCAGCAGTAGTAGTAGGAGGAGTAGTAGTATCGGTAATAGTAGTAGTAGTAGTAGCCGTAGTAGTGGTAGCAGTAGTAGTAGTAATTGAAGTAGTAGTTATTGTAGTAGTAGTAGTAATAGTAATAGCAGTTGTTGTACTAGTAGTAGTGGTTGTTGTTGTAGTAATACTAGTGGCAATAGTTGTAGTAGTCGCAGCTGTAGCTGTAGTTGTAGTAGTAGCAGCAGCAACATCAACAGTAGTTGTAGTAGTTGTAGTAGTAGTAGCTGTAGTGCTAGCGAAAGCGGTTGTAGTAGTAGTACTAGTAGTTATAGAAGCAGCAATAGTTGTAGTTAATATTAGTAGTAATATTATTAGTATAGTGGTCGTGGTAGTAGTCATAGTTGGAGGCGATGTTGGAGGAGTAGGAGTAGGAGTAGTAATATTAGTAGTAGGAGTAGCAATAGTAGTGGTAATAATAGTAGTAGTAGTAGTAGTACTAGTAGTAGGGCAGTAGTAGTGATTATTGTAGTAGTTGTAGTAGTAGTATTAGATGTAGTTATAGTAGGAGTATTAGTGGTTGTAGTAAGAGCAAAATTTACAGTAGTAGTAGTAGCAATTGTACTAGTAGTAGGTGAAGTTGTATTAGTAGTAGCAAGGTAGCAGCCGTAGTAGTAGTAGTGGTAGTATTTATGGTAGTTATAATAGTAGTAGTTATAGTAGGCGTAACTGTAGTAGTAGTAGTGCTAATAATATTAGCAGCAGCAGTAGTAGTAATCATTGTAATTTTAGCAGTTGTAGTAGTACTTGTAGCAGTTGTAGTTGTTGGAGGAGTAGTAGTTGTAGTAGCAGTAGTAGTAGCTGTAGTTCCAATAGTAGTAGTAGTTGTTATGGCAGTAGCAGTAGCTGTAGCAATTTTAATGGAGGTGCTACTAGTAGTTACAGCAATCATAGTAGCAGGTGAAATAATATGAATAGTAGAATTCATGGTGGTACTAGTAGTAGTAGTAGTATTAGTTTTAGATGTAGTGCAATATGTTGTGGTAATAGTTGCAACTGTAGTTGGTGTAGCAGTTATAGTAATAGTAGTATTAGTTGTAGGAGTAGCAGTAGTTGTTGTAGGAGCAACAGTAGTGGCAATACTTATAGTAGCTATAGAAGTTGCTACAACAATAGTAGTAATATTAGAAAGAGTAGTAGTAGTAGTAGCAGTAGTAGCAGTAACAATAGTTATAGTACTAGTAGTAGCAACAGTGGTGGTACCAGTAATGGTAGCAGTAGTAGTAGTTGTAAAAGTAGTAATAGTTGTTGTGGTACTAGTAATAGTAGCAAATAGTAGTAGTAGTAGCAGTAGTAGCAGTAGCAGAAGTAGTTTTAGTTATACTAGTAGTAGCGGCAGTAGTGGTAGTAGTAGTACTTGTTGTAGTAGCAATATTAGAAATAGTTGTAGTAGAAGTAATGGTAATAGTAGTAACAATAGTAGCAGAGTAACAGTTGTAGCAGAAATAGTAGTAGTTATAATATTTGCATGAACAACAGTAGCCGTTGAAGCTGCCGTAGTAGTCATAGTAGTAGCAGTAGTAGAAGTTATAGTAGTAGTACAAATAGCCGCAGTAGTTGTCGTAGTATCTGTAGTGGCATTACTAGTTGAAGTAATAGGAGTAGCCGTAGTTGCAGTAGCAGTCGTAGCATTAGTTCTAGTGGTAGCAGTGGTAGTAGTAGTAGCGGCAGTTTGTAGTAGTAGTTGTAATAGCAATAGTAGTGGGAGGAAGAGGAGGAGGAGGAGGAGGAGGAGGAGTAATAGTAGTAGTAGAAGTAGTAGTAATAGTAGCAGCAGTAGCAGTAGCAGTAGTAGTACTAAGAGGAGAAATAGTAGAAGTAGCAGTAGATGTTGTAATAGCGATAGTAGTAGAAGTATTAGTAGTAGTAGGAATAGCAGTTGTTGTCGTAGTTGCCGCAACAATAGTAGTAGTTATCATAGTAGTAGTAATAGTAGTTCTAGTGGTACTAGCAATGGTAGTAGCAGGAGAAGAAGTGGTAGTAGTAGCACCCGTAGTAGTGGTAATCGCAACAATTAGAGGAGGAGGTGCAGTAGTAGTAGAAGCAACGGTAGCTGTAGCAGTAGTAGTAGTAGGAGTTGGTATAATAGTAGTAGTATTATTTGTAGTAGTGGTGGTAGAAGCAGTACTGTTAGTAATAGTAGTGATTGCTGTAGAAATAGTAGGAGTGGTAGTAGAAGTTGTTGTTGTGGTAGTTGTAGCAGTTGCAAAAGTAGCAGTAGTGGTAGTAACAGTATTAGAAATAGTTGTAGGAGCAGTAGCAGCAGCAGTAGTAGTAGCAGAGGTAGCAATTGTAGTTGCAAAAGCAGAAGTAGCAGTAGTAGTAGCACTAGTAGCAGAAGTGATTATAGAACTAGTAGCACTAGTAGCAGAAGTAATTATAGAAGTAGTAGTAGCAGCAGCAGCAGCAGTAGTAGTGGTAGGGCTAGCAATAGTAGTAGTAGTTGTAGACTAGTAGTAGTAGTTGTAGTAGTAGTAGCAGAATGAGAAACTGTAGTAGGAGTAGGCATAGTACTTGTAGCAGTTGCTATAGCAGTAGGAGCTATAGTTGTTGTGATAGAAGTAGCAGTCAAAGTAGCAGTGGCAGTAGTAACAATAGTAGTAGTAGTTGTTGTTATAGTAGTAGTAGTACTACAACTAACAATAGACATAGTATTCATAATAGTAGCATCTATAGTTGTAGTAGGAGTAGCGATAGTAGTAGTAGAAGTAGTAATAGTAGCAATAGTAGCAATAGTAGTAGTAGTTGTAGTAGCAGCAGGAGTAGTAGTGGTAGTAGTAGCAGTACAAGTAGCACTAATAGTAGTCATAATAGTTGTAGAAGTTATAGTAGTAGTAGTAGTAGTAGAAGTAGTAGTAATAGTTATTGTAGTAGTAGCAGCAGCAGTAGTAGTACTAGTTGTTGTTGTTGTTGTAGTAGTAATAGTAGTAGGAATAGTAGGAATAGTTGTAGTAGTAGTTGTTGTTGTTGTGGTATTGGCAATAGTAGTAGTAGCAATAACAGTGGCAGCAGCAACTACAATAGTAGTAGCTATTATTGTTGTAGTAATAGTGGCATTCGCAGTCATAGTTGTACTAGTAGTAGCAACAATAGTAGAAGTAGAAGTAATAGTATGAGTGCTACTAGTAATTATAGTAGTAGTAGTTGTTGTATTAGTAGTAATAGTAGTAGTAGTTGTAGTAGCATTATCACTAGGAGTAGTAGTAGTTGTTGTAGTAGTAATAGTATCAGTTGTAGTACTAGGACTTGGAGTGGGAGTAGTTGTAGGAATAGTAGTAGTTGAAATTGTAGTAATAATAGTAGTAGTAGTAGTTGTTGTTGTTGTAGTCATCGTAACTGGAGTAGTAGTTGTAATAGGACTTGAACTAGTAGTACTAATAGAAGTAATAGTAGTAGTGGTAGGAGTAGAAGTAGTAGTAGAAGGAGTACTAGTCTAAGTAGTGGTAGTAGCAGCATTAGTAGTAGTTGTTGTAGTAATAGCAGTAGTATTGGTGGTTGTAATACAAGTAATAGCAGTAGCAGTAGTGTAAGGAGTTGTAGTTGTAGTAATAGTAGCAATAGTGGAGGAGTTGTAGTTGTAGTAACAGTAGCAGCTGTAGTAGTATCAATACTAGTAGGTGTAGTAATTGTAGTAGTAGCAGTAGTGATAGGAGTAATAGTTATAGTTGTTGTAGTAGTAGTAGCAGCAGCAGTAGTAATTGTAGTATTAGTTGTAGTAGTTATAGTAGTAGTTATAGAAATAGCAACAACAACAAAAGTAGTAACTTAGTATTAGTAGTTGTTATAGTAGTAGTATGATTAGAGGACTAGTAATAGCAGTAGTAGTAGTTGTTGTAGCAATAGTAGTTGTAGTAGTAATAGTAGCAGTCGTAGTAGTAGGTGTAGGAGTAGTAGTTATATAGTAGTAGTAGTAGTAATAGTAATAATGGTGGTAGTAGTAGTAGGAGGAGGAGTAGTAGCTGTAGCAGTAGTCGTAGTAGTAGTTGTAATTGTATTAGTATTAGTAGTAAAAGTAGCAATAGAAGCAATAGAGTAGTAATAGTATTCGTAGTAATAGTAGAAACAGTAGTGGTAGTAGTGGTGGTGGAAGTAGTAGTAAGACTAGTAGTAGTACTAGTACTAGTAGTCGTAGTAGGAGTATCAGTAAAAGTAACAGTAGCAACAACAACGCAGGAGTAGTAGAAGTTGTAGTAGCAGTTGTAGCAACAGTTGGATTAGGAGTAGCTATAGTATGAGCAAGAGGAGTGGTAGTAGTAACAATAATCGGAATAGGTGTAGTAATAGTAATAATAGTAGCAGTTGCAGTGGAAGTGATAACCATAGTAGTAGGAGTAGGGGAAGTGGTAGTAGTAGTTGGTGTGGGAATAGTATTAGTAGTAGCACAAGTAGAAGCAGGAGGAGTAGTAATTCTACTGCTCCTCCTGCTGCTACTACTACTAATATTGCTACAATTGCTACTACTACAACCACTACTACTACTGCTACTAATGCTACTACCATTACTTCTACTTATGTTATTGCTATAGCTAAAAACTCTGTTACTACTACTAGTAGTTGTGCTACAAATACTGCAATTACTTTTATAGCTATTGACACTAGTACTACTTCTCCTACTACAAATACTTAGTCCGACTATTACTACTTCTCCGACGATTGCTACTAGTACTACTATTGCTACTACAACTAGTACTACTACCACCCAGCTATTACTACTCCTCCTACTACTACTAATAATAATACAATTACAAAAACTACTACTAGAATGACATACTACTTGTACTCCCGCTACCATTACTACTACTATTACTACTATTACTACTACTCCTACTTCTGCTACAACTCCGAGCACACTACCACACCGACTGCTGCTACTACTATTCAACTACTACTTAGGCCATTCCAACTATTACTACTTCTGCTACTATTATAACTACTATTACTACAACTACTATTATTGCTACTACTACTACCACTACGGCTGCTACTACTAATACTACTACTGCCATTACAACAACAACAACAACTACCACTAATATTACTACTACTTCTACTACTTTTACAACTCCTACTACCACTGCTCCAACTACTACTCCTCCTCCTCCTACTACTATGACTACTGCGATTGCTACTCCTACTCCAACTCCTACTGCTACTACTAATACTACAACAACAACAACAATACCAGGAACACGACA
Organism: Trichopus zeylanicus subsp. travancoricus; assembly: GCA_005019695.1. Taxonomy (NCBI): domain Eukaryota; kingdom Viridiplantae; phylum Streptophyta; class Magnoliopsida; order Dioscoreales; family Dioscoreaceae; genus Trichopus; species Trichopus zeylanicus. Next base: position 10,397 of record RXID01011100.1, read on the forward strand.
ATTGCTACTACTACTACCACTAATACTACTATTAGAACAACTACTAATACAACCACTAAAACTAATAATACTACTGTTGCTACTACTGTTGCTACCACTACTACTACTAATACAACTCCCCCTCCTACTACTACTGCTGCTACTACTACTATTCCAACTCCAACCCCAATTCTTTCTGCTACTACTACTAATACTACTACTCCTCCTCCTACTACTATTACTACTACTACAACAACTACTACTACTACAACAATAACAACTACTACTTATACAACCAATAATACTAGTAGTACTACTGCTACTGCTACTACCACTACAACAACAATAACAACAACTACTACTACTACTACTACTAATACAACAACAACTACTACTACTACAACAACAACTACTACTATTACTACTACTACTACTAATACTTCAACTACTACTCCTACTACTTGAGCTAATACTACACCTATTACTACTATTACCACTACTACTACTAGTACTACAACTACTACAATTACCACCATTGCTACTACTGCTACTACTACTCCTCCTCCTCCTATTACTATTATTACTACCACTACTATTGCTACTATAACTACTATTGCTGCTACTACTCCTACCTCTTCTTCTACCACTACTATTGCTACCACTACTCCAACAACCAGAACTTCTACTACTGTTCTTACTATAACTCCTAATAATACTACTACTACTAGTCCTAGTCCAACTCCTACTGCTACTACTACTACAACAACAATTACTCCTACTACTCCAACTCCTACTACTATAGCTACTACTGCTATAGCTACTACTATTCCTACTACAACTGCTACTACTAATACTATAACTATTGCACCTACTACTTTTGTGATGACCACTATTGCTGCTGCGGCTACTACTATGTCCGCTACTGCTACAACTACTTTTGATACTACTACTCCAACGACTACAACTCCAACTAATACTCCTACTACAACTACTACAACAACAACAACTACTACTACTACCACCATTGCTACTACTAGTGAAACTGCTCTGCCACTACAATAACAACTACCATTATTACTACTTCTAGCACTAATACTACCACTATTAGTAGCAGTAGTACTACCAGTACTAGTAGTAGTACTACTACCACTACTAGTAGTAGGAGTACTACTACTGCTACTACTATTACAACAACAATAACACCTACTACTACTACTACAACAACAACAACTACTACTACTACTCCTACTACGTGTACTACTACTACTAACACCAACACTACTACCACCACCACTACTATTACTACTACTGCTATGACTACAACTACTCCTACTCCTACTACCACCATGATGACTACTACTACTATTGCTACTACCACTGCCACTACTCCAACTAGTACACCACAACTACAACTACTACATCTAGAATGACTACTACTCCTACTCCTACCACAACTACTACTACAACTACTAATACTACCACTTCCACTACATCTACAACAACAACAACTACTACTATGACTATTACTATTACTACAATTACTACAAATTTTCCTACTACAACTACTAACACTTCTACTACTACTCCTCCTAATACTAGTCTACTACTTCTACTACTGTTGCCGCTGCACCTACTACTATAGGTACTACTATTGCTACTACTGCTACTACTACTATAACTGCTGCTACTACTATTCCTGCTACAAGTCTACCACTACTATTGCTGCTTCTAATACTACTCCTATTACTAATCTACTACTTTTATTACTTCTACTACTAGTAGAGCTATTACTATGACTACTACTACTATTATTGCTACAACTACTGCTACAACGGCAACAACTACTACTCCTATTGCTTCTATGACTATGACTATTAAAACTACTACAACTACTACTACAGCCACTATGGCAACTACAAGTAGTAGTAGGAGTAGTTGTAGTTGTTATCGTAGAAGAAATGGTAGCAGTAGTTGCAGTAGGAGTAGTAAATATAGTAGTAGCTATAATAGTAGTATTACCAGTAGCCATTGTTGGAGTAGTAGTAGTAGTAGTTGCAGTAGTAGTAGGCTTAGTAGAAGTAGCAGTAGTTTTAGTAGAAGTAGCAGTAGCAGTAGCAAAAGTTGTAGTAGTAGCACTAGTAGTAGCAGCAGCAGTAGTAGTTGTAGGAGCTATAGTAGTAGTAGTTGTTGTTGTAGGAGCTATAGTAGTAGTTGCAGTAGTAGCAATAGTTGGAATAGTAGCAGCAACAGTTGCAGTAGTAGCAATAGTTGGAATAGTAGCAGCAGTAGTTGCAGTAGCAATTATTGTAACTTTAGTAGTAGTGGCAGTAGTAGAAGTAGTAGCAGTAGCAGTAGTAGTAGTAGCAATAGGTATAGTAATAGTAGTAGTAGTAGTAATAGGAGGAGGAGAAGTTGTATTAGCAATAGAAGTAGTTTTAGTAGTAGCAGTATTACTAGAATTACAAGTAGTGGTAGTAGTAGTAGTTGTTGTAAAAGTAGTAGTAGTACTACTAGTAGTAGTAAGAATAGTATTGAGAGTAGTGGTCGTACTACTAGTAGTAGTAGCGACTGTAGTAGTAATAGTAGTAATAGTAATTGTACTAGTAGTTGTACTAGTAGTAATTATAGTAGTAGTTGTTGTTCTTGTAGTTGTAGAAGTAGTAGTGGTAGTAATAGATTTTGTAGTAGTAGAAGTAGCTATTGTGGAAGGCGGGGTTGGTGTATGGGTTGTAGCAGTAGCAACAGTAGTAGTAATAGTAGTAGTTGCTGTTGTAGTAGTCACGGTGCAGTGGTAGTAGTAGTTGAAGTATTAGTACCAGTTGCAGTAGTATTAATAGTAGTAGTTATTATTCTTATTATTTTTTTCCCATTTTCATAGCAAAAGCAGTAGTAGCAATGGTACCTACAGCAGCAGTAGTTGTAGTTGTTATACTAGCAAGAGCAGAAGTAGTAGTAGTTGTAGTAGTAGTACTAGTAGTAGTGGTAGTTGTCGTAATTGTAGTTGTTGTAGTTATTGTACTAGCAGTCATAGTAGTGGTAACAATAGTACCCGTAGTAGCAGTAGTAGTAGTAAGAGTAGTAGCAGAAGCAACAGCAGTAGCAGTAGTAGTAAGAGTAGTAGCAGAAGCAGTAGCAACAATAGTAGTATCAAAAGTAGGAGTAGGAGGAGAATTAGTAGTAGTAAAAGTAGTAGTAGGAAGAGTGGTAGTAGTAATATTAGTAGTAGAAGTTGTTGTAGTAATGGTAGTACTAGCAATAGCAGTCGTGGTAGTGGTAGTGTCGATTGTGGTAGTATTAATAGTAGTTGAAGTTTTAGTAGTAGCAGTAGTAGAAGTAATAGTAGTGCTAGTAGTAGTAGTAATAGCAATAGAAGTAGTGGTAGTAGCAGTTGTACTAGTAGCAGTCATAGCAGTAGTGGCAGTAATAGTAGCAACTAGAGTAGTAGTAGTTGTAGGAGCTATAGTAGTAGTTGTAGTAGTAGAAGTAGTAGCTGTAGTAGTAGCAGCTGTAGTTGCTGTAGCAATATTTGTAACTATAGTAGTAGTAGCAGTAGTAGTAAGAGGAGGAGGAGGAGTAGTAGTAGTAGTAGTAGTTATTGTAGGAGTAGTAGTTGTAGCATAGGTGTATGTAAGTGTTGTAGTAGTAGTAGTGGTAGAGTAGTATAAGTAATAGTAGTAGTAGTACTAGAGGTAGTAGTAGCAACTGTGCTAGTAGTAATAGCTGGAGTAGTAGCAATAGTAGTGGTAGAGGTAGTAGCAGTAGTTGGAGTAGCAATAGTAGTAGCATTTGTAGTAGTAGCAATAGTAGTAGTAGTAATAGTAGTAGGAGTGCTAGTAGTCATAGTTGAAGCAGTAGTAAGAGTAGCAGTAGGAGTAATAGTTGTTGTTGTAGTAGTAGTAGTTGTTGTTGTAGTAGTAGTAGATGATGATGTAGTAGTAGTAATAGGAAGAGTAGTAGGAGTAGTGGTAGCCATAGAAGTAGTATCAGTATTAGTAGTAATAGTAGAAGTAGTAGTGGTAGTAGTATTAGCAGAAGCAGCAGTAGTAGTAGTACTACTAGGAGTAGTAAGAGTAGTAGTAGGAGTAGTAATTGTTCTAGTAGTAGTAGACATAGTAGACGTAGTAGTAGTAGTAGTAGTGCTAGTAGTGGTAGCAGTAGTAGTAGTAATAATAGTGGTAGTAGTAATCTTGCTAGTAGTAGTAGTGTAGTAATACGAGTAGTAGTAGTAGTGTAGTAGTTGTGTGTAGTATTATGAGTAGTAGTAGTAGCAGTAGTAGTAGCAGTAGTAGTTGCAATAGCAATAGTTGCAGTAGCAGTAGTTACAGTAGTAGTACTTGTAGTAGTTGTAATTGTTGTAGTGGTAGTAGTAGTAGTAGTTGTTGTTGTTGTTGTTGTAGTAGTAGTAGTAGCTATAGTCAAAGTTCTAGTTGTTGTTGTTGTGGTAGAAGGAGTACATGTTGAGATAGGCATAGTAGTAGTTGTTGTTGTATTGAAGGTACTAGTAGTTATTGTTGTAGTAGAAGGAGTAGGAGTTGGGGTAGGCGTAGTGGTAGCAGTAGCAGTAGTAAGAGTAGTGGTAGTAGTAATCTTGCTTGTAGTAGTAGTGTAGTAATACGAGTAGTAGTAGTAGTAATAGTAGTAGTTGTGTAGTACTATAAGTAGTAGTAGTAGTCGTAATAGTAGTAGTAGTTGCAGTAGCAGTAGTTGTAGTAGTAGCACTTGTAGTAGTTGTAATTGTTGTAGTGGTAGTAGTAGTAGTTGTTGTTGTTGTGGTAGTAGTAGTATAGTCAAAGTTCTAGTTGTCATTGTTGTGGTAGAAGGAGTACAAGTTAAGATAGGCATAGTAGTAGTAGTTGTTGTTGCATTGAAGATAATAGTAGTTATTGTTGTAGTAGAAGGAGTAGGAGTTAGGGTAGGCGTAGTAGTAGTAGTAGTGTAGTAATAGTACCTATAGTAGTAGTAGTAGGGGTAGTAGCGGAAGTAGTACTTGCTGTAGTAGCTAAAGTAGCAATAGTAGTAGTAGTAGAAATAGAAGTAGTAGTAGTAGCAAAAGTTGTCATTTTTGTTGTAGTTGTTGTTGTTGTAAAAGCAACAAATGTGTTAGTAGTAGTGGTGGTAGTAGTAGTAGCAGCAGTTATTGTAGTAGATGTAGAAGTAGTACCTATAGTAGTGGTAGCAGTAGGAGTAGAAGTAGCAATCAGAGTAGCAGTAGTAGTAGTTACATCATTCACAATAGTAGAAATAGTAGCATTATTAGTAGTAGTAGTAATTAAAGTGGTAGTAGCGGCAATAGTAGTAGATGTAGTTGGAGAAGGAGTAGTAGTGGCAGTAGTAGAAGTTTTAATAGTTGTTGTAGTAGCAGTAGTAGTATTATTTGCAGTAATACTAGTATTTGTTGGTGAAGTAGTGGTACTGCTAGTAATAGTTATAGTAGAAGTGAAGTAACAATAGTGGAAGTAGTAGTAGAGGTAGTGGTAGATGTAGCAGTTGCAGGTGTAGAATTAGTAGATGAAGTAGTAATAGTATTAATAATAGTAGTATTGGTTGTGGTAGTAGGAGAAGGAGTAGTAGTAGTAATAGCTTTTGTTGTTGTCGCATCAGCAGTAGCAGTGATGGTGGTGGTAGTAGTAGTGGTAGTAATATTAGTAGCAGTAGTAGTAGCAGATGAAGTAGTTGTTGTAGTAGTAGTAGCTATAGGAGTAGTATTAGAAGCAGTAGGAGTTGTAGTAGTAGTTGTAGTAGTAGTAGTAGTAGTAGAAGCCGTAGGAGTAGTAGCACTAGTAGTAGTTGTTGTTGTTATTGTAATACTAGTAGCAGTAGCAGTTGTAGTACAAGTAGCAGGAGGAGGAGTAGTTGTAGTGGGAGAAGTTTTAGTATTAGTAGTAGCATTAGTAGTAGTTGTTATAGTAGTAATAGTAGCAGTAACAGTAATTGGAGTTGTAGCAGCTGGAGTTGTAGAAGCTGTAATAGCTATTGCTATAGTTGTAGTTGTAGTTGTAGTAGTAGTAGTAGTACTTGTACTAGTATTTGTAGTTGTTGTAGTAGTAGTAGTAGCAGAAGTGAAGTAACAATAGTGGAAGTAGTAGTAGAGGTAGTAGTAGATATAGTAGTTGCAGTTGTAGCATTAGTAGATCAAGCAGTAGTAGTAGAAGTAGTAGTAATAGTAGTAGCATTATTATTAATAGTAGTAGTGGTTGTGGTAGTAGGAGAAGGAGTAGTAGTAGCAATAGTTTTCTTTGTTGTCGCATCAGCAGTAGTAGTAGTGGTGGTGGTGGTGGTAGTAGTAGTAGCATATGAATTAGTCGTAGTTGTAGTAGCTATAGGAGTAGTGGTAGAAGCAGTAGGAGTTGTATTAGTATTAGTAGTAGTAGTAATAGAAGTCATAGAAGTAGTAGCACTAGTAGTAGTCATTGTTATTGTAATAGTAGAAGCAGTAGCAATTGTCGTACAAGTAGCAGGAGTAGTAGTAGTAGTGGGAGAAGTTTTAGTAGTAGTAGTAGCAGTAACATCAGTAGTAGTTGTTATAGTAGTAATAGTAGCAGTAATTTTAATTGGAGTTGTAGTAGCAATAGTAGTAGAAGTTGTAATAGTCGTTGCTATAGTTGTAGTTGCAGTAGTAGTAGTACTTGTAATAGTATTTGTAGTTGTTGTAGTAGTAGTAGTAGCAGTAGTAGCAGTTGTAGTAGGAGCAGCAGTAGGTGGATGTGTGCAGTAGTAGTAGCAGTAGTTGTTGTAGTAGTAGCAATTATTATAGAAATAGTAGTCGCAGTAGTAGTAGTAATAGCTACAGTAGTAGTTGTAGTATTAGTAGCCGTAGTAGTAATAGTTATAGGAGTACAAGTAGTAGTAGTTGTTATAGTAGTAGAAGTTGTAGTAGCAACAATAGTAGCTGTAGTTGTCGTAGTAATAGCAATAAGAGTAGTAGCATTAGCAATAGGAGTAGTAATAGTAGTAGTAGTAGTAGTCGTAGTAGTAGTAGTAGTAGTAGTAGTAGTAGTAGTAGTAGTAGTAGTAGTCATGGTGGTGGTGGTGGTAGGCGTTGTTATTCTAGCAGTAGTAGTGGTAGTAGTAGTAGTAGGGTAGTAGTAGTAGTAGCAATTGGAGTAGCCGTAGTAGTAGAAATTGCAGTAGTGGTTGTACTAGTATTAGAAGTAGTAGGAGCCACAATAGTAGTGGCAATAGTAGAAGTAGCAATAGTTGCGGTAGTAGTAATAGTAACTATAACTGTAGTGGTAGAGGTAGTGGTAGCAGTAGTGTCATAGTCGGAAGAGTAGCTGCAACAATAGTAGTAGTAGTTGTAGCAGTTGTACTAGTAGATGTAGTGATACTAGTAGTTGCTGCAGCAGCAATAACAGTAGCAGTACCAGTAGTAATAGTAGTATTAGTAGTCGTAGTAATAGTAGTGGTAGTAGTTGTGGTAGTAGTTATCGGAGTAGGTGTAGGAGTAGGTGTCGCAATAGGAGTAGTATTAGTAGTAGTATAAATTGTTGTAAGAGTATCAAGAGTTGTAGTAAGAGTAGCAACAAAAGTTGTAGTAGTAGCTAATCGGAGAAAGTGTGGGAGTAGTAGTAGCAGTTGGAGTAGGTGCAGCAGCAGTAATAGTAGTAGTTGTATTAGTAGCAGTAGTAGCAATAGTATTAGTTGTTGTTGTTGTAGTAGTAGTACTAGTTGTAGCAATAACAATAGTAGTAGAAATAGTAGTAGTAGTAGTAATACTACTTGTGGTAGTAGTGGTAGTTGTAGTTGTTGCAGTTGTAGTAGCCACGGAAGTAGTAGCAATAGTAGTAGTAGGCATACTAGTAGTAGTAGTAGTTGTTGTTGTTGTTGTTGTTGTTGTTGTAGTAATAGTAGTAGTAGTAAGAGTAGTAGTAGGAGTAATAGTTTTAGTATCGTAGTAGTAGTAATAGTACTTGTACTAGTACTAGTTGATGTAGTAGTAGTAGTAGTAGTAATAGCAGGAGGAGGAGGAGTAGTAGTAGCAATAGAAGTATTAGCAATAGTAGCCGTAATCTTTGAAGTAGTAATAGTTGTAGTATTAGCTGTAGTAATTCTAGCATTAGTAGTACTAGAGCTATTTGTAAGAGTAGTAGTAGGAGTGGCAATTGTAACAGTAGTAGTTGTAGTAACTGTACTAGTAGTAAAACTAGTAGTAGTTGTTGTGGTTGCCGTAATTAGAGTGGTGGTAGTAGTAGTACTAGCAACAATAGTGGCAGTAGTAATAGAAGTTTGCAATAGTTGCAGTAGGAGTAGTAGTAGTAGTAGTCGTAATAGTAGGAGTAGTAATAGTGGAAGTAGGACTTGGAGTAGGATTAGTTGTTGTAGTAGTAGTAGGAATAGCAGCAGCAGCAATCGTAGTAGTAGTAGTAGCAACAGTGGCGGCAGCAACAGTAGTTGATGTAGTAGGGGTTGTAGTGGCCGTAATTGTAGTAGAAGTAGGAGTAGGTATAGAAGTAGTAGTTGGGGTAGTTGTAGTTGGTGCAGTGGTACTAGTAGTAGGAGTAGGAGTCTTAGTAGCTATTGGAGTTGAAGTAGGAGTAGTAGTAGTAGTTGGAGTTGTAGTCGTGTTCGCAGTAGTTGTAGTTGAAGTAGTAGTAGGAGGTGTTGTTGTAGTCGTAGTGGTAGCAGTAGCAGCAGTAGTAGCAGCAATAGTTGTAGTCGTAGTTATAGTAGTTGTAGTAGTAGTAGTTGCAAGAGTAGTAGTAGCAATACTAGTAGTACTTCTATTAGTTGTAGTAGTAGTTGCAGTAGGAGTAGCAGTAGTAGTATTAGTGGTAATAATAGTGCTAGTAGTAGTGGCAGTAATACCAGAAGTAGTAGTTGCAATGGTATAGTTGTAGTCATACTAGTAGCATTTGTTGTAAATGTACTAGTAGTAGTAGAAGTATATGAATTAGTAATAGTAGTAGTAGTAGTAGATGTAGCAACAACAATAACAATAGTAATGGTAGTTGCAATACTAGTTGTTGTAGTAGCTATGATAGCTGCAACAAAAGCAACAACCGCGACAATAGCAATAGCAGCAGTAGCAGTTGTAGTACTAGTAGTAGTAGCATAAGAAGTAATAGTATGAGTGGTAGTAGTAATTGTAGTAGTAGTACTAGTAGAGTAGTAGTACTAGTAGTGGTGGTGGTAGTAGTAATAATAGGAGGAGGAGGAGGAGTAATAGCAGAAGTAGTAATAGTATTGGTACTAGTAGTAGTAGTAGTCGTAGTAGTAGGAGTTTGAGTATAAATTGTTATAGAAGTAATAGTTGTAGTAGTTGTAGTTGTAGTAGTAGTTATCGTAGTAGTAGTAGCAGTAGGAACAAGAGTAGCAATAGTAGTTGCAAGATTAGTAGTGGGAGTAGGCGTAGTGGTAGAAGCTATTTTAGTAGGCATAGTAGCTACTGTTGCAGCAGTAGTAGCAGCAGCTGTTGTGGCAGCATTAGCAGCAGTAGCTGTAGTAGTTGTGGTAGTAGTTGTTGTAGTAGGACTTGTAAGTGTAATAGTTGAAGTAGCGGTAGTAGTAGTTATTGTAGTAATATTAGTTTCATTTGTAGTAGTAGTGGTAGTAGTTGTTGTAGTAGGACTTGTAAGTGTAATAGTTGAAGTAGCGGTAGTAGTAGTTATTGTAGTAATATTAGTTTCATTTGTAGTAGTAGTGGTAGTAGCAGTAGTAGGAGCAAGTGTAGCAGCAGGAGTTGGAGTAGGAGTTGTAGCAGGAGTATTAGGATTAGTAGTAGTCGTAGTATTAGTAGTAGGAGTTGCAATAGCAGTAGCAGTAGTAGTAGCTGTCGTAATAGTAGTAGTAGTACTAGTAGGAGAACTAGTAGTAGTAGTACTCGTAGGATTAGGAGTGGGACTATTAGTACGATTAATAGTAGTTGAAGTAGTAGTATTAGTAGTAGTCGTTGGAGTCGTAGTACTAGCAATAGTAGTAGTAGTCATAGTAGTAGTAACAAAGTGGTAGCCGTTGGATTAGGGGTAGTAGTGGTGGAAGTTGTTATGGTAGTAATGGGAGTTGCAGTAGAAGTAATAGTAGCAGCAGCAGCAGCAACAGCAGTAACAGTAGGATTAGTAGCATGAATAGTTATTGCAGTAGTGGTCGTAATAGCAGTAATATTTGTAATAGTATCGGTTCTGGAAGGATTAGTAGTAGTAGCAGTTTTGCTAAAAGTAGAAGTAGTAGTTGTAGCCGCAGTTGTAGTTGTTGTAGAGTAGTAATAGCGGTAGTAGTGGTAGTAATCGGAGTAGTAGTTATTGTAGTAGTAATAGGAGTAGCATTAGTTGCAGTAGCGACTATGGCAATAGTTGGAGTAGTAGAAGTGGGAGCAGTAGTAGTTGTAATAGTAGTTCTTTTTGTAATTGCATGAGTAGCAGGATGAGTAGTAGTTGCAGTAGTAGTAGCAGTAGTAATAGTAGTAGTAGTAGTACTAATAGTAGTAGTTTTAGTACTAGTTGTTGTAGGGGGGGAAATAGTAGAGGTAGCAGTAGCTGTAGTAATAGTAGTTGTTGTTGTCGTCGTTGTAGCAGTAGTAGTAGCAGCTGCAGTAGCTACAGCTGTGGTAGTAGTTGTTGTATCAATAGTAATGGTAGGAGATGTTATGGTAGTAGTAGTGCCAATAGTTGCGTTAGAAGTAGTAGTAGTCATAGCAGCGTAGTAGTGGTAGTAGTTATGGTCGTTATAGTAGTAGTGGCATTCACAGTCATAGTAGTTGTATTTGAAGCAGCTGAAGTAGAAGTTGAAGTAATAGTATGGGTGTACTAGTAATTGTAGTAGAAGAAATGGTAGCATTAATAGTAGTAATAGGAGTAGTAGTAGCAGTTGAAGTAGCAGTAGTTGTAGTTATAGTAGCACTAATAATAGGATTAGTAGTAGTAGTAGTAGCAGCAGCAGCAGGAGTAGTAGCATTAGTAGTAATAGGGATGGTAGTAGTAGTGGTAGTAGTAGTTGAAGCACTTGTAGTATTATTAACAGTCATAGTAGTTGTGAGGGTTGGTGTAGAAGTAGTAGTAGTAGTAGCAGCAGCAGCAGTAGTAGTAGTAGTAGAAGGAGCAGAAGTAGTAGTGCGACTAGTAGGAGTAGGAGTACTGTTAGAAGTATTAGTAGTATTAATAGTAGTAGCTGCAGCAACAAAACCAATAGCAATAGCAGCAGCAGTAGTTATTGTAGCAATAGGGGTAGTATTTCAATTATTCGAGTAGGAGTCGTAGTAGTTGGAGCAGTAATAGTTGTAGTAGCAATAATAGTAGTAGTAGTCGTAGTAATAGTACCAGTAGGAGTTGGAGTAGGAGTACGAGCAGCAGTAGTGGTGGTGGTAGTAGTAGTAGCAGCAGCTACTGCAACTACCACAGTAGCGGTTGTAGAAGTAGTAGTGGTAGTAATTTTAGTAGTAGTGGTGGTGGTAGTCATAGTAGTAGTTGAAGTTGTATTAGTAGTAGTAGTAGAAGCTATAGTGGAAATAGTAGTAGTAGTTGTAGGAGTACTAGTAGTAGCAGTTGTACTAGTAGAATAGTAGTAGTAGTAGTAGAAGGAGGAGGAGGAGAAGGAGGAGTAGGAGTAGTAGTAGTTGCAGTAGAGTAGGAGTAGGAGTAGTAGTAGTAGTTGCAGGAGTAGGAGTAGTAGGAGTAGTAGTAGCAATAGTTGGAGTAAGAGTACTAGTAGTTATAGTAGCAGAAGTAGTTATAGTAATGGGTGTAATAGTAGTTGTGGTGGTGGCGGCGGCGGTAATAGTAGTAGTAGTAGTAGTAGTAGTAGTAACAACAGCGGCAGTAGTAGTAGTAGTATTTTTAGTAGTAGTAGTAGTCGTAGTAGTAGTAGTAGTTGTAGTGTTAGTACAGTAGCAGCAACAATAGTAGCAGAAGAAGTAGTAGTAGTATTTTTAGTAGTAGTAGTCGTAGTAGTAGTTGTGGTATTAGTAATAGTAGTAGTAATAGTAGCAGTAGCAGAAGTAGGAGAACAATTGGTAGCAGCTGTACTTGTAGAGTAGCAGTAGTAGTTGTAGTAGTACAAGGAGATTAAGTAGGAATAGTTGTGGTAGGGGTAGAAGTAGGAGTAGTAGGAGTAGTACCAGTAGTAGCAGGAGTAGCAGCAGCAATAGCACTTGTAGTTGTAGTAGTAGTAGTAGTAGAGTAGTAATAGAAACAGTAGTGACATCAATAGTAGTAATAGTAACAGTAATAGTAGTAGTAATAGTAGTAGTAGTTGTGGTGGCGGTGGTAGTAGTAGTAATAGTTGTAGTAGTTGCAGCAGCAGCTACATTAGTAGTAGTAGTAGCAGCAACTGCTACAGCAGCAGTAGTAGTAGCAAGGGTAGTAGTGGTTGTAGTAGTTATAGTAGTAGTTGGATTTGGTATAGGTGTAACAGTAGGGGCAGTTGTAGTTTGAGTAGTGGTACTAGTAGTAGTAGTAGTAGGACTAGAACTACTGTTGGAGTTGGAGTAGGAGAAGTAGTAGTTGCAATAGTAGAAGAAGTAGCAGTAGTAGTTGTAGAAGTAGAAGTAGTACTAGTAGTGGTTGTTCTAGTAGTGGCAGCTGCAACAATAGCACCTATAGTTGTAGTAGTAGTTGTAGTAGTAGTTGTTGAAGCAGTGGCAATAGTAGTAGTAGTTGAAGTAGTTGGAGTAGTGGTAACAATAGTTGTATTGGTAGTGGTGATAGTTGCAGCATCAGTAGCCGTAGGTGGAGTAGTGGTAATACTAGTAGTAGTAGTACTAGTAGGGATAGTTGCAGCATCAGGAAAAATAGTACTACAATTTCTTGTTGTACTAGTTGTGGCAGGAGTTAGAGTAATCATAGAAGCAGTACTAGTTGTAGTAATAGTAGTAGTTGGAGTTAGAGTACAATTGGTAGTAGTTATACTTGTAGAGTTGCAGTAGTAGTTGTAGTAGTACAGGGAGAATAAGTAGTAATAGCTGTAGTAGGGGTAGAAGTAGGAGTAGTAGGAGTGGTAGCAGTAGTAGCAAGAGTAGCAGCAGCAGTAGCACTTGTAGCTTTAGTAGTAGTAGTAGAGTAGTAATAGAAACAGTAGTGACATCAGTAGTAGTAAGAGTAATAGTAATAGTAGTAGTAGTAATAGTAGTAGTGGTGGTGGTGGTAGCAGTAGTAATAGTTGTAGTAGTTACCGCAACGGTTGCATTGGTAGTAGTAGTAGTAGCAGCAACAGCTACAGCAGTAGTAGTAGCAAGGGTAGTAGTGGTTGTAGTAGTTGTAGTAGCAGTTGGATTCGGTATAGGTGTAACAGTAGGGGTACTTGTAGTTTGAGTAGTGGTACTAGTAGTAGTAGGACTAGAACTGCAGTTGGAGTTGGAGTAGGAGAAGTAGTAGTTGCAACAGTAGAAGAAGTAGCAGTAGTAGTTGTAGAAGTAGAAGTAGTACTAGTAGTGGTTGTTCTAGTAGTGGCAGCTGCAACAATAGCACCTGTAGTTGTAGTAGTAGTTGTGGTAGTAGTTGTTGTTGTAGCAGTGGCAATAGTAATAGTAGTTGAAGTAATTGGGGTAGTGATAACAATAGTTGTATTGGTAGTAGTGATTGTTGCAACATCAATAGCAGTAGGTGGAGTAGTGGTAATACTTGTAGTAGTAGTACTAGTAGGGATAGTTGCAGCATCAGCAGAAGTAGTACTACAATTTCTTGTTGTACTAGTTGTGGCAGGAGTTAGAGTAATCATAGAAGTAGTACTAGTTGTAGTAGTAGTAGTAGTAGTAGTAGCAGCAGCAGCAGAAAGAGTAGGAGTAGTTGTAGCAATAGTAGGAGTAGGAGTTGTAGTAGTATTAGTAGGAGTATGACTAGTATCAGAAGTTGTAGTAGTAGTGGTTGCAGTAACCGTAATTGTATTAGTAGTAATAGTAGTAGTAGCAATAGTAGTAGTAATAGGCATAGTATTAGTAGTATTAGGAGTAGTGGTACTTGTAGTAGTAGTGGGAGTAGGAGTAGCTATTGGAGTTGGAATAGGAGGAGTAGTAGTAGTTGGAGTTGTAGTAATAGTAGTTGTAGTAGAAGCAGTAGTAGCGGTAGTAGTAGTAGTAGTAATAGTAGTAGTAGTAGTAGTAATAGTAGTACTAGTAGTAGTAATAGTAGTAGTAGTAGTAGTAATAGTAGTACTAGTAGTAGTAATAGTTGTACCAGTAGTCATAGTAGTGTTAGTAGTAGCAGCTGCAAGAGTAATAGCAGTAGTGGTAGTAGTAGTAGTAGGAGTAGTAGTTGGAGTAGTTGTAGCAGTTGATGTTGTAGTTGGAGTAGTAGTGGTAGCAGTAGTAGTTGTAGTAGTAGTAGACGTAGTAGTAGAAATATTAGTAGTTGGAGTAGTAGTTATAGTTGTAGTAGTAGTTGTCATTGTTGTCGGGGCAGGAATAGTTGTAGTATTAGTTGTTGTATTAGTAGTAATATCAGTAGTAGTACTAGTAGTAGTAGCAGTAGTTGAAGGAGTAGTAGTCGATGTAGTAGTAGTAGCAGCAACAATAGTTGTTGTTGTAGCAATAGTAGTAGTTATTGTTGTGGTTGTAATACAAGTAGTAGTAGCAGTAGTGGTAGTAGTAAGGGAAGAAGTCATAGTTCTAGAAGCAGCAACAGTAGTAGCAGCAGCAGCAGTAGAAGGAATAGTTGTAGTTATAGTAGTAGTAGTAGTAGTATTGGTAATACTAGTATTCATAGTAGTAGTAGTTGTTGTTGTTCTTGTAGTTGTTGTAAAAACAGCTATAGCCGCCATAGTAGCAATTTAGTATTAGTAGTTATAGTTGTAGTAATATAGGTTTGAGTAGTAGTAGTTGTAGTAGCAATAGTAGTAGTAGGAAGAGGAGTAATAGTTGTTGTAGTAGTAGCAGTAGCAGTAGTAGTTGTAGTAACAATAGTAGTAGTAGTAATAGTAATTGTAATAGTAGTAGGAGTAGGAGTAGTTGCAATAGTGGTAGTAGTAGTCATAGAAGTTGTAATTGTATTAGTATTGGTAGTAGAAGTAGTAGTAGAAGTAGTAGAGTAGTAGTAGTATTCGTATTAGTAGTAATAGCAGTAGTAGTAGTAGAAATAGTAGTAGTGGTAGTAGTAATAAAACTAGTAATAATGACTTGTAGTACTTGTTGTAGTAGTAGTAGTAGTAGTCGTAGGAGTAACAATAGAAGTAGCAACAATAGTGCGAGAAGTTGTAGTAGCTGCTGCAACAACAACTAGATTAGGAGTAGCTATAGTTGGAGCACGTGTAGTAGTAGTAGCAAGAGTAGGAATAAGAGTAGAAGTAGTAATAATCGTAGTAGTAGCAATAGAAGTAGTAGTAGTAGTAGTAGTAGATGTGGGAGAAGTAGTTGTAGTAGTAATTCTTCTTCTGCTGCTGCTACTACTGCGACTACTACTACTACTGCTACCACTAGAATCACTGCTACTTCTTCTACTACTACTGCTGCTATTGCTATTGCTACTACTTCTGCTACTACTACTATTACCACTATTACGACTATTTCTACTACTACTTCCACCACTATTGGTACTACTGTTACTACATCCATGACAACTGCTTTTATTTCTATTATTACTACTGCAACAATTGCAATTGTCACTACTGCCACAACTATTAGCTCTACAATTGCTACTACTGCTTCTACTGCTATTTCAACTGCTAATATTTCTACTACTACTGTTGTTGGTGGTTATACACTACTACTACTATTACTATTACTACTAATACTACTACTACAATTGCTAATACTAGTGCTACTACAACAAATACTACTACTTCTACTACTAAAATGCTCCTACCATTACTACTAGTATTGGTACAACTGCTACTACCATAACCACTACTACTATTGCTACTAATACTACTACCATTACTACGAGTACTACTATTACTGCTACTGCTACTACAACAACTACCACTACTGCTCCTAATGCTCAACCATTACTACCACAACTACTTTTACAGCTACTACTATTGCTACTAATGCTATTACCATTACTACAATAAATACTTCCATTACTATTATAGCTACTGCCGTTGCTGCTACTTCTACAACTACTGATACTTCTCCTACTATTACTACTTCTACTACTACTACTACTATTACTGCTACTACTACTACTTCTACTACTACTCCCACTAATAATAATAATAATACTATTACTGCTACTGCCACCACCACCACTAATACTAATATTACTTTCACTACCACTGCTACTACTACTACAACAATAACAACAATTCCTACTACTACTGCTGCTACTGCTACTGCAATTGCAACTACTACTTCAACTACTACAACATCTACTACTACTGCCGCTATTACTACCACTACTAGGACTATTAGTATTGTTACTACTACTACAACTACGACCGCTACAACTAATACTACAACTGCTGCCATAACAACTACTGTTACAACCACTGATTTTACTACTTCTACTACAACTACTACTCCTACTACTACTATGACTACTACTACTTCTACAACTATTCCAATGCCTGCTTCTACTATTGCTACTATCACTACTACTGCTACTACTACCCCTACTACTACAACTAGTACTATCCCTACTACTACTACTACCCCTACAACTACGCCTACCACTACTACTATAACTTCTAATACTGGTACGTCTTTTACTACTACTGCTACATATACTACTTCTACTTCTACCACTATTGCTGCTACTACTACCATTACTACTCCAAATGCTACATCTGCTACTACTCCTTTATCTATTACTACTACTACTACTACTTTTACTACTATTGCTACTGCTACTACGACTAATGTGGCTACAACTTCAACTATTACCTTTGCTACTACTATTGCTACTAATGCTACTACTGCTATTACTGCTATTACTACAACTACTCCAAATACTACTACTACTACTAGTAGTCCAACTCCAACTCCAATCCCTCCTACTACTAATACTACTACTACTGTTACTACTACCACAGCAACTACTGTTGTTACTAGTACAATTCCTACTACAACTATTTTTGCTACTGCTATTACTACGGTTACTACTACTACTACTATGGCTACTAATACTACTACTGCTACAACTATTGCTATTGCAGCTTTAGCTACTACTACTACTATGGCAACTATTTCAACTACTACTGCTACTACTCTGACTCCTACTACTTTTACCACTACTTCTACTAGTACAACTACTCCTGCTACTACTTCAAATACAGCTAATACTACTTCTTTTACTACTACTGATGCTTCTACAACTACTACTTCCCCTACTTCTACTGCAATTGGTGCACTTTTGCTACAACTAATACTGTTACTATAACCCCTACTACTACTGCTACTACTTCTACTACAACTACTACTAGTACTGCTACTACTGCTTCTAGTTCTATTGCTACTACTACTACTACCACCACCACCACCACTACTACTACTATTACTAACAATACTTCAACTACAACTACTATGGCTACTAATACTACTACTACTACTACTAAGGAACTATTTCAAACACTACTGCTACTACTACTACAACAATAACATCTACAACTACTTCTACTAGTACAACAACTACTACTACTACTGCTACTACCGCTGTTACTGCTATAGCAACTACTACTATTACGATCACTGCTGCTACTACTTCTTCTCTGGCTACTGCTACTACTATTACTACTACTACTACTATTGCTATTAGGAGTGCAACTACTGCAAATACTACTACCACTACTACTAATACCACAATAACTACTAGTTCTACTTCTCGTACAACTACAACTACTACTACAATTACTACTATTAGAACTATTGCTGCTTCTACTACTACTACCACCACTGCTATTACAACTTTTGCCTCTAATACTGCTACTGCTTCTAGCATAACTACTACTGGTACTACTATTACAACTTCTGCTATTTCTACTATTGCTACTACTATTTCTACAAATATTACTACTAGTACTACTAGTACTTCTACTACAACAACAACAACTATTGCTACTACTACTACTACTTCTCCTCGTACTACTACTACTTCTACTACAACCATTGCTGCTACTGCTATAGCTTCTACTAGCACTACAACTAGTATGACAACTACTACTTCTGGTTCTACTACTGCTACTGCTACTACTACTACTAGCACTATTACTACTACTAATAATACTTCAACTACAACTACTATGGCTACTAATGCTGCTACTATTACCACAACTACTGTTGTCGTCGTTGCTGCTACTACAACTACTAAGGCAACTTTTTCCAATACTACTACTGCAACATCTGCTACTGCTTCTACTATTACAACTACTGCTACTACTACTGCTACTACCGCTATAACTGCTATAGCAACTACTACTTTTATGATTACTACTACTACTACAACTACTCCTACTACTACTACTTCTACTACTACAACTAGTGCTATTAGGAGTGCAACTACTACAAAAACTACAACCGCTACTAATACTACCACAACTACCTCAAGTACTACTTCTCCTACAACTACAATTGCTACTACTATTACTACTGTTAGAATTACTGCTACTATTACGACTACCACCACCACTGCTATTATAGCTTTTGCCGCTAGTACTGCTACTACTTCTAGCACAACAACTACTAGTACTACTATTACAACTTCTGCTACTTCTACTACTACTACTACTGCTGCTGCTACAAATACTACTACTAGTACTAGTACTACTTCTACTACAACTACAACTATTATAGCTACTACAACAACAACTACTACAACCACCACTACTATTGCTACTGCTTTTACTACAACTACTACTAGTACTACTGCTACTATTTCTGGTAGTACTCCTGCTGCTGCTACTACTACTACTACTACAACTACTTCTATGACTATTGCTACAACTAATGCTACTAGAGCTGCTGCTACTACTACGACTGCTACTACTACTACAACTGCTATTGCTGCTGCTACTATTGCCCCTAGTAATACTACTACCGCCATTAATGCTGCTGCTGCAACTACTATTACTACAACTGTTGCTGCTACTACCACTGATAATACTACTACTTCCACTACTACTATTACTACACCTGTTGTTGCTAGTACTCCTACTACTGCTACTACTGCTACTTCTGCCACTATAACTACTACTGTTACTACTACTACAATTACTCATTCTACTACTATCGCTACTACAACAACCACTACTATTGTGGTTACTGATACAACAACAACTACTACAACAAATACTATCACCGCTACTATTGTTGCTGCAGCAGCTAATATTGCTACTATTGCTACTACTTCTCCTATTGCTACTAGTACTGTTACTACCACACAACAACAATCACTAAGACTAATAGTACAAACACTACTTCTAGTACTTCAGTTGCAACTGTGGCTGTTGCTACTACTACTACTACCACCACCACTATAGCTACTGCTGTTGATGCTGCTAGTACTACACCTAATTCTATTACTACTACTACCACTACTGCTGCTGCTACTAGTACTACCACTACTACTACTTCCTCTACAGCTACTTCTGTTTCTTCTTCATCTTCTACTATTACTACTGTTACTACTACAACTCCTACTACTACTACTACAACAACTACTACTACAACTACTACAACAACTACTACTTCCACTACTGTTGCTGCTGCTACTACTCCTAAGACTAATAATAATAATAATAATATGGCTACTATTGCTATGGCTACTACTATTACTTTTGCTAATGCTACTTTGCTACTACTGCTACTAAGACTACTAATACGACTACTACTATTGCCAAAGCTACAACTAATGCTACTATTATGGCTACCACAGTACTATTGCTGTTACCACTACTACTTCTGTAGCTACTATTGCTACTACTTCTGTTACTATTGCTAGTGCTACTACGACTGGTACTGGAACTGCTCCTACTACTGCTATTACTATTACAACCCCTGCGGCTATTAATGCTAGTACCCCTAGTACTTCTACTACTGCTGCTGCTATTACTACTAGTATTACAACTACTCCAAATACTACTACTCCTAATGATACTCTTACTCCAACTTTTGCTCCTAATACTACTACTACTCCACCAAATACTTCTACTACTACTACTACGACTACTAGTACTACTACTACTTCTAGTACTATTACTACTACCACCACCACTAGTACTACTACTCCTACTATGACTACTAATACTACTACGACTACTACTACTATAACCACTACTACTCCACTGCTAATAATACTACCACTATTGCTACTACTACTACTACAACTACGATTTTGACTCTTACTACTACTACTACAAGTACTACTACAACTACTAGCACTACGGATGATGCTACTACCACTAATGCTTCGGCTACTACTGCTATAGCTACTAGCACTACAGCAACTACTACTAAGGCTTCTACTAAACCTACTACTACTACTACTACAACAATAGCTACTACTACTACTAATACTGCACTACTACTAATGCTACTACTACTACTACCTCTACTATTGCTGCTGCTGCCACTACTACTACCACCACCACCACTACTACTACCACTACTAGCTCTACTACTACTACTACTACTCCTACTACTCCTACTACAACAACTACAACAACTACTTCTACTACTGCTACTACTACTACTCCTACTACAATTACTTCTACACTTACTGCTACTACTACTATTACTACTACATCTACTAATCTTACTACTACTACTACTACTACTAGTACTACTACTAGTACGACATCTTCAACTACTACTACTAGTGCTACTACTATTGCTACTACTACTATTACTACTACTCGTACTGCTACTACACTTATTACTACAAGTACTACTACTACCAGTACTAATACTACAACTATTGCTAATCCAACCATTGCAATTAGTCCTGCTACTACCACTGCTACTACTGCCACTACTGGTACTACCACTACTACTACTACTTTTACTACTATTACAACAACAACAACTATTGCTACTTGTACTATGACTACTCTTACTACCACCACTAGTAGTACTACTACTACTTATATAACTTCAACAACAACTACTACTAGTACTACTACTACAATATCTACTTCCACTATTACTACTACTACTACTACTAGTACTACTGCTACTACTACTATTGCTACTACACTACTACTACTACTATTGATGCTACTACTACAACCAGTACTATTACTACTAGTTTGATTACTGCAACTATTGCTACCACAGCTTCAAATACTATTACTACTACTACTAATACTACTACAACTACTACCTCGATTGTTGCGATTACTAATGCTACTACTACTACTCCTACAACAACTATTGCTACTACCACTACTGCTACTTCTTCAATTGCTATTAGAACAACTACTGCTACTGCTTCTATTGCTACTCCAACTACTCTAACTATGACTACTACTACTCCTACTACTACTATTACTACTACTCTTGTTTCTACAACTACCCCTACTCCAACACCTACTCCAATTACGACTACAACTTCCATAGATACTACAACTACTGCTACTTCTCTTTGTACTATCACTATTGTGACTACTATTACAATGACTTCTACTACTCCTTCTACTACAAATATAGCTACTATTGCAACTATTATTGCTACTTCTATTGCTATTACTATAATAGATAAAAGGAGCTACTGCTGGTATAGCTGCAACTCCTAGTACTACTACTACTACTCTTACTCCGCCAACTACTGCTATAACTACTGTTGCTACTAGTACAACTACTATTAGTACTACTTTTACTACTACTACACCTATTATTACTTCTGCTACTAGAATTACTACCCTTATTACTGTTGTTGTTGCTACTACTATTGCTACTACTACTACCAATATTATTATTACTATGACTTCAACTACTACTACTAAAGGTGCTACTACTCGTACTAATACTATTACTACAATTACTTTTACTAGCTGTACTACTTCTACTACTTCTTCTGGTGCTACTACTTCTAGTGCTACTACTGCCATTACTACTACTACTACTTCTACTACTACTACTTCTCCTCCTCCTCCTCCTCCTACTACTACTACTTCTTCTTCTACTACTACTACACCGATTGCTACTTATACTACTACTAGTACTATTAATATTACTACTATTATTACTACAACTACTACTACCATTATTATAATAACAATCAATACTACTACAACAACTACAACTACTGCTACACCCACTACTCCTACGCCAATTCCTACCCTTACTATAACTCCTACTACAACTTCCACTACCATAACTACTGCTAAAACAACCACCACTACTACTATGACTACTACTACTACTATAACTACTACTATTGCAACTAATACTATTGTTACTACTACCACCACTACTATCGCGGCTACCACTACTACTATCGCGGCTACCACTACTACTACTACACCTATTACTACTTTTACTATTACTAGTTCTATGACTACTACTACTACTACAACTAATACTACTATTACTACTACCAGCACTACTATTGCGACTACCACTATTACTACTACACCTGCTACTACTTCTACGATGACTGGGCGACGATAGACGACGACGACGACTACTACGACTACTACTAAATACTACTACGACTAAGATACTACGACTACTACCGACGACTACTACGAACGACGACGACGACGACTACTTACTAATACTACTACTACTACTACTACTACTACTACTACTTACTATTTAGCTATACTACTGCCATTGCTACTGACACACTTTGACTATCTATTACTACTATAATTACTTTATAAATGCTACAAATTACTTCTCTACTTACCCTACCACTTACTGTATACCACTACTATTGCTACTACACTCAATTATCTAACCCTTGCTACTACTACTATGCCTACTACTTCTACTACTATTACTTGTACTACTATGACAAGAACTATTAATTCTACATTTACTACTACTACTACTTCTACTACTATAACGAGTACTACTACTACTACTATTACTACTACTTCGGCTGCTACTACAACTGCTCTTACTACTACTGCTGCTGCTAGTGCTACGACTACTTCTGTTGCTGCTACTACTACTACTCTTAAAAGTAGTAGTTGTTACAATAGTTGTAGTAGTAGTAATAGAAGTAGTAGTAGCAGTAGCATCAGTAGCTGGAGTACTAGTAGTTATAGCATTTGTAGTAGTTACAATAGTAGTAGCAAGAGTAGTTGTAGTTGTACTAGTAGTAGTACTAGTAGTAGGAGGATGAGGAATGAGAAGTATTAAGAATACATATAGGAGGAGTAGTAGGAGTACTAATAGAAGTATCAGTCATAGCAGTAGTAATAGTAGTAGTAGTAGTACTAGCACTAGTAGTAGTAGTACTAATAGTTGGACTAGTAGTAGTTGTTGTAGTTGTAGCGATAATAGCAGTAGCGGTAGTAGCAATAGCAGTAGCAATATAGCAGTAGTAACAATAGTAGTAGTTATTGTTATTATAATAGCAGTAGTAGAAGTAGTAGTAGTAGCAGCAGCAGCAGCAGCAGTAGTAGCAGTAGCCATAGTAGTAGTAGTAGTAGTAGCAGTAGCCGTAGTAGTAGTAGTAGTAGTAGTAGTAGTAGTAGTAGTAGTAGTAGTAGTAGTAGTAGTAATAATAATAATAATAATAGTAATTATAACAGTCGTAGTAGTAGGAGTAGCAGAACCAGTAGTAGTAGTTATTGTTATTGTTATAGTAATAGCAGCAGTTATCATTGTAGAAACAGTAATAGCAGTAGTGCTAGTAGTAGTACCAATTAAAGTAGTTGTGGTAGTAATAGTAGTAGTAGTAGTCATTGTAGTAGTAGTAGTAAAAATACTAGTAGCTATAGTAGTGGTTGTAGTTGTAGTAGGAGCTGGTTTAGGGGTAGGAGTAGTAGTATGAGTAATAGTAGTTGTGGTGGTAGTAGCAGTGGTAGTATGAGTAGTAGTAGTAATAGTAGAAGTAGCAGTAGTCGCAGTAAAAGTAGAAGTAGTAGTAGTAGGAGTTGTAGCAGCAGCAGTAGTAGCTGTTGTAGTAGTAGCAGCAACAACTGTAGTAGGAGTACTAATAGTTATAGTAGTATTTGTGGTAGAAGTAGTAATAGCAGAAGTAGTAGTAGTAGTGGTAAAAGTAATAACAATAATAGTTGTCGTACTAGTAGCAATAGTAATAGTAGCATTAGTGGTCACAATAGTAGTAGCAGCAACAATAGTAATCTAAGTAGTAGTGGAAATGGCACTAGTAGTAGTTGTAGTAATAGTATTTATTGTAGTTTTAGTGGTGATGTTAGTAGTAGTACTAGCAGGAACAACTGTAGCAATTGCAGTAATAGTTGCAACAGTAGGAGAAGAAGGAGGAATAGTAGTAGGAGAAAAGTAGGTATAGTAGTAGGAGTAGTGGTAGTAGCGACAGTAGAAGTTGTAGCAATAGCAGCTGTAGTAATATTAGTAGTGGTGATAATAGTAGTAGTCATAGTAGTAGTAGTAGTAGTAGTAGTAGTAGTAATAGTAGTAATAGTGGAAGCAGTATTAGTAGCAATAGTCATACTTGTAGTAACAATAATTGTAGTACGTGTTGTATTTGTAGTAGTAGTAGATGTAATAGTTGTAGTAGCAGCATCAGCAGCAGCAACATCAGTAGTGCTAGTAATAGTAGCAGGGGTAGTAGTAGTTGTAGTAGTAATAGTAGTAGCATCTACAATAGTAGTAGAAGTAGTTGTAGAAGTACTAGTAGTAGTAGCAACAGTAGTAGTAGCATTAGTTGGAGTTGTAGTTGCAGCAACAATGGCAACAAAAGCAGTAGAAATAGAAGAAGTAGTAGTTGGAGCAATAGTAGTACTAACTGTAGTAGCCGAAGTAGTGATAGTAGTAATAGAAGCAATAGCACTAGTAGTACTAGTAGTATAGTAGTAGTAGCAGCAGTAGTGCTAGTAGTAGTAGTTGGAGCAGCATTGGTAGTACATTTAATATTAGCTGTTGCTAAAGCAGCAGTAGCAGTAGTAGTAGTTGTAGTATTAATAATAATGAAAATTGTAGCACTAGTAGCTTAGTAGCAGTAGTAACAGAAGTAGTAATAGTAGCAGTCATAGATGTAGTAGTAGAAGTAGTAGTAGTAGTAGAAGTAATAGTTGTAGGAGCAGTAGTGGTAGTAGTCATGGTGGTATTAATAGTATTACTAGTAGTAGTAGTAGTAGTATTAGTAGGAGTAGTAGAAGTTATAATAACAGAAGTAGTCAATGTTGTAATAATAGTAGGGTAAGTAGTAGTTGTAGCAGTAGTAATACTAGTAGTGGTAGTACTAGTAGGAGTACCAATTGTTGTTTTAGTAGTAGCCGTAGTAGGAGTAGTTGTAGTAGCCACAGTGGTAGTTGCAATAGTAGTAGTCTTAGTAGTCATGCAATAGTAGTATTAGCAGTAGTAATAATTGCAACATAAGTAGTAATAGTAGTAGTAGTAGTCATCATTCCGGCAAAAGTAGTAGTAGTAGTAGCAATAGTAGTGGTATTAGCGGTAGTACTAGTAGTGGTATTAGCAATAGCAGTAGTAGTAGTGGTAGTATTTATAGTACTAGTAGTAGTTGTAGTAATAGTAGAAGTTGTAGTTGTAGTGACAACAACAATTGTAGCAGTAGTAAAAGTAGTAGTAGTAGGAGTTGCAGTAGTAGCACTGGTGGAAGTTGTAGTAGAAGTAGTAGCAGTAGTCATAATAGTAGTAGTTTTTGTAGCAGTTGCTACAATAACAGTTTTAGATATAGTTGTACTAGTAGTAGTAGTAGTAGCAGTAGCAGTAGTAGCAGTAGTAGCAGTAGTAGCAGCAGCAGCAGTAGTAGTACGAGTAGCAGTAATTGTTGTAGAAATGGTGGTATTAGTAGTAGTAGTAATAGTATTAGAAGTTGTAGTAGTAGCAATAGTAGTATTAGTAGTAGCAGTAGTGCTAATAGTAGCAGCACTAGTAGCAGAAGTAAAAGTAGTAGAAGTACTGGTAGTAGTAGCTGCAGCAGAAGTTGCAATCGCAGTAGTAGAAATAGTAGTAGTAGTAGTAGTAACAGTAGTTGTGGCAAATGTAGTAGTAGTTGACGAACTACTAGCAGTACCAATTGGACCAGGAGTTGAAGTGGAAGTACAAGTAGTGGTGGTAGTTGTTGTTGTAGTAACAGTTGGAGTAGCAGTAAGCAATAGTAGTAGTAGTAGTAGTAGTAATAGTAGTAGTCATAGTAGTAGGAGTAGCAGTTGTAGTAGTAGTAGTAGTTGCAGCAGCAAAAGCAGTAGTAGTTGTAGTAGAAGTCATAATAGTAGTAGTAGTAGTAGTAGTAGTAGTAACAGCAGTAGGAATAGTAGCAAGAGTAGGAGTTGTAGCAGGAGTAGCAGCAGCAGTAATAGTAGTAATAGCAGTAGTAGTCATAGTAGCAGTAGTAGTAGTAACATAAGAGTAGTAGTAGTAGAAGCAGCAACAACAATAATGGTGGTGGTGGTGGTGGTAGTAGTAGTAGTCATAGTAGTAGCAGTAGTAGCAATAGTAGTAGTAGTAGTAGTTGCAATTTTAGTTGCACAGTAGTAGTAGCAGTAGTTCTAGTAGCAGTTGTAGTAATAGTAGTACTAGTTGCAGTTTTAGTTGTAGTAGCAGCAGTTGCATTAGTTGTAGTACTGGTAGTAGCAGTTATTGTTATGGTAGTAGTAGAGGTAGTAGCGGTACTGCTAGTAGCAGTAATATTAGTAGTAGCAGCAGTTGTAGTAGTTGTAGTAGCAACAGCAAAAGCAGTAGTAGTTGTAGTAGAAGTCATAGTAGTAGTAGTAGTAGTAGTAGTAGTAGTAGTAACAGCAGCAATAGTAGTAAGAGTAGGAGTTGTAGCAGTAATAGTAGTAATAGCAGTAGTAGTCGTAGTAGCAGTAGTAGTAGTAACATAAGAGTACTAGTAGTAGAATAAGAGTAGTAGTAGTAGAAGCAGCAACAATAAAATGGTGGTGGTGGTGGTGCTGGTGGTAGTAGTCATAGTAGTAGTAGTAGTAGTAGCAATAGCAGTAGCAGTCGTAGTAGTTGCAAATTTAGTTGTACAGCAGTAGTAGCAGTAGTTCTAATAGTAGTTGTAGTAATAGTAGTACTAGTTGTAGTTTTAGTTATGGCAGCAGCAGTTGCATTAGTTCTAGTAGTGGTAGTAGCAGTTATTGTTATGGTAGTAGTAGAGGTAGTAGTGGTATTGCTAGTAGTAGTAATAGTACTTGTAGTAGTAGTAGTCGTAGTGGTAGTAGTGGTATTACTATTAGTAGTAGTAGTAAGAGTACTAGTAGTTGTAGTAATGGTTGTGGTGGTACTGGTAGTAGTTGTAATAATAGTAGTAGTAGTAGTAATCGTAGTAGCAATAGCAATAGTAGTAGGAGCTAGAGTAGGAGTAGTAGTAGGACTTGTAGTAGTCAGAGGAGTAGTAGAAGTAGTAAAAGTAGTAGTAGCAGTAGGGTTGGAGTAGTAGTAGCAGCACCACCACCACCACCACCAACAACAATAGTAGTAGTAGTAGGAGCGATTGGAGTAGAAGTATTTGTACGAGTAGTAGTAGTCATTCCAGTTGTTGTAGTAGCAGTAGTAGTAGAAGGAGTAGTAGTAATAGTGGAAGTAGTAGTCATAGCGTAGTAGTAGTAGTAGTAGTAGTAGTAGTAGTAGTAGTAGTCAGATTGTAGTTGTTATAGTAGTTGTAAGAGTAGCTGTAGTAGTAGTAATAGGAGTCGAAGTAGTTGGAGTATATTAGTAGAAGTAGTAGTAGTAGAAGTAGTCTTATTAGTTGTCACAAGAGTAGTAGTAATTGTTGCATTAGCAAAAGTAGTATCATTAGAAACAGTTGCAACAGTAATATCATTAGAAACAGTTCCAGCAATAGCAATCGTAGTTCCAGTAGCAGTAGTAGTAGTATTTGCAATAGCAGTAGTAGCAAAAACTACAACAGCAGCTGCAGTAGCAGTAGTACTAGTAGTCTTCATCGCAGTAGTAGCATTAGCAGTTGCACTAGTAGTAAAGTAGTAGAAGTAGTAGTTGTTATCATAGTAGAAGTAGTAGCAATAATATTAGTAGATGTAATAGTAGCGATAGTAGTATTAGTAGCAGCAGCAATAGTAGTAGTAGTAGTACCAGTTGTAGGAGTGATTGGAGTAGAAGTATTGGTATGAGTAGTCGTAGAAGTTCTAGTACGAGTAGCAATAGTAGTGGTACTAGGAGTAGTAGGAATAGTAGTAGTAGTAGTAGTAGCAGTAGTAGCAGACGTAGCAGGAGTAGTAGTAGCCACTACTGCATTAGTAGTGGTAGCAGTAGTTGTACTAGTAGCAGACGTAGCAGGAGTAGTAGTAGCCACTGTGCATTAGTAGTGGTAGCAGTAGTAGTAGTAGGAGCAGCAAAAGTAGGAGAAGTAGCAATAGCAATAGGAATAGAAGTAGGAGAAGTAGCAGTGGTAATAGGAGTAGCAGTAGCAGCAGTAGTAGTTGGAGTAATATTAGTAGTAGTAGTAGCAGTAGTGGTATCAATAGGAGTAATCATTGCTACCGCTTTTCCTCATCCACCTACTACTACTGTGACAACTACAACTACAAGCATTACTACTACTATTATTACTACCACTTCTAGTATTGCTACTACTATTACTACTACTACTTCAACTACTGCTATTACTACTACCAGCACTACTACTATTGCTCCTATTACTACTACTACTACTACTCCTACTACTACTGCCGTTACTATTATTATTACTTCTTCTACTACTACTACAGCTAGTACTACTCGTACTAGTACTATTACTACAACTAATATTACCAGCTGTGCCACTACAACTACTACTACTACTTCTAGTGCTACTACTACTGCTACTAGTGCTACTACTACTAACACTCCCACTACTATGATAACTAGTACTACTACAACTTCTACTGCTACGGCTACAATTACTCCAACTAATACTCCTACAATTGCTACTACTATGACTTTTATTATTACTACTACTACTATTACTATTATATTACTACTGCTGCTAACATTGCTACTACTACTTTGGGTAATTCTCCTACTACTTCTTTGACTACAACTTCTACTTCTAAAAATATTACTACGACTGCTACCACTGCTACTACTACTGTTACCATGACTACAACTATCACCACTACTACAACTACTAATCCTACTGCTACTATTACTATTACAACAACAACAACTACTACTACTACTACAACTCTTGCTACTGCTACTACTACTACTATGACCTCTACTAAGGCCACTGCTGCTCCTCCTACAACAACTACTACTATTACGATCCGGCTACTACTACTACTAGTACTACTACTACAAGTAGTTTCCTTCTACACATTTTCCTACCACTAATCCCACTACTACTATTACTACTACTATATTACTACTATACTACAACTACTAATACTGCCGCTGTTGCGCCAACAACAACTACAACCACTGCTACTACTATTACTACTACTAGTAGTACTGCTATAGCTGCTACTGCTGCTACTATTGCTCCTACTACTTATGCTACAACAGCTACAACTAGAACTTCTCCAACTACTGCTACTCCTACTACTAATGGTACTATTGCTTTTCCTACATCTTCTAAATGACTACTACAATTACTAGTGCTATTGCTACTACTCCTACTGCTGCTGCAGCTACTACTACTACTGTCGCCGTACTACTACTCTACTGCTTCAACAACTACCATTACTATTGCTACTAATACTGCTTCTAGTACTGCTACCATTACTAGCACTACTACGTTTGCTACTAATACTACTTCTATGACTACTACTATTGCTACTGCTTCCACTACTATAGCTATGACTACTAGTACTACTATTATTGCTATTGCTATTACTACTATTGCTGCTACTGCACCGACTACTACTATACCTACTTCTCCTTCTACTATACCTACTTCTTTTCCTACTACTACTTTTACTGCTATTGCTTCTTCTAGTACTACTACTACTTCAGATACTACTACTACCACCACTACCACGACTACCATTATTATTTCTGTTGCCACTACTGCTACTGCTACTACTACTACCACCACCACTACTTCTACAACAGCTATACCTACTACTACTGGTGCTATTTCAACTACTACTCCTATTACTGCTGCTACTACTACTACTGCTACCACTACTGCTACCATTACTACAGCTACTTCTACTGCAAGTACAACAGTAATTACTAATATTACTACAACAACAATAACTATAGCTTTTCCCACTGCCACTTCTACTACTAATACAATTACTACAACTATTACTACTGCTACTCCTACTACTACTACATATAATACTACTACAGCTTCTACAATTACAGCCAACTACTGCTCCTACTTCTTCCGCTACACCTACTACGACTCCTCCTTCTACGAGTACAACTCCCATTGCTACTACCACTACAACAACTACTACTATTACTACTACTACTACTACTACTACTACTACTACTACTACTACTACTACTTTAGCTATTACCACTACCACTTCTGCTACTACTACTACTACTATCACAGCAACAACAACAACTACTGCTGCTACTACTATAACTACTACTACAAGCACTATTGTTATTGTTGCTGCAGCTACTACTACTACTACTGCTGCTTCTGCAACTCGTCCTATTACTACGACTATTACTACTACTACTATTATTACTACTACCACTACTATGATTATAACTACTACTATTATAACTACTACTCCTACTTTTGTTACTACTACTACTCTACTATTACTTCTATTACTACTACCGCTACTACTACTACTACGACGCGTACTACTACTTCTAATACCACCTCTACTACTTCTACACCTACTTTTACTCTTACTACCACCACTACTACACCAACTATTACTTCTACTAGTTCTACTGCTGCCGCTACTACTACTACTATTACTACTACTACTTCTACTATTAGTACTAATATTACAACAAATACTACGATTACTATTGCTACTACAACTACTTCTACTCCTACAACTACTACTATGACTTCTACTACCACTACTACTACTACTATTATTACTATTGCTATTACTACTACAACTACTGCTTCTGCTACTAATACTACTAAAACTACTTCTACGACTTCTACTCCTTCTCTTACTAGCTTTATGACAACAACTGCTACTATTGTTGCGACTTCTACTCCTACTATTGCTGTTATAACCACTACTACTACTACCTCTACCACTAGTACTACTACAACAACTTCTACTACAACTATTGTAACTACTACTACTACTACTACGACAACTTCTGCAATGATTGCTGCTACTACTACTACCTTACAACTATTGTTACTGCTACCATTAGTACACTACAACTACACTACTGCTACTAATACTACTATTATTGTTGTTGCTGCTACTATTACTATTAATACTACTACTAGAACTACTACTACTACTACTATTATCACCACTACTAATAATACTAATAGAACTACTACTACAACTACAAGTACGACAACTACTACTATTATTGCTCCTACTACTACTTGTACTACTACTATAATAACTACAACTATTGGCACTTCTACTACCTCTACTATCGGGACTACTATTACTACAACTACTTCTAATACTACAACTGCTACTACTTCAACTACAACTCTTACGGCAACTACTCCTACTACTATTACTACCACTACTACTACAACTACATCTACTACTAATACTACTACTTTTGCTATAACAACTGCTACTATTGCTACTACTACTACTGCTACTACTACTACTCCTCCTCCTCCTCCTCCTCTCGCTACTATTGCCATTACTACTAGGACTACCACATTTACTACTATAACAGCTGCAACAACCACCACTACTACTACCACTACTGTTGCTGCTGCTGCTACTACTAAAACTACTACTACTACAACTTCTCCTATTACTGCTACCACTTCTGCTATTGCTACTGCTACTACTACCACAACAACTACTACTATTATTACTACAACTACTACTAGTACAACTATAACAATAACAACAACAACTACTACTCCTCCTGCTACTACTACTACTACTATGATTACTACTACTACTACTTCTGTTGCAACATTTGCCACAAATACTACTGCTTCAACTAGCACCGCTAATACCACTACTACTGCTACAATAGCTATTACTGCCACCACGACTACTACTACATCTATTACCACCACTACTACTACTACGACTACTACTACAACAACAACAACTACTACTACTACTATTATTACAGCTACATCTACTTCGACTCCAACTATTGGTCCAACTAGTACTACTACTAATATTGCTACTTCTAGTACTACAACAATTGTTGCTACTACTACTACTACTACTACGACTACTACTAATGGTAATACCATTGCTACTACAAGTCCTACAACTAGTCCTTTTACTATTAGTACTACTGCTACTACTACTACTACTTGTACTACAACTACCATTACCACTACCACTCCAAAAATTACTACTATTTCTACCACTAATACTACTACTACTACAACTACGACAACTATAACTACTGCTACAACGACTATTACTGCTACGACTACTAATTCAACAACTGTAGCTACTGGTGCTACTTCCACTACTGCTGCTACTATTACTCTTGCTACTACTGCCACTATGGTTTCTACAATTATGACTATAGCTACTGCTACTACTACTTCTACTGCTACTACTACTGCTGCTACAACTAACGGCTACAACAATAACTACTACTACTCCTATTCCTACCACTACTACTCCGACTACTACTACAACTACTGTTACTACTATTACTACAACTACTCCTATTGCAATTACTACTCTACTACTCCTACTGCTGCTGCGGCTGCTACTACTAGTACAACTCCAACTGCTACTACTACTACTCCTACTGCTACTACTGCTATGGCTACTACTTCTACTACTAGAACTACCACCATTACTACAACTCCTACTCCAACTCCTTCTGCTACTACTATTCCAACTACAATTTCTGCCAATACTACCACTAGAACAACAACTACTACCACCACCACTACACCTACTACTACTGCTTCTACTACTACTACTACTAATTCTCCTACTACGACAACTGCTTCAGCTTCCACAACTACTAGTGGTACTAATTCTCCTACTAATACTACTTTTATTGCTACTACTACTACAGCTACAGCTCCTATGAATAGCACTACCACAACTACTAGTAATGCTGCTGCTGCTGTTACTACTACTACTCCTCCACCTGCTACTACTTTTGTTGGTGCAGCTACTGTTAATAATAATTGTATTACTTCTCCTACTAATACTACCGCTACTACTACAACTTCTGCTACTTCCACTACTATAGCTTCTACTACTACTACTTCTACTACTAGTACCACTGCTATTATTGCAACTTGTACTACTACTACTACAATTTTTGCTAATACTACTACCACTACTATTATTGCTGCTACTACAACTACTCCTTGTACTTCCATTACCACAACGACAACTAGTACTACTATTACTACTGCTACTACTACTATTGCTGCTGCTGCTGCTACTAGTATTACTATTTCTACTTTTGCTACTACTATTGCTGCTACAGCTACTGCCACTATAACAACAATTGCTACTAATTTTGCTACTAATACTATTGCTACTATTGCCACTACTATTTCTACTACGGCTACTACAATTACAAATATTACCACTATGGCTACTACTACTAGTTCTTCTACCACTACAACTAGTACTACTACTACTGCTACTTCGACTACCACTAGTAGTGCGACTATTACTACTGCTACAACTGCTACTACTTCTTGTACTACTACTACTACTAGCACTACTGCTACAACTTATACTACAACTACAATTATCTGTACTACTACTACTACTTCTACTACTACTACTATTGGCACTACTGATACAACTTATACTACTAGTACTACTACTACTCCCACTACTACTACCACTACCACTACTATTGCCACTAGTATTATTACAACAACCACTTCTACTACCACTACTAAGACTACGACAACTATTATTATGGTGACTAATGCTACTACTACTACTACTACTGCTACTACTACTACTATTACTATGACTACTACAATGACTATTACTGCTACTATTACTTCTACTACAGCTGCTGCTACTACAACTACAACTAGTACAACTACTGCTTTAACTACTACAACTCCTATTACTTCTACTACAACAACAACTACTACTTCTAATGCTTCTACTACTCCTACTACAACTACAACTACTCCTCCTACTACTACTACTGCTACTACTATGATTGGTACTCCAACTATTACTTCGACTACTACTCCGACAACTACTTCTTCATCTACTCCTACAACTACTACTACTTCTAGAACGATAACTACTACTACTCATACTACTACCACTCCTCCAACTAATAGTATGACCATTATTGCTACTACTACTACTCCGACTACTACTACCAGAATTACTACAACTCCTACTTCAAATGCTACTCCTACTACTATTCCAAATACAATTTTGCTTAATACAACCACTACAATGATAACTATTACTACATCAACTACTACTACTACTACTACTACCGCTATAACTACTAATACTATTGTTGCTACTACTACTACAACTACTCCTATTCATTCTACTAATACTACTTCAACTACTACTACAGTTGTTGTTGTTGTTGCTGCTACTACTACAACTGCTTCTACTACTACTACTACTAATACTACTACTGCTACTACTACTACTTCCACTACTACTCCTACTACAGCTACTACCACTACTGCTATAGCAATAACAACAATAATAACAACAACTACTACAACTACATCTACTGCTGCTACCACTACTACAACTACATCTATTGCTCATACTACTACTACTACTCAAACTACTACCCTACTCATACTACTACTACTAGTACTGCTGCTCCTGCTGCTACTTCTTCTGCTATAGCTACTACTATTATTAGTACTACTTCGATTACTGCTACGCTACTACTCCTACTTCTACTACTAATGCTACTGCTGCTACTACTATTACTACCACTTCTACTACTACTAATACTACTACTTCTAGCACTACTGCTAATACAACTACTATTACTACTATTATAGCTATTACAATGGCTAGTACTACTATGACTACTAATCCTAGTACTACTACTACTACTACTACTACTATGACCACTACTACTGTGGCTACTTATACTACCACCACCACCACTACTACTATGACTACTGTTAACATTGTTGCCGCTATTATAACTACTTCTACCATACTATTACTACCTCTACTTCAACAACAACTACAATAGTTACATCTATGACTATAACTACTTCTGCTTCTACAGCTGCTAATACTGCCCCTGCTACTACAACTTCTACTACTACTTTTGCTACTACTACTAAAGCTCCTACAATGACTACTATTGATGCAACTACAACTACTACTACTTTTACCACTATGACTGCTACTACTACGACTACTACTAGTACTATGACTTCTACTACTACTACTACTCTAATTACTACAACTATGGCTACTAGTACTACTGCTAGTGCTACTACTACTTCTTCTTCAACTACTACTATTATTGCCACTATTGATGTTGCTACTGCTACTACTATCCGAACTCCTCCTACTATTACTACTATAACTACTACTACTACTACTACTACTCAGGCTTCTACTACTATAGCAATTGGCACTACAACCATTACTTATACAAGTACAACTCCTACCACTTCTACCAATACTACCATTACTACTGCTACTTCTACTTCTACTACCACTACTAGTACTACTACCATTACTTCTGCTTCTAATACTACTATCATTACTTATACTAGTACTACTACTACTACAACTGCTGCCACTATAACTACAAAAATGACAACTACTACCACTAGTACTAGTATAACTACTGCGATTGCTATAGCTACTAGTTTTGCTACTACTACTGCTACTGCGACAACAATAGCTACTTTCACTATAACAACTTTAGCAACTACTTCTACTTCTACTACTACTACTACTAGTGTCACTCTTGCTACAACTACTGCTAATACTACTACTAATTCAGCTACCACTTGGGCAACTACTACTGCTACTACTGCTTCTACAATGACTACTACTACCACCACTCCAACTACTACTCCTAATGCTATTCCTACTCAAACTCCTACTATTACTACTATATAATTACTACAACTACTACTACAACTACTGTTGCTACTACTACTGCTACTACTAATACTATTGCTAGTACAACTATTGTTACTACTACAATAACAACTACTATGGCTACAACAAGTGCTACAACTACTACTTCTACTTATACTACTACTACTACAACAACTATGATTGCTACTACTATTGCTACTACAATAACTACTACTTTTGGGATTACTTCTTGTACTAATTTTGCTACTGCTACTGCTACTGCTACAGCTATTATTACTACTACTACAACAACAACAACAACTACTACTTTAACTAATTATACTACTACTAGTACAATAACAACTATTGCTACTACCACTACTGCTACTAGCACTACTACCACTACTACTACTACTACTCTAGTACTAGTACCGCTATTGCTACTACAACTCCAACTATAATAACCACTACTACTACTTCTACTACTTCTACTGCTACTACTACTACTACTACTACTACTACTACTACTACTACTACTGTAACTAAAGCTACTTCTACTACTAATACTACTATTAGTATACTAGATCTTGCTTCGACTACTGCTACTACAACTAATGCGAGTATTGGTAGTAGTTATTGTTATTGTATTTGGAGCATTTGGATTAGTAGTAGTAGTAGAAGAACTAGCAATAATAGTCATAGTAGTAGTAGTAGTAGTAATAGTAGTAGTAGTTGTAGTAGTAGTAGTAGTAATAGTAGTAGTAGCAGTAGTAGTAGCTGATGTAGTAGTCATAGTTGTAGTAGTTGTAGTTATAGTAGCAATAATAGCATCACTAGTAGTCATCGTAGTAGTAGTAGTAGTACTAATAGTAGTGGCGGTGGTGATAGTAGTGGGAGTAGCTATAGCAGCAGTACTAGTACTAGAGTAGTAGTGGTGGTGGTAGTAGTTGGAGTAGCTATAATAGTAGTAGCAGTAGTAGTAGTGGCAATTGTTGTAGTAGTAGCAGTAGTAGTAGTAGCAGCAGTAGCAGTATTCATAGAAGTAGTAGTAAGAGGAGTAGTTGTAGTAGTAGTTGTAGCAAAAGTTGTTGTAGTATTGGTAGCAAAAGTAGTAGGAGGAGGAGCTATAGTAGAAGAAGTAGTAGTAGTTGGAGCAATATTTCTAGCCGAAGTAGTTGGATTACTAGTTATAGTAACAGTTAAAGAAGTGGTAGTGGTAGCAGTAGTAGCAGGAATATCCTTAGTAAAAACAATAGTAGTAGCAGTAGTAGCAGGAATTGTAGTAGTACTAATAGCAGTAGCTAAAGTTGTAATAGTGGCTATTATAGTAGTTGTAGTAGAAGCAATAGTATTAGTAGTAGGAGTAGTAGTTGTCATAGCAATTACAATAGTAGCAGCAGCAATCATAGCTATAGCAATAGTTACAGTGATGGTAGTAGTAGTACCAGTAGCATTAGTTGTGGTAGTAGTAGTAATAATAGTAGTCATAGTAGTAGGAGAAGTAGCAGAAGTAGTTGCAGCACTGACTGTAGTAGTGGGAGTAGTAGTAGCAGGAATAGTAGTAGTAGTACCAATAGAAGTAGTAGGAGTAGTAGTAGTAATAGTCATAGTAGTAGTAGCAGTTGTTGTTCTTGTAGTTGTAATAGTAGTAGTAGTAGTAACAGTAATAGCAGTAGCCATAGTCGCATTTGCGGTGGTACTTGTGGTAGTAGTAGTAGTAGTTTTAGTAGTTGTAGTAGCAATAGTAGTAATAGTAGTAGTAGCAGTAGTAGTAGAAGTAGTAGTAGTTATAGCAATAGTAGTAGTTTTAGTAGTTGGGGTCATAGAAGTAGTAGTTGTTGCAGTCATAGTAGTAGCTATAGTTGTAATAGTGGTAGTAGCGGTGGTATAGCAGTATTTGTAGTAGTAGAAGATGTAGCAGTGTCAATAGTAATAGTTGTAGTAGTAGTAGCAGTAGTAGTAATAGTAGTAGTAGTAGTAGTAGCAGAAGCAGTTATAGTACTAACAGTAGTGGTAGTGTTGCAATAGTAGTAGTAGTATTAATAGGAGTAGTAGTACAAGCTATAGTAGTAGTAGAAGCAGCAGTAGTAGTGGTAGTAGTAGTAGTAACTAAAGCAATAGTGTTACCAGTGGTTGCATACCTAGTATTTGGAGAAGTAGTTGCTGTAGTGGCAATAGTAGTAGTGGTAGTTGTCATAGTAGAAGAAGCAAAAGTAGTGGTAGTATTAATAGGAGTAGTAGTACAAGCTATAGTAGTAGTAGAAGCAGCAATAGTTGTTGTAGTAGTAGTAGTAACTGAAGCAATAGTGTTACCAGTGGTTGCATACCTAGTATTTGGATAAGTAGTAGCCGTAGTGGCAATAGTAGTAGTGGTAGTTGTCATAGTAGAAGAAGCAAAAGTAGTACTAGTAGTAGTAGTAGTAGTAGTTGTAGTAGTAGTAGTAGTAGTAGTCAACGTACTAGTAGTAGTGATAATAATAATAGTAGTAGCTGTCCTAGCAATTGCAAAAGTAGTTTTAGTAGGAGTAGCAGTAGTACTAGTTGTAGTAATAGTAGTAATTATAGTTGTGGGAGAAGTATTAGTAGTACCAGAAGTAGTACTAGTATTAGTTGTAGTATTAGTAGAAGAAGCTGCAATAGTAGTAGTAGTAGTAGCCATAGTAGAGATAGAAGCAGTGGTAGTAGTAGTACCAACATCAATTGTTACGGCAGCAGCTGTAGTAGTAGTAGTAGTAGCTATAGTAGTAGATGTAGTAGTATCAGAGGTAGTTGTAGTAGCAGTAGTAGTAGTTGTAGCAGTAGTAGTGGTGGTGGTGGTAGTAGTTATAGTAGTAGTTGTAGTAGCCGTACTAGTACTAGAAGAAGCAGTAGTAGCAGTAGTACTAGTATTAGCATAAGTAGTAGTTGTAACTACTAAGTAGTAACTGTAGTACAAGTACTAGCAACAGTAGTAGCAATAGGTTTAATAGTAGTAGTACTAGTAGCAGCAGCAGCAGCAGCGGTAGTAGGTGTAGTAGTTGTAGTACTAATAGTAGGTGCATTAGTAGTTGTAGTAGTAGAGGTAGCAACAGAAGCTTTAGTAATAGAATCTACAGTAGTAGCAGCAGCAACTATAATGTTAGGAGTAGTAGGAGTGGTTGTTGTAGTTAAAAAATTAGGAGTCGTGGTAGTAGTATTAGAAGAAGTAGCAGTAGGTGTAGTGGAAGTACTATAAGCAGTAGCAGTAGTGGAAGTTGTAGTAGTATTTGTAGTAGTAGTAATGGTAGAAGCTGTAGTGGTTATAGTGGTAGCAATAGAAGCTATAATAGTTGTTGCAGCAGTAGAAGTAGTAGTAGAAATAGCAAAAGTAGTAGTGGCTAAAGTAGTAGTAGTAGGAGAAGTAGTAATAGTAGGAGACGTAGTAGTAGTAGAAATAGTAGTAGTAGCAATAGTCGTAGTAGTATTATTAGTGGAAGTAGTAGCAGTTGTCGTAGCAGCTATAATAGTTGTAGAGGTAGTAGTAGTACAAGTGGTAGTAGTGGTAATAATAATAGTAGTTGACACAATACTAGTTGTAGTAGTAGTCGTGGTAGTAGCATTAGTAGTAGTAGTAGTTGTTGTTGTAGGAGTAGTAGGTAGGATCATTTGTAGCACTTCTAGTAGCTGGAGTTGTACTAGTAGTAGTATAATAGTAGGTGAAGTTATAGTTGTAGTTGGAGTAGCTATAGTAGTAGTATTAGTAGGAGTATTAGTAGAAGCAGTAGTGGTTGTCTCAATACTAGTTGTTTGATAGTAGTAGTAGTAGCAAGAACAGTAGTGGTATTAGTAGTAGGAGTAGCAATAGGAATAGTAGATGTAGTAGTAGTAGTTGTTGTAGTAATAGTAGGGGTAGTAGTAGTAATAGTCAAATTAGCAGTAGTAGTAGTAGCAGCAGTATTGTTAGGAGTAGTGGTGGTAGTAATGTTGTAGTGGTACTAATAGTGGTCGTGGTAGTGGTAGTAGTAGCAATTGTAATAAAATAATGACAACAGTAGCAATAGTAGTAGGCGAAGTAGTAGTAGCAAAACTCATAGTAGCAGTTGTAGTAGTAGAAGAGTAGTAGTAGTACTAGAAGTTGTGATAGTAGGAGGAGGAGGAGTAGTAGTAGCAATAGTAGTAGTAGCTGTAGTAGTAGTAATACTAGAAGTTGTGATAGTACTAATTGTCGGAGTAGTAGTACTAGTAGTAATATTAGTAGTAGTAGTAGTACTAGTAGTTATGATAGTACTAGTTTCGGAGTAGTAGTAGTACTAGTAGTAATATTATTATTACTAGTAGTAGTAGTAGTAGCTATAATAGTAGTAGTAGCAGTAGTAGCAGTTGCAGTAGTAGTAGTATTAGTAGCAGTAACAGTACCGATAATGGCAGTGGTAGCAGATGTAGCAGTAATAATAGTAGTAGTAGTAGTAGCTATAGTAGTTGGGGTATTAGTAGTAGTAATAGCAGTAGCTATCATAGTAATAATAGTAGTAGGAGGAGAAGGAGGAGAAGTAGTTTTCATAGTAGCAGTAGTAGTAGAAGTAGTAGTAGTAGTAATAGGTGTAATAGCAACAGTAGTAGTAATAGCAACAGTAGTAGCAGTACTAGGAGAAGTTGTTGTAGTAGTAGAAGTAGTTGTAAAATTAGTAGCAGTAACAATAGCAGTAGTAGTGGTAGTAGTAGCACCAGCAGAAGTAGTAGTAGCTATACCAGTAGTAGTTGTTGTTGTAGTAGAATAGTAGTTGCAGTATCAACAATAGTAGTAGTAGCAGAAGAAGTAGTAGTTGCAGTAATCGTTGTAGCGGTAGTAGTAGCAGTAGTTATAGTAATAGGAGTCACAGTAGTAGTAGCAATTATAGGAGTAGTAGCAATGCTAGTCGGAGTAGTAATAGTAGCCGTTGAAACTGTTGTAGTAGTAGCGGTGGTGGTGGTGGTAGTGGTGGTGGTAGTGGTGGTGGTGGTAGTAGTAGTACCAATAGTAGTTGTAGTAGGCATAGTAGTATTAGGAGTAGTGGTAGTGGTAGTAGAACTAATTGTAGTAGTAGTAGAAGTAGTTCTAGTAGTAGTAGTAGTAGTAGTAGCAGAAGTTGTAGTAGAAGTACCAAATGTAG
Organism: Trichopus zeylanicus subsp. travancoricus; assembly: GCA_005019695.1. Lineage (NCBI taxonomy): Eukaryota > Viridiplantae > Streptophyta > Magnoliopsida > Dioscoreales > Dioscoreaceae > Trichopus > Trichopus zeylanicus. The sequence continues at coordinate 51,541 of RXID01011100.1, forward strand.
TACTACCAGAAGTAAGAGAAGTAGTAGTAGTAGCAGCAGATGTAGTAGGAGTAGGAGTTGTAGTAGTAGATGTAATAGTTGTAGAAGTAGCAGTGCTAGTAGTAGTAATAATAGTTGTAGTACTAGTAGTATCAGAAGTAGTAAAAGTAGTAGTAGTTATATTAGTAGTTTTTGTAGCAGTAGTAGTAGAGGCATTAGTGGCATTAGTTGTAGTAATAGTAGTAGCAGCAATAATAAATGCAGTAGTAGTAATAGTAGTAGTAGTGGAAATAGTAGTAGCAGTAATTGTGGAAGTAGTAATAGCCGTATGAGATGTAACAGTTCTAATAGCAGTTGTTGTAGCAGTAGTCATAGTAGTAGTAGTAGTAGGAGTAGGAGCAGTAGTTGTATTTGCAATAGCAGTAGTGGAAGTAGTGGTAATAGTAGTAGGAGTAGGCTTAGTAGTAGCAGAACTAGTAGCTGTAGTAGTAGTAGAAGCAATTGCAACAATAATAGCAGCAGTTGTAGCCATAATGGCTGGAAAAGTAATACATATAGTTATAGTAGCAGTAGCAGTAGTAGTAACAGCAGTAATAGCAACAGCAACAGTAGTAGCAGTAGCAGTAGTAGTTATAATAGAAGTAGTAATAGAAGTAGTAGTAGCTTTATTAGTAGTAGCAATTATAGTAGTAGTTGTAGTACTAGTAGTAGTAGCAGTAGTAGTAGTGGTAGTAGTAGTAGCAGTAGCAATAGAAGTAGCAATAGCTACGTTAGTAGTAGCAATTAAAGTAGCCATAGTAGTAGTACTAGTTGTAGTAGCAGCAGTAGTAGCGGTAGAAGTAGTAGTAGTAGTAGTAATAGTTGTAGTAGTAGTAGTATTTGTTTTTGTTGTAGTAGTACTAGTGGTATCAGTAGTGGTAATAGTAGTTGTTGTTGTTGTAGTAGCAGTAGCCTTTGTTCTGGCAACACTAGCCGTATTAGTAATAGCATTGTTGTGATTGTATTAGCAATAGCAACACTAGCTGTATTAGCAGTAGCATAGTAGTAGTAGTAGCAGCAGCAGTAGCAGCAGCAATAGTAGTAGTAGTAGTAGTAGTAGCAGCAGTAGGAGGAGGAGGAGGAGTAGTAGTAGCAGTAGTAGTTGAAGTAGTGGTAGCAGTATTAGTAGTAGCTACCTTAGTAGCAATACTAGTAGTAGTAGTTGCTACAGTAGTAGCAGTAGTAGTTGTTGTAGTAGTTGCAATCGCAGTAGCAGAAGGAAACGAAATGCTAGTTGCAATAGTAGTTATTGTAGCTATAGGAGTTCTAGAATTGGTGGCAATAGTACTACTATTAATATTAGTAGTAGTAGCAACAATAGTAGTAGTTGTTGTAATTAAGATAGTAGGAGTAGTAGCCGTAATAGTAGTAGCAGTAGTAGTAGTAGCATTAGGAGTAGTAGTAGCAAGAGTAGTAGTAGCTGGAGTAGTAGGAGTAATAATGGTAGTAATGATAGTAGTAGTTGCTGAAGTAGTAGTAGCAATAGTGGTAGTTGTAGCAGTAGTACTAGTAGTCGTAGTGATAGTACTAGTTTAGTAGTTGTAGTAGCAGTAGTAGTTGTAGCAGCAGTAGTAGGAGTAGTGGTAGTTGTAGCAGTAGCAGCAATAGTTGAAATAGCAATAGTAGTAGTGGTGGTAGTATGAGGAGGAGGTGGAGTAGTAGTAGTAGGAGTAGTAATAGGAGTAGGAGTAGTAGTAGAAGTTGTAGTAGCAGTAGTTGTTGTTGTAGTAGTATTAACAGTTGTTGTAGTAGTAATAGTAGTAGTATTCATAGCGACTATAGTTGTAGTAATAGTAGTCATAGTAGTAGTAGGAGTAGTAGTAGGAGTAGCTGTAGAAGAAATGGTGTAGCAGTAGTAATAGTAGTAGTAGCAACAGCAACAGCAGCAGTAGTAATTGTAGTTGTAGTAGGAGTAGTAGGAGAGGTACCAGTCGAAGTACCGAAAGTAGTGGCAGAAATAGCAGTAGTAGTTATAGTAGGAGTAGTAGTACTAGGTGTTGTATCAGCAGTACTAGTTGTAGTAGCATTAGTAGTAGTAATAATAGTAGTTGTCGGAGTGGAAGTAATAGTAGTAGTAGTAATAGTACCACCTGCAGTAGTAGTTGTAGTAGTAGTAGTAATTATAGCAGTAGTAAAGTAGTAGTAGTAGTAGCAGCTGCAGTAGTAGTATTGGTAGTAGTAGAAGTCGTTGTTGTTGTTGTTGTTGTAGTGGTAATAGTAGTAGTAGTAGTAATAGTAGTAGTAGTAGTAGTAGTTGTTGTTGTTGTTGCATTAGTAGTAGTAATCGTAGTAGTAGTCGTTGTCTTTTTAGTTTTCATTTTAGTAGTAGTAGTAGCTATTGTTGTTGTAGTAGTAGCAATAGCAATAGTGCTAGTAGTAGTAGTAGAAGATGTTGTTATTGTCATCGCAACAGTAGTAGTAGTAGTCATACTTGGACTAGTAGTAGTAGTGGTCGTTGTATTAGTAGTAGTAGTATTTGCAAGAGCAATAGTAGAAGTAGTTGACGTAAGAGTAGCAGTAGTATTATTAGTTGAGGTTGTTATTGTGGAGTAGTAGTGTCAATATAGTAGTATTAACGGTAGTAGTAGTAGTAAAAGTAGTAGTAGTAGTAGCAATTGAAGGAACAACAACAACAATAGTAGTAGTAGTAATAGTAGTAGTAGTAGTAGTATTAGTAGTACTAGTAGCAGTAGTATTAGAAGTAGTTGTAGTAGGAGGAGTAGTAGTAGTTGCAACAAGAGTTGTGCTAGTAGTTTAAGAATTGGTGGTAGAAGTTGTAGTAGAAGTACTTGTAGTAGTAGGAATTGTAGCAGCAGCAGCAGTAGTAGCTATAGTAGTTGTTCTAGTAGAAGCAGCAGTAGTAGTAGGAGTATTAGAAGCAGTGGAAGTACTAGGAGTAGTAGTCACAGGAATAGGTGTTGTAGTAGTAGTTTTCGAAGTAGTGGTAGTAGCAGCAGTAGTAGTAGTACCAGTAGGAGTAGTAGCCGTAGCAATAGGATTTGTAGTAGTAGTAGTTTTTGTTGTTGTTGCAGTAGTAGTAATACTAATAGTAGTTGAAATAGTAGTAGTTGTAGTTGTTGTTGTAGTAGTAGTACCACCATAGTAGTAACAAAAATAGTAGTAATAGTTGTAGTAGTAGTAGTAATCATACAATTAGTAGTATAGTAGTAGTAGTAGTGGTGGGGGTGGTGGTAGAAGTAATAGCAGCAGCAGTAGCAGCAGTAGCTACAGTTGTACGAGTAGTTGTAGTATAGCAGCAGTAGTGGTAGAAGTAGTTATTCTTGTTGAAGTAGTAGTTGTTGCAGCATCAGTAGCAGTAATAGTAGTAGTAGTAGTAGCAACAGCAGTAGTCATAGGCATAGTAGTAGAACTAGTAGTATTAGAAGCGGTAGCTGCATTGGTAGTATAAGAAGTAGCATTAGTAGTAGTAGAAGTAGAAGTAGAAGAAATAGTAGTAGTTGTTGTTATAGTTGTCACAGTAGTAGTAGTGGTAATAGTAGCAGTAGTAGTAGAAATAGTAGCAATTGTAGCGGTAGTAGTATTAGTAGTACTAGTAGAAGCAGAAGCTGTAGTAGTAGTAGTAGAACTACCAGTAGTAGTAGTAGAAGTAGCAATAGTAGTAGTAGTATTGGTAGTGGTAGGTGTAGCAGTTATAGCAGTAGAAGTAGTAGCTCTAGTAGTTGTTGTTCTAGTGCTATTAGTAGAAGTTGTGTTTGGAACAATAGTGGTCATAGCAGGAGTAGTAGTAGTGGAAGCAATAGTAGCCATAGTAGTAGTAGTATAGTAGTAGTAGTAGAAGTAGTACTAGTAGCAGTAGCGGGAGTAGTAGAAGAAGCAGAAGCAATAGTAGTAGTAGTAGTAATTGTTGTCATAGTAGTATTAATAGCAGGAATAGCAATCCTAATTATAAAAGTAGTTGCTACAGTAGTAGTAGCTACAATAGCTGGAGTAGTATTAGTAGAAGTTGTAGTAGGAATAGTAGTGTTAGTAGGACTTGGAGCAGGGGTACTAGTTATAGTAGTAGTAATAGTGGCAGAAGTAGAAGTAGCAGTAAAAGTAGAGCTAGTAGTTGGGGGAGTAGTTGTAGCAGTAGTAGTAGTTGTTGTTGTCGAAGTTGTAGCAGTGGTAGTCGTAGTGGTAGTTGTAGTAGTAGTAGTAGAAGTAGATGTAGTTGCCATAGAAGCATTAGAAGTAGTAAGAGTAGCTATAGAAGTTGTATGAGTAGCAGTAGTAGTAGAAGTAGGAGTAGTAGCTATAGTAGTAGTAGTAGTAGTAGTTGTTGTAATAGTAGTAGTGGTAGTTGTCATAGTGGTAGTAGTAGCAGAAGTAGTAGGAGTAGTAGTAGTAGTCGCAGTAGTTGTTGTAGTAGTAGTACTAGCAGTAGCAGTACTAATAGTAGTATTATTAGTTGTAGTAATAGTAGTAATAGCAGTAGTAGTCGGAGTAGTTGTAGTAGAAGTAGTTGTAGTACTAGTAGTAGTATTAGTAGTTGTAGCAGTAGCAGTAGTAATTGTAGTCATAGTATTAGTAGTAGTTGTAGTAGTAGTAGGATTAGTATTAGGAGTAGCAGTAGAAGTAGTAGTAGTAGTAGTAATGGAAATAGCAGCAGTAGTAGTAGTAGAAGCAGTCGTAAGTGGTAGCAATAGCATTAGTAATAGGAGTAGTAGAAGAAGTAGAAATAGAAGTAGAGGAAGTAGTAGCAGCAATAGTTGTCATAGTACTAGTAGAAGTAGTAGTATAAGTTGCAGTAGTAGTAATAGTAATTGTAGTATTAGCAATAATAGTAGTTGTAGGGATGGTAGTATTAGTTCTAGTAATAGTGGTTGTTGTTATAGTTGTAGTAGTAATCATAGTAGTAGTAGTAGTAGTAGTAGTAGTAGTAGTCGTACTAGTAGTAGTATTAACAATAACAGTGTTAGTAGTCTTTATAGTAGCAACAGCTATAGCAGTAGTAGTCCCAGCAACTGTAGTTGTATTAGCACTAGTTGTAGTCGCAACAACCGTAGAAGTAGTAGTGTTGTAGTAGTCATAGTAGTTGTTGTAGTAGTAGTACTAGCAGTAGTATCAGATGTAGTTGTAGCAGTAGTAGCAGCAGTAGCAATAGTAGATCTTGTAGTGGTAGTGGAAGCAGCAGTAGTAGTGGTGGTGGTGGTGGTAGTAATAGTAGTAGTAGTAGCAGTCGTAGTAGTGGGACAAGTAGTATTAGTTGTTATTGTGGGAAATGTTGTAATATTAGTAGTGGTAGTTGTTGTAGTTATGATAGTAGTGGTACTTGTAGTTGTAGTTGTAATAGTTGCAATAGCACGAGTAGTAATAGTAGTAGTAGTATTATTAGTAGTAGTCACCGTAATAGTAGTTGTAAGAGGAGTAGTAGTAGTAGTATTAATTGTTGTTGTTGTTGTTGTTGTTGTAATAGTAGTAGTAGTTTTGCTAGTTGTTGTAGTTGTAGTAGTTGTGTAGTAGTAGTAGAGATAGTAGTAGTAATAGTTGTGGTAGAAGTTGTAGTAGGAGTACTATTAGTAGCAGTAATAGTAGTATCAATAAAAATAGTAGTAGTAGTAGCAGCAGCAGCAGCAGTGGTAGTACAAGTAGTTGTAGCCGTAGTAGTACAAGTAGTAGTAGTAGGAGGAGGTCTTGTAGTTGTAGCAATAGTAGTAGTAGTAGTAATAGTAATAGTTTTAGTAGTAGTAGTAGTAATAGTGGCAGGAGTAGCAGTAGTAGTAGTTGTAGTAGTAGTGTAGTCGCAGAAGCAGCATTTGTAGTAGTTGAGGTAGCAGTAGTAGTAGTTCTCGTAGTAATAGTAGTAGTAGCAGTAGTAACAGTAGTAGTTGTTGTTGTAGTAGATTAGTAGTAGTAGTAGTCTAAGTAGTAGTAATAGCTAGTGCAATAGTAGTGAAATTAGTAGAAGTAGTCGTTGTAATAGTAGCAGTTGTAGGAGTCATAGTAGTAGCCATAGTAGTAATAGTAGAAGTATTTGTAGCTAGAATACGAGTTATAGGAGTAGATGCTTTTACAACAGTAGTAGTAACAATAGAAGTAGGAGTTGTAGTCATAGTAGTAGTACTAGCCGTAGTAGAAGTAGCTATAGTAGTTCTTGTAATAGTGCTATTAGTAGAAGTTGTTTTTGGAATAATAGTTGTCATAGTCGGAGTAGTAGTAGTGGAAGCAATAGTAGCCATAGTAGAAGTAGTAGGGGTCACAGTAGTAGTAGTAGAAGTAGTACTAGTAGTAATAGCGGGAGTAGTAGAAGAAGCAGTAGCAATAGTAGACATAGTAGCAGTAGTAGAAGTCATAGTAGTAGTAGAAATGGTACTAGTAGCAGTAGCGGGAGTAGTAGAAGAAGCAGTAGCAATAGTAGTAGTAGTAGTAGTAATTGTTGTCGTAGTAGTATTAGTAGCAGGAATAAGAGTCCTTGTTGTAGACGTACTTGCTACAGTAGTAGTAGCTGCAATAGCTGGAGTACTAGTAGTTGTTGTAGTAGTATTAGCAAAAGTTGTTGTAGGAATACTAGTATTAGTAGGAGTTGGAGTAGGGGTAGTAGTTATAATAGTAGTAGTAGTGGCAGAAGTAGAAGTAGCAGTAAAAGGAGAGCTAGTAGTTGGGGGAGTAGTTGTAGCAATAGTAGTAGTAGCAGTTGTTGAAGTTGTAGTAGTGGTAGTGGTATTGGTGGTCGTGGTGGTAGTAGTAATAGTAGATATAGTAGCCATAATATTAGTAGAAGTAGTAGGAGTAGCTGTAGAAGTTATATTAGTAGAAGTAGGAGTAGTAGTTGTAGTAGTATTAGTTGTTGTAGTAGCAGAAGTAGTAGAAATAGTTGTTCTTGTTGTTGTTGCCGTAGTAGTAGTAGTCATAGTGGGAGTA
>RXID01011101.1:0-52064 GCA_005019695.1 Trichopus zeylanicus subsp. travancoricus
GTAGTGGTAGTGTTTATTTTCATAGTAGTAGTATTAGTTGTATCAGTAGTGGCAATAGTAGTAGTAGTTGTTGTAGTAGTTGTAGTTTTTGTTATAGCAACAGTAGTAGTAATAATAGTAATTATAGTAGTAGTAGTAGTAGTGATTGTATTAGCAGTAGCAGCAAAAGTAGCAGTTGAAGTAGTGGTAGCAGTAGTAGCAGTAGCAATGGTAGTAGCAATAGCAGTAGTTGTAGTAGTAGTAGTAATTGTAGTAGTAGTAGTAGTAGTAGTAGTAGAAGCAATAGTACTAGTTGTAGTGGCAGAAGTAGTAGTTGTAGTAGTAGTGGCAAAACTAGTAATAGGAGTAGTAGTTATAGCGGCACTAGTATTAGTTGGAGCAGCCAAAGTCATAGTAGAAGTTGTAGTAGCAGCAGTAATAGTAGTAGTAGGAGCAATAGTAGTAGTAGTAGTAGTTGTTGTTGTTGTTGTTGTAGCCTCAGAAGTGCTAATGTAGGAGTAGTAGCAATAATCGTAGTAGCAATAGTAGCAGTCGAAGGAGGAGTAGTAGTAGTCATAGCTGTAGTAGCAGTAGTAGTAGTCGTAGCTGCAATAGCAGTAGTAGTAGTCATAGCTTTAGTAGTATCAGTCACAGAAGCAGAAGTAGAAGAAGTATTAGTAGCAGCAGTAGTTATTATGGTAGTTGCAGCAGTATTAGTAGTAGTTGTAGTTGGAGTAGTTGTATTAGCTATCATAGTAGTAATAGTAGCTGTAGTAGCAGTAATATTTTTGGTTGCGGTAGTAGCAGTTCCAATAGTTGCATCGGTTGCCGTAGTAGCTAGAGTAGTAATATTAGTTGTAGTAGCATTAGTAGCCATAGTAGCTGTAGTAGCAGTGCGAGTAGTAGTAGTGGTAGTAGCTGAAGTAGCAGTAGTAGTATTAGCAATGGTAGCAATAGTAGTAGAAGTAGTAGTTGTCATAGTTGTAGTAGTAGGAGTAGTAGATGTAGTAGCTATAGTAGCTATAGTAGTACTAGCAGTAGTAGTAGTAATAGCAGGAGTTATTATCGTAGTAGTAGTTGTTATAGTAGTGGTAGCAGCAGCAGCAGTAGTAGTAGCAGCAGTAGTAGTAGGAGTAGTAGGAATAGTTATGGTAGTAGTAGCAGTAGTAGTAGCAGTAGTTTTGGTAGTAGAAGTAGGACTAGCAGCAGTAGTGGTCATAGTAGCAGCATTAGTACTAGTAGCAACAGTAGTAGTAGTAGTAGTAGTTGTAATAGAAGTAATCATAGTTGTGGTAGTAGTAGTTGTTGTCGTAGTAGTAGTAGTAGCAGTAGTAGCAATAGTAGCAGTAGTAGCTGAAGTAGCAGCAGCAGTAGTAATCGTAATAGTTGTAGTAGTAGTAGTAGTAGTAGTAGTAGTAGTAGTAGTAGTAGTAGTAGTAGTAGTACTAGTAGTAGTAGCAGTAATACTAGTAGTAGCAACAATTGTATTAGTTGGAGTAGGAGTAGTTGTAGTCAGAGTACTAGTAGCAGTATTAATGGTAGTAGGAGAAGTAGTAGTAATGGTAGTAGTAGTCATAGACGCCGTTGTAGTACTAGTAGCAACAACAACAGTAATAGGAGTACTAGCAATTGCAGTAGTTGTGGCATTAGTAGTAGTAATAATATTAGTACTTATTGTTGTAGAAGAAGTAGTTATTGTAGTAGCTATTGTTGTTGTAGGGGAGGTTGTAGTAGTAGTAGTAGTAGTAGCGTTAGTATTTGTTGTTGTATTATTAGCACTAATAATAGCAGTAGTTGTAATAGCAATAGTGGTAGTAGTAGTCATAGTTTTAGTAGTAGTAGCAACAGTAATTATTGCAGTTGTAGTAGTTGTAGTATTTGTTGTAGCAACAATAGCAGTAGTAGCAGTAGTAGGAATAGTAGTAGTAGTTGCAGTAGTTGTAGTAGTAGCAATAGCTATAGTAGCAGTAGTATTTGTTATCACAACAGTCGTAGTAGTAGCAGTAGTAGTAGATGTAGCAATAGTTGTAGTAGTTGTTGTAGAAGCAATAGCAGCAGTTGTAGCAGTCAAAGTACTGGTAGCAGTAGTAGCAATAGCAGACATAGTAGCTGTAGTATTAGTAGTAGAAGTTGTAGTAGTAATTGTGGTAGTTGTAGTAATAGTAGCAGAGCTAATAGATGTACTAGTAGCACTACTAGTATTAGTACAAGTGGTAATAGTAGTAGTAGTTGCAGTAGTTGTAGTAGTAGCAATAGCTATAGTAGCAGTAGTATTTGTTATCACAACAGTCGTAGTAGTAGCAGTAGTAGTAGATGTAGCAATAGTTGTAGTAGTTGTTGTAGAAGCAATAGCAGCAGTTGTAGCAGTCAAAGTACTGGTAGGAGTAGTAGCAATAGCAGACATAGTAGCTGTAGTATTATTAGTAGAAGTTGTAGAAGTAATTGTGGTAGTTGTAGTAATAGTAGCAGAGCTAATAGATGTACTAGTAGCACTACTAGTATTAGTACAAGTGGTAATAGTAGTAGTAGTAGCAGTCGTAGTTGTTGTAGTAGTAGTAGTAGTAATAGTAGTAGTTGCAGTAGCGGTAGCAGAAGCAGTGGTATTAGTTGGAGTAGCAGTAGTAGTAGCGGCAATAGTAGTACCAGTAGTATAAGTAATAGAGGAAGTAGTTGTAGTGGCTGCAGTAGTGGTAGCCATAGTAGTAGCAGCAGCAGAAGTAGTAATAATAGTAGTAATTGTAGTAGTAGTAGCAATCGAAGTAGTGGTAGCAGTATTTGCAGTAGTAGCAGAATTACTAGTCGTAGCAGTAGTAGCCAGCAACTGTAGTATTATTTGGAGTAGCAGTAGTAGTAGCAATAGTAATAGTAGTAGGGGAAGTTGTAGTTATTGCAATAGTAGTAGTATTAATAGTAGCAACTATAGCAGTAGTGGTAGTGGTAATAGTAGTGGTAGTAGTAGCAGTAGTAGTAGCAGTAACAGCAGCAACTGTAGTTGTTGTTGTAGTAGTTGTGGAAACAGCTATAGTAGCGGTAATGTAGTAGTTGCAGTAGTAGTAGTAGTAGTAGTAATAGTAGCAGTAGTAGTTGTTGTAATAGTAGTAGTAGCAGTAATCGTTGTAGCAGTAGCAATAGTGGTAGCAGTAGTAGTGGTAGTCATTGTAGTTGTAGAAATAGCAGCAACAGTAGTAGTAGCAGTAACAGTAGTAGTGGCAGCAGTAGCTGTAGTAGTAGTAGTAGTAGCAGTAGGAGTAGTAGTAGTAGTAGTGGTAGCAGTAGTTGTTATAGGAGTACTACTAGTAGAAGTAGTAATCGTAATATAGTAGTAGTAATAGTCGTCATAGTAGCGGAAGCAGCAGTAGCAGTTGTAGGCGTAGTAGTAGTGGTAGCAACAATATTAGTAGTAGCAGTAGTAGTCGTTATAGTAGTAGTAGTAGTATTAATAGTAGTAGTTGTGGCAGTCGCAGCAATAGTAAGAGCGGCAGTAGTAGTAATAATAGTTGTAGAGGTAGTAATAGTAGTAGTCATACTAGTAGTTGCAATAGTAGTAGTGGCCACAACAAGAGCATCTATTGCTACAACAACAACTACTCCTACTTCTACTACTACTACTACAACAACTGGTACTCCTCCTCCTACTACTACTACTACTTCTGCCCCTATTACAAATACTACAATGGCTACTACTACTATTACTATTCCTACGCCTACGTCCATTATAATTACTTCTACTACTACTACTACTGCTGCTACTACTACTCCTACCACCACAGCCACGACTTCTACTACTACTACTACTACTACTACAACTACTACTATGACTACGACTAAACCTACAATTACTTCTACCACTACCACTACTACTATTTCGAATACTACTACTACTACCAGTGCCACTACTTACACTACGACTATTACTACTACTATTAAAACAACTACTAGTACTACAACTAAAACTACCACCACTACTACAATTAATGTTGTAACTACCACCACGACTACTACAACTACTACTACAGTAACCACCACCACCACTACTACTACTACAACAACTACTACTACTTTGATAGCTACCACTACGGCTACAACAATTACTACTACTACTACTAAAACAACAACTACTATTACCGCTACTTCTACTACTATTACTACTTCTACTACCACCACCATTGCTAGAACTAATATTACTACCACTCCTACTCCTACTACGACCACCGCTACTAGAAGGAATACTGCTACTACTGCTACTGCTACTACTACTACTATTGCTGCTGCTACTACACCAACTACTACAACAACTACTACTACTACTCGTGACACTACAATTATTACTACAACTACTACTACTCCTAACACTCCTCCAACTATAGCTACTGCTGCTGCTGTAGCTATTACCACATCTACTAGAACTGCTACTGCTACTACTATTGCTGCTGCTGCTATTAATACTACTATTACTACTACTACTCTACTACTACTACTACTACTACTACTACTACTACTACTACAACAACAACAACTATTACTATAATTACTACCACTATTACTACTACAACTACTACTACTCGTGGTGCTGCTACTACTACTACTACTATTGCTGCTACTAGTGTAGCTACTACTACTACTCTTACTACAACTAGTCTACTACTATGACTTCTAACGCTACTATGACACCTACTCCAACTCCAACTGTGACTACTACTGCTACCACTACTACTAAGACTGCTACTGCTACGACTACTACAAAAACTACTACTATCACTACTAAGACTACCATTACTACTACTATTACTACTACAACTATTACTACTACTACTACTATTGCTACTACGATTATTACTACACTATTACTACTACAACTCTGCAACTACTATTCTTACTACGACTACTAAGACTACTACTACTACTACTACTACTGTTACAGCTACTTGTTACTACTATTACTTTGCTACTACTAGTCCGACTACCACTACTAAGTCTACTACTACCACTACTATTAATACTACTGTTAGTACTGCTGCTGCTATTGCAGCTACTACTACTACATCTACTATTACTACAGCTACTAATACTACTATTACTACTATTACTACTACTACTTCTACAACTACCACTATAGCCGCTATTGCTATTGCCACTACTACTACTGCTACTACTACTATTCCTACTCTTACTCCTACAACTACTAATAATGTAGCTGCTATTACTACCACAACTACTGCTACTATTACCACTATGCTAGAAATACTGCTCTTAATACTGCTATTACTACTACTACTATTACTAGTACTATTACTACTACTACTACTACTCCTACTACAACTACTATTACTACTACAAATACTCCTACTATTAATCTACTGCTACTTCTACTACTACTACTTTTACTATTACTACGATAACTACAACTATTGCTACTACTACTACTACTACAACTGCTATTACTTCTACCACAACTACAACTACTACTAGTACCACTACTTCCACTATTGCTAGAACGAATACTACTACTATGACTATTGCAACTACTACTACTGCAACTACTACCAGTAGTAGTGCTACTATTGTTGCTTCTACTACAATTGCTACTAATTCTTGTACTAGAGTTGTTGTTGCTGCTACCATAACTACTACTACCGTTGTGACTACTACTACTACTACTACCAAAACTTATACTACTACTACTGCTAATGCTACTACTACTACTACTACTTCTACAGCTATTGCTGCTGCTGCTGCTACTGCCACTCCTCCTACTACTACTGCCACTGCTGCTGTCACTACCACTTCTACTGCTGCTGCTACTGCTAATCCTACTAGTACTGCGGCTATGACTTCTCATACTATGACTATCACTACTAGTACTACAACTACATCTCCTACAACTACTGGAACAATTACTACTATGACTGCTACAACTACAGTTACTACTTTTACTACTACTACATCTAGTACAACTCCTACTATTACTATTACAGCTACTATAGCTACTACTACTGCAACTACGACTACTAATGTTGACATTGCCGCTGCTACTACTACTACTACAGAAGCTGCTACTGCTACTGCTACTCCTACTACTACTACTACTCCTCCTACTACTGCTACAACTGTTGCTACTACTATTGCTGCTGTTGCTACTGCCGTTGCTGCTGCTACTACACTTGCCGCAAATACTTCTCCTACTCCTAATACAACTCCTAATACTATGGCTATTGCTACTACTACTTGTAGTAATGCTACTGTTTTTGCTACTACTACTACTACTGTTAGTGCTACTCCCACTACTACTACTACAACTAACACTTCTACTACTACTACGGCTACTACATCAATTGGAACTACTACTAGTAGTAGTACTACTATGACTGCTACTACTATAAATGCTACAACTTCTTCTACCAAAGCTGCTGCAACTACGACCACTACTACTACTACTGTTGTTGCTGCTACTACTACTACTACCACAACTACTACTTCTGCTCCTGCAGCTACAACAACTAACACTAGTACAACTCCTGCAGCTGCTGCTGCTATCACTACTACTACTGCTGCTATTACTGTTGCTGCTACTATGGTCACAACAACTTCTAATTCTACTAAAAGTACTACGGCTACCACTACTAAAGCCGCTTCGAGTACTGCAACTACTATTGCTACTACTACTACTGTTGCTTTTGCTGCTGCTACTACTACTACAACTTCTACTACTACTACTACTATTATTACTACTACGACTGGTGCTACTATTGCCACTGCTTCTACTTCTGCTACAACTTTTGCTATGACTGCTGCTACTACTGCTTCTACTACTACTATTGCTACTGCTACTTCTGCTACTACTATTACTATTACTAATCTGGCTGCAACAACTGCTACTACTGCTACTGCTACAACTACTGCTGCTACGAATATAGCTACTATTGCTACGAATATAGCTACTACTGCTACTACTACTGCAACAACAACAACAACTACTATTAAAGCCACTCCTGCTACTACTGCTGCTGCTACTGCTACTATTACTCCTACTACTAGTACTACAACTAATGCAACTACTACTACAACTATTGCTACTCTTGCTACTGCTATTGTTGTTGCAACAACTACTATATCTACAACTACTTCTCCTACTCCAAATATGGCTGCAACTACTACAGCTGCTACAACTACTGCTATTGCTTTTGCTACTACTACTACTTGTACTACTGCTGCTAGTTTTGCTACTACTACTAGTAGTGCAACTACCACGACTACTACTACTCCTACTGCTACTACCACTATTACTACTACTAGTCTTGCTACTGCAACTACCACAACTACTAGTACTATTACTACTACTACTATTGCTACTATAATAACTAATACTACTGCTAATGCTGCTATTGCTAGTTCAACTACTGTTACTAGTACAACTATTACTACTCCTGTAGCTACAATTGCTACAATTACCATTACAACTGCTACTACTACTGCTACTACTATTGCTATTGATGCGACTACTGCAATTACTACTACTACTGTAAATACTACTGCTACTGCTACTATTACTACAACTGCAACTACTACGACAACTACTATAACTTCTACTACTTGGACTACTAAAATTGCTACTGCTACTACTACAACTACTGCTACTGCTGTCATTGTTGTTGTTACTACTACTACAACTACTACAACTTCTCCTACTACTGCTACTTCTGCTGCTGCTACTACTGCCACAACCAATGCCACTACTTCTACTACTACTACTACTATTACTACTATTACTACCACGCCTGCTAGTGCTGCCACTACTACGGCTACTACTATGATAACTAATGCGACAATTACTACTAATCCTACTGCTGCTACTACGACTACTGGTGCCACTAATTTTACGACTACTGCTATAACTAAAGCAACGATTACTGCTGCTACTACTACTACTTCAACTACTATTCCTGCTACTAATCCTGCTACGGCAGCTACTACTATTACTACTACAAGCACTAGTACTATGACAACTACTACTTCAACTACTACTATTACAAATCCTGTTCCAACTCCTACTACTACAACTCCTCCTCCTCCTACTAGTACTACAACTTCTACATCTACTACTGCTGCTTCCACTATGGGTACTATATTACTACTGGTACTACTACAACCGCTACTACTGCTACTAGTACTATTGCTATTACTATTACTACTACTACTAGTACTACAATTACTACTATAACAATAACAACAACAACAACAACAACTACTACTACTACTACTACTACACCTACTACTCCTGCTATAATAACTGCTGCTGCTACTCCTACTACGACTACTACTACTACTACTTCCACGACTACCACTACTGCTACTACTACTACTACTCCGACTACCACAACAACAACAACAACAATAACAACAACTACTACTATAACTACTATTCCCAATCCTACTCCCATTTCCGTTACTACTACTATTTCTACTACTACTCCTACTAGTACTACTACTACAGATACTACAACAACTATTACTACTCCCCCTAGTCCAACACCTACCACAACTCCCACTACCACACCTACTCCAACTCCTACTACTACTACAACTACAACTACAACCACTACAACTACAACTACAAATACTACTAGTACTACTACTACTATTAATACAAATATTACTACTACTGTTGCTCCTGCTGCTACTACAACAACTACAACAACAACTACTACTCCTACTACTACTACTACCACTACCACTACTACTACAACTACTACTCCTACTACGACTGTTACTACTACTACTACAACTATTACTACTATTACTACAACTACAACTACTTTAACTGCTACTACAACAATACATCTATTGTTACTGCTACAGCTACTACTACAACTACTCCTATTACTACCACTACAATAATACCTACTACTACTAATATGGCTACTACTCCTGCTACCACTCCTACTCCGACCCCTACTATTACTGCTGCTGCTGCTAGTGCTACTAGTACAACTACTACTACCACTACACTACTATAACAACAACAAATGATACTGCTACTATTTCTACTACTACAACTACTGCAACTACTACTTCTGCTACTACTACTACCACCACTATTACGACTACTGTTGTTATTGCTACTACGGCTCATACTGCTACTGTTATTACTGCTACTACTACTTCTGATCCTACTTACCCGGCTACTATTGCTATAACTATTCCTACTGCTACTTCTATTCTTATAGCTACTACTGCTACTACTACTTCTGCTACTAATGCTCCAGCCACTACTACTAATGCTCCTACTACTGCTAGTACGGATCTTGCTGCTACCATTACTACTACTACTGGTACTACTGCTTCTACTGCTATTGCTACTGCTACTACTACTCCTCCGCTACTGCTGCCACTATCGCTACTACTACTGCTACTACTACAACTACCACTGCTACAACTACCACTACTGTTACGATAACTGCTACTACATCTACTGCTACTACCAGTACTACTATTACTACAACTAGCACGTCTTCTGCTGCTACTACTACCACTATGACTACTATTACAGCTATAACAACTACTACTCCTTCAACTTTTGCAACTTCTACTACAGCTACTACTACACTACTACTACTAATACTACAACAACAACAACAATAACAACAACAACAACAACTACTACTACTACTACTACTACGGCTGTTGTTGCTGCTACTACTACTACTTCTCCTACTACTTCTTCTACTACTACAACTACTGCTATGACTACTACTGCTTCTACTACTACAACTACAACTACTACTACTGCTATTACTATTACTGCTGTTGCCGCTGCTAATTGTAATACTGCTACTACTACCAATACTACTACTGCTGCTCCAGCTTCTACTACTACTACTACTCCAACTCCTATTTTAATTGCAACTATTACTGCAACTGTTGCTACTACTGCTGCGACCACAACTACCACTAATACCACTACTACAACAACAACTACTACTCCTACTACTACTTTTACTACTTCTACTACTACTATGATTTATACTACTACCACTACTACTACTACTTTTCTTGCTGTTGTTGTTGCTACTGCTACCACAACTACTACTAATACTACTACTGCGACTACCATGCCTGCTCCAACTCCTACGGCTTCTACCACTCCACTACTACAACTACAAGAACAACAACAACTACTACTGCTACTACTACAACAACAACTACTACTACTCCTACTACTTCTACTAATAGTACAATTGTTGCTACTACTACACCAACTACTGCTGGTACTACTACTACTCCTACTATTACTCCTACTACTACCCCAACTCCTACAACTTATCCTACAACTAGTCCTACTCCTACACCTACTGCTATTACTACTACTCCTACTACAAATACTAACACTACTATTGGTACTACTACTAGTACTCCTAACACTCCTACAACTAGTACTCCAGCTGCTAGTGCTGCTATTACAACAACTACTTCAGTTTCTACAATAAGTACTACTGCTATTGCCCTTACAATAACTACTATTGCGACTACTCCAACTACTACTGCTGCTACTACTACTACTCCTACTCGTACACCAACTCCTACTACTGCTGCTACTACTACTGCTACTGCTATACATACTGCTGCGTATACTACTCCTCCTACTACTACCACTACTATTGCAACTGCCACTCCTACTCCAACTCATACTACTATTATTGCTACTAAAACTACTGCTACTACCGCAACTACAACCACCACCACCAACACCACCACCACCACCAACACCACCACAACCACCACCACCACTACTACTAATACTACTACTACTACTACTACTTCTTCAACTACTAGTACAATTGCTATTATTACTACTACTACTACTGGAACTACTACTACTGATACTACTACTACTACTACTACTACTACTATTACTAGTACTACTACTAATACTAACTCTCCTACTACTTCTACTACTACTACTATAACTTTTACTACAACTACTACACCTACTCTTGGCACTTCTATGATTTCTACGACACTACTCCAACTAATACTACTACTAATATGACTACTACTACTACTACTATTATGACTACGCTTAATGCAACTACTGCTCCTCCTCCTCCTCCTCCTACGACTACTAGTAATACTACTACTACTACTAATACTACTACTGTTGTTGCTGCTGCTGTTGCTTCTACTACTGCTGCTACTACTACTGCTAGTACAACAACTATTATGAAAACTACCACTACTACTTCTATTATTGGTACTACTACGACAACTACTACTGGTGCTACTACTACTCCTACTACCATTCCTACTCCGACTCCCATTACGGCTAGTTTTACTACTCCTCCAACTACTACTACAACAACTAATTCGACACCTACTCTAACTCCTACTGCTACTACAACTCCTATTGCGCCTACTGCCACCACTCCAACTACTACTACACCCTATTACTACTCCTGCTCCAACTCCTCCTCCAACCACAGCTACTATTACTGCAACTACTACGACGACGACAACAACAACAACAACAACAACAACAACAACAACTACTACTACTACTACTAATACAACAACAACTACTCCTACAACTACTCCGACAATAACTACTACTACTAATACTGCTGCTACTATTACCCTGACCTCTACTACTACTATGACTACTATTACGACTTCTACTATAAATATTACTACAAGTACTGTTGCTATTGTTGTTGCTCCTACTACTATTACTACTACAACAACAACAACAACAACTACTACTAGTACTATGACTACTACTACTACTACTACTACTACTACTACTACTACTACTACTACTACTACTACTACTACTACTACTACTACTACTATTACTACTACTACTGCTTCTACCACTTCTACTACTAGTGAAATTGCTACAACTACTACACATACTTCAAGTACTACTACTACTAACACTAACCCTACTACTACAAATACTACTATTACTACTTCCCCGACTTCTACTACAACTACAACCACTACTATGACTTCTACTACAACTAATACTACTACTACTATTGCTGCTGTTGCGACTCCTACTACTACCACTACTACAACTTCTATTACTACTACTATGACTGCTACTACTACTACTACTACTACTACTACTATTAGTACTACTATTGCTGCTGCTGCTACTGCTACTCCTCATCATACTCCTCCTCCTCCTCCTCCTCCTACTACTACTACTCCACTTCCTACTACGCCTACACCTACATCGATTGCCACTACTACTCCTACAACTCCTATTACAGCTACTACTACTAATACTACTACAAATCCTAATACTCCTACTACTATTAGAACTAATACTATTTTTACTACTACAAATGCTCCTACTACTACTACTACTTCTAACACTCCAACTACTACTGTTACTACTGTTGCTGCTGTTATTACTACTACAACTACTGCTACTACTACTACTATTAAGACTACAACTGCTATTACTACTACTAGTCCAGTTGCTGCTACTACTACTTCTGCTACAACTACAGTTACTACTACTACTATTACTACTAGTCCTGCTGCTACTCCCACTACTTTGCCTACGACTACAGCTACTACTACTGCTACTACTACTACTAGTCTACTTCTACCAATTCTATCGCTACTACTACCACTCCAACTCCAACTGCGACTATTGCTCCTACTACTACTACCACTACCACTACAACTATTACTATTCACAATTCTATTCCAATTCCTACTACTACTATTATAATTACTATTGCTATTACTAGTACTGCTACTACTACTATTACTACTGCTACTACTGCGACTACTATTAGTACAACTACTCCTACTGTTGCTACTGGTGCTACTACTACTACTACTCTGCTACTACTACTCCTACTACAACAAGTATATCTGATAGTACTATTTCTACAGCTGCTGGTATTGTTGTTGTTGCTACTACTACTACTACTACTACTACTACTACTACTACTATTACTACTACTACTACTACTACTACTACTACTATTACTATTGCTACGACTACTACTACTAACACTACTCCTCCTGCTGTTGCTACTACTGCTACTACTACTACTACTAGTACTAGTACTACTAGTACTACTACTACTACTTCTGCTGCTACTACTACTATTACTACTACAAATATTACTAATTCGGCTACTACTACTACTCCTACTACTACAACTACAAGAACTACTGCAACTATGACCACTACTATTCCTACTACTGCAACTACTACTACTAGTACTACTACGTCTACTGCTATTTCAACTCCTACTTATACTACTGCTCCTAGTATTAGTACTCCTACTACTACTACTATGACTATAACTATTGCTACTCCTACTACAACTACTAGTACGACAGCTACCACTACTCCAACTACTACAACTCTTACTATACTCCTTCCACAACTCCTAGTACAACAACTACTACAGCAACTACTACTACTACTATTATTGCTACTACTACTACTACTATGACTACTACTAATACTGCTCCAACTACTACTGCTACTACAACAATTACAAGAACAACAACAACTACGACTACTACTTTTACTACTACTAGTACAACTACAGCTACAATTACTACTACTACGACAACTACCAATATTACTAAAACTATTACTTCTACTACTACTACCACTTCTCCTATTACTACCCCTACTCCTACACCAACTCCTATTACAACTACTACAACTATTACTACTACTACTACTACAACTTGTACCGCAACTCCTATTACAACAACTACTACTAGTACTACTACTACTACTACTACTTCTTGTACCGCAACTCCTATTACAACTACTACTACGCCTATATCTATTAATACTTTTGCTACTACTACTACTACTACTACTAGTGCTTCTACTACAACAACTAATAGTGCTTCGACTAATACTGCTACTACTACTCCTACTTCTACTACTACTCCTCCTCCTCCTAGTAATACAACTACTACAACAACTACTTCTACTGTTACTACTACTAATACTACTACTTGTACAAGTACTATTGCTACTACTACTTCTACTAGTACTACTACTACTATTACTGCTGCTGCTGCTCCACCTCCTACTACTACTCCCCCTCCTCCTACTACCACTACCACTAGTTCTACTATTACTGCTACTACACCTACTACTTCTATTTCTACCCCAACTACCTCTACTACTACGACTACTACTCCTACCACAACTACTACAACAATTACTACCACTCGCCATACTACAAACCCTACTGCTACATTAACTCCTATTACAAATACTACTAGCACTACTAATACTACTACTAGTACTACTTGTACTGCTACTACTACAACTGATACTACAACTACTTCTAGTACTTCTAGAACTTCTACTACTATGACTAGTACTACTACTACTACTACTGCTGCTGCTACTGCTGCTGCTACTACTACTACTCATACATCAATCCTACTCCTAAAGCTACACCTACTATTGCTTCTTCTACTAGAATTACTACTACTCCTAGTACTGCCACTACAACAAATAGTACTACTATAACTACTACTACTCCTCCTCCTCCTCCTCTGGCTACTACTACTAAAGTGACTAATTCTACTGCTACTACCTCTACTACTACGAGTACTCCTACTACTACTAATTTTACTACTACTACTACTACTCCTACTAGTACAACTACTATGACTGCTACTATTGCTACAACTACAACTACTACAGCTACTACTATTACTACTGCTCCTAGTACTACTACCACTACTACTACTGCTGCTACTGCTACTAATGCGACTAATACTACTAGTACGACTTCTACTTCTACTACTACCACTCCAACTCCAACTCCTACTCGTCTACTATTCCCAATACTACTACTACTTCTGCTATTACTACTTCTACTAATACACTACCGCTGCTGCTACTGCTACAGCTACTAATACTACTACTACTACTACTACTATTTCTACTACTACTACTACTACTACTACAACAACAACAACTACTACTCGTATTTCTACTACTACTAGTACTCCAACTACAACTACAACCACTACTATTTCTTCTGCAACTGCTACACCTACTACTACTACTACTACTTTTACGACAAATATTACTCTTGCAACTGCTAATACTACTAATGCAACTACAACTAATACTGCCACCACAACAACAACAACTACTAATACTACTTCTTCAACAACAACAATAATAGCGACCACTACAACTACTCCTACTCCAACTACTACTACAACAACTCCTACTCCTACAACTGCTACTACTACTGCTACACCTACTCGTACTTTTACTACTGCTAGTAATACTATAACTAGTACTACTACTAGTACTACTACTACTACTCTTAATCCAACACATACTGCTACTTCTACACCTATGACTACTACTAGTACTATTACTACTAACACTACTATTAGTACTACTTGTAGTACTATTACAAGGACTACTACTACTACTACAACAACCACAACTACTATAACTGTTAGAAGTACTTTTGCTACCACTACTATTAATCCTACTACCACAACTACAACTGTGGCCATTACTACTACTGCTACAACAACAACAACAACTACTACTACTACTACAATGACTACTACTACTACTACTACTACTTCTAATGCTACTTCAACTACTTCTGCTACTACTACTACTACAACAGTTACTACTAATACTACTTCTACTTTAACAACAACAACAACTACTACTACTATTCCTACTCCTGCTCCTACTACAGCTACCACTACACCTACTCCTACTCCTACTCGTACTACTTCTAGTATTACCAACAACTAGTACTACTACTACCTCTACTGCTACTCCTACTCCAACTCCTACAGCTACTTCTACACCTACGGCTATGACTACTATTGCTACTATTGCTGCTGCTGCGACTACTACTACTTCTACTACTACTACTACTGTGACTGTTGCTACTACAACTACTTCTACTACTAAACCTATTACAACGCATCCCACTGCTACTACTACTACTACTACTACTACTACTACTACTACTAATATTTCTACTACTATTGCTACAAGTTCTTCTACTACTATTACTACTACTACAACTAACACTACTACAACTACTACTCCAACTACTGCTATTACTTTGATTATTTCTACTACTAATGCTTCTACCATGACTGCTACTACCACAACTAATACTACTACTGCTTCTACTACTACAACTCTTCCTGCTACTACTAGTAGTTTTCCTATTACTGCTGCTGCAACAATTTCTTCTATTTCAACTTCTACAACTTCTAGTACTACTACTACTACTACTCCTACAACTCCTATTAGAACTACTATCTCTAGCACTACTACTGCTACAACTACTACTTGTACTGCTACGACTACAACTTCTACCACCACTATTACTAGTACTACTACCAATTCTACTACTGCTACTAGTACTACTACTACTGCTACTACAACTAGTACTGCTGCTACAACCACTTCTAATGCTATTACTGCTGCGGTAGACTACTACTGCTACTACTCCTACTTTTATTACTACAACTGCTACTACTACTACAACAACTACTACTAGTACCTCTGCTACAACTACTACTTGAAGTTCGACAACTACTACTACTACTATTACTATTACTTCAACTACTACTAATACTACTACTACTAGTACTCCTACTGCAACTATGACTGCAACAACTACTTCTTCTATTACTATTACAATAACAACTACTACTACTGCTACTACCGTTACTACTGCTGCTGCTACTACCGTTCCTACTACTGGCACTACTACTTCTACACCTATTACTACCAATACTACTACTACAACAACTACAACTACAACTACTACTATAACTACTACTATTCCAACTACTGCTTCAACTACCATTACTACTACTTCTACAACTAGTAAAAATACTAATCCTAACATTACTATTACTACTACATATACTACTACTACTGCTACTGCCACTACTGCAACTACAACAATTGCTACTACTTGTACCGCTATTACTCCTACTACTATTACTACTACTATTACTATTACTACTACTGCTGCTACTACCAGGACTACTACTAGGACTACTGCAAATACTATTGCTACTACTTCGGCTACTATTGCAACTACTGCTTCTACTGCTACTCCTATAATTACTTCTACAACTACTGCTATTGCTACTACTATTTCTAGTACTACTATGACTACTACTACTGTTGCTACTACTACTACTTCTCCTACTTCGACCACGACTGCTATTGCTACCGCGACTACAACAACTACTACTACTACCACTACTACTCTGAATACTACTGCTACTACTGCTGCTACTACAGCTTCTCCAAGTACAACTGCTACTATAGAGACTACTACTTCTAATTCTACTGCTAATACTACGGCAACAACTACTGCTATTACTACTACCACCACTACTGCGACTACTGCTGCTACTACTTCTACTTTTCCTGCTACTACCACTACTACCACTCTTACTACTACTTCAGCTCCTACTACTAGTGCTACTGCTACTACTATTATTGATACAACAACTATTATTCATACAACAACTACAACAACTACTACTATGCCTACTATGACTACTACTGCTAATAGTTCTACTACTATCACTACAATTACTACTACTACTATTGCTACAACAGCTACTATTACTAATACTTTTACTACTACTACAATGACTACTGCTACTGCTACCACAACGACTACTACTACTGCACAACTACTGCTATTGTTGTTGCCAATACCACTACTACTACCAAAATTGTTGATACTACTGCTAATACTACTACTACTACAACTACTATTGCTACTACTACCACTACTACAACTTTTACAACAACTAGTATAGCTACTAGTACAACAACAACAACTACTACTGCAACTATAGCTACTGCAGCTACTATTACGGCTACTTCAGCTACTATTACTACTACAACAACTACTTCTACTATTACTATTACTACGGCCACTACTATTACGGCTACTATTACTATTACAACTTCTCCTATTAATACCACATCTCCTAGAACTACTACTTCTACCATTAATAGTAATACTACTACAACTTCTACTACTACTTTTGCTACTGCAACTGCTACTACTACCGCAACTGCTGCTGCTACTACTGCTGCTACAACTGCTGCTACTACTAATGCTACTGTTCCTACCTCTACTACTACTACTACGATTGCTAATATTGCTACTACTGCTACTGCTGCTACTAATGTTACTACTACTACTACTACTACTATTTCTATAACAAATACTACGACTGTTACTACTACTACTACTACTACCACCACCACCACCACCATAATGACTACTGCTACCCCTACTACAAATTCTACTACTACTGCTATCACTGCTACTAGTACTACTACAACTACTGCACTAATACAACAACTACTACTACAATCATTGCTGCTACTACTGCTATTAGTAATGCTAGAACTATGACTACTACTACTACTACTACTACTACTACTGTTACTGCCACAACTACTACTTCTCATACTACTACTGCTGCTATTGCCACTATAATGGCTACTACAACTAATACTATTGCTACTACTCTAACTACTACTACTACTACTTCAACTACTACTACAACTGTTCCCACTACTGCTACTACGGGTACTACTGCTACTACCACCACTACTGCTACTACTGTTACTACTACTACTATTACTTCTATAACTACTATAACTACTACTACTGCTGCTACTCCTACAATAATAACTACTACTACTACTGGAGCTTGTACTAGTCCTGCGGCAATAACTACTACAATTCTTTTTTCTGTTACTACTAATGTTGCCTCTACTACTACTACAACTGCTACTACCACTAATACTACAACTACCACCACTACTACAACTGCTACCACTAATACGACTACAACTACTACTATTACTACTACTAGTACTACTGCTACTTCAACAACAAATGTCGCTACTGCTACTACTACAACGAGTACTATTACTACTGCGACTACTACTGCAACTACTACTACTCCAATTACTCTCAGCACTACTGCTACAACTGCAACTACCACTAATACTACTACTGCTGCTACTGGTATAACTACTACAACGACTACTGATACTTCTGCTACCTCTCCTACTACTAACACTACTACTACTACAACTACCACTACTGCTACAACTACTACAACTCCTACTGTGACTAGTACTACTACTACTACTACTACAACAACTACTGCTGAAACTTCTACTATTGCGACTACTGCTACAACGGCTACTACTGCTGTGACTACTACTACGGCTACAGCTACTTCTAATACGTATAATTCTAATACCACTACTGCTACTATTACTAGTACTTTTACAACTATGGCTATTGCTACAACTACTACTTCTCCTATGACTTCTTCGGATGTAATTACTCCTACGTCTACTACTACTACAACTGCTACCGCTACTACTGCTATAGCTCCTACTATGACTATTACTTCTAAAACTTGTCGTACTTTTGCTACAACTACGGCAATGGCTTCTACTACTAATAATAATGCCACTACTGCCACTATTGCTCCTACTATTTCTACTGCTATTGTTGCTTTTGCTGCTATTTCTCTTAATTCTACTACTACCACCACTTCCACTACTATGACTACTACTATTACCACACCTACTATTGCTACTACTACAACTAATACTACTACTACTACTACTAACACTTCTACTACTCCAAATACAACAATAATTACAACTGCTACTGCTGCTACTACTATTTCTACTACTACTACTACTACTTGTACTGCAACTACTACTTCCACTACTGCTATAGCTACTACGACGACAACTACTACTGCTATGTCTACTACAATACCTACTACTACAACTGATAAATCTAATGATACTACTACTCCTACTACTACTACAACTGCTACTACTGCTATTACTCCTACTACTACTACTACTATAGCTATTGCTACTAACATTATTACTGCTACTACTACTGCTACTTCTATTACTACTCATACTTCTATTACCACCACTGCTACAACTGCTACTACTGCTACTACTGCTACTACTACTCCTACAACTACTTCTACCACTACATCCACTAAAACTACTACTACTACTACATTTGCTTCTATTACAATGAAAAACTACTACTACTATTGTTGCTGCTACTACTACTAATACTACAGCTACATCAACAACAACAATAGCAACTACTACTGCTCTTACTTTTGCTACAACAAGTACGACTACAGCCACTACTACTTTTACTACGGCTACTACTACTCGTGCTACCACAACTGCTACTATTGCAACTACTACTACTACTCTTACTATTATGACTACTACTATTACTATTGCTGCTACAACTACTACTGCTACTACTACTGCAACTACTATGACTACTGTAACTACTACTGCAACTACTGCTACTACTACTGCTACTACTCCTACTACTACTGCCACAACTACGAGAACTACTATTACAATGACTACTACTACTACACTATTGCTGCTACTACTGCTTCTCATACTACTACCAAAACTGCTACTACTGCTGCTACTACTATTGCTACAACTACTACTACTACTATTTCTACTGCTACTACTACTTACACGCCTACTAATACCATTTTTACTCCTAATACTACTACTATTACTTCTACCACTCCTTCTATTACTACTACTACTACTACCACCACCACCATAGGTACTACAACAAAATAACTATGACTACTATTACCTCAACTACAATTACAACAAGTACTAATCCTACTACTACTGCTACTCCTACCACTACTACTGTTGCTACTACGATCGCAACTACTACTACAACAACTACTACTACTACTTCTGCTATTATTATTACTGTTACAGCTAGGACTACTACTACTACTACTCTACTACTACAACTACCACTACTCTGCTACAGCTAGGACTACTACTACTACTACTACAACTATAACTACTACTACTACTGCTATCCCTACTGTAGCTATGACTACTACTTTGACAATCGCTACTACTGCTACTGTTGTTGCCACTGTTGCTATTGCTACTACCACTGCTGCTACTATTACTATTACTGCTACTACTACTGCTAATGCAACTGCTTCTACTACTACTACTACTATTGCTACTGTTATTGCTACTACTGCTACTACAAGTGCTACTACTGCTACAATAATAACTACTACTAGGAGTAGTGGTAGGGGTAGGAGTAGTCATAGGTGTAGTAGTAGGAGTAGTATTAGGAGTAGGAGCAGTAGTTGGAGTAGTAGTAGTAGGAGTAGTAGAAGTAGGGGTACCACTAGGAGTAGTAGTAGCAGTAGTAGTAGTAGTAGTAGGAATAGTAGTAATAGGAGTAGGAGTAGGAGTACGATTAGTAGAAGTAGAAGCTGGAGTAGTAGGAGGAGTAGTAGTGATAATAGTAGGAGTAGGTGTAGTAGTAGTAGTAGTTGTGGGAGTAAGACGAGGTGTAGTTATCGTAGTAGCAGTTGCAACAATAGTACTTGT
Organism: Trichopus zeylanicus subsp. travancoricus; assembly: GCA_005019695.1. NCBI lineage: Eukaryota > Viridiplantae > Streptophyta > Magnoliopsida > Dioscoreales > Dioscoreaceae > Trichopus > Trichopus zeylanicus. The sequence goes on from RXID01011101.1 coordinate 21,479, forward strand.
AGTAGTAGTAGGAGGAAGAGGATGATATGTTGTAGTAGTAGTGAGTGTAGGAGTAGGAGTTGTAGTAGGAGTAGTAATAGTTGGTGTAGTGGTAGCAATAGTTGCAGCAGGATTAGTAGTATTAGTAGCAGCAGTAGTAATAGTTGTAGTTGTAGTTGTAGTAGTAGTTGTTGTAGCAGTAGTACAAGTAGGTGTAATACTAGTCAGAGTAGGAGTAGGATTAGGAGTAGGAGTAGGAGTAGGAGTAGCAGCAGGAGTTGGAGTAGAAATAGTATTAGTAGTTATAGTAGGAGCAGTACAAGGAGTAGTAGTAGTAGTAGTTGTACTAGTAGTAGTAGTATCAGTTGTGGTAGCAGTTGTACTAGTGGTAGAAATAGTAGTAGATGCTTTAGTAGTTGTAGTATTATTAGTAGTAGTAGGAGTAGTTGTTGTTGTAGTAGTAGTACTAGTAATATCACTTCTTGTATTTGGAGTAGCAGTAGTGGGAGTAGGAGTAGTAGTATTAGCAGTAGCAACAGTAGTAGTGGTAGTCGTAGTAGGTGTAGTACTTGTAGTAGTAGTAGTTGGAGTAGCACTAGTAATGGGAGTAGTAGTAGTAGTAGTAATAGTTGTTGTTGTAGCAGTTGTAGTTGTAACAGGAGTAGCCGTAGTAGCAGCAGCAGTAGCAGTAGTAGCAGCAGTTGTGGTCGTTGTGACTACTACTACTATTACGCCTACTACTACAACAACAACAACTACTACTACTACTACGCCTACTACTACTACTACTATTATTACTACTACTACCACTCCTACTGCTAATACTACTACTACAACTACAACTACAACTTCTCCTATTGCTACAACTGCTACTACTCCTACTAGTACAACTCTTACTGCTACTACTACTCCTACTGCTACCACTTCTAATACTCCTCCTACAATAACAACAACTTCCACTGCTACTACTCTTACTACTACTACAACAAAAAAAAGTACTACTACTACTCCAACTCCTACTCCTACTGCCACACCAAATACTACTTCTATTGCTCCAACTACTACTACAACAACAACTACTACAATTACTTCTTTTACTTCTACTACTACTACTACTATTCTTGAAACTACTTCTACTGATACTACTACTATACTACTGTTGCTATTGGTACTACTACTACTTCTATTACTATAACTAGTACTGCTACTACTGCTTCTACTAATTCCATTACTCAAAAGTAGTACTACTACTTCTACTCTTACTGCGACTACTGCTACTACTTCTGTTGCTACTCATACTACTACTACTACCACTTCTAGAACTCCCAGTACTACTACAAATACAACTACTGCTCCTACTAATAATGTTGCTCCTACACCGACAACTCCTACTACTACTACTACTACTGAAACTACTACTACTACATCTACTTCTACTACCACTACAACTATTACTTCTACTACTACAAGACCAACCACTACTACTACAACTGCTACTGCTACTATTGCAACTACTACTACTACTACTACTAATACTAGTACTACTACTAATATTACTTCTCTGTTTGCTACTTCTACAACTAATACTAGTACAACTTCTTCTTTTACTGCTTCTACAACAACAACAACGACAACAACAACTTCTACTACTAGTACTTCTGCTACTACTGCTGCTACAACTACTACTACTACTACCACTAGTTCTACAACAACTACTACTTCTACTACTACTGTTGCTACTAGTAGTAACACTACTACTACTGCTACTACTACTACGACTACTACTACAACTACAACTTCCACTACTGCTACTACTAGTAGTAGTAGTACTATTACTAGTACTTCTACTACTACTGCTCCTATTACACTACTACTATTACTACTACTACTACTAATATTACCAATACTACTAGTAGTGCTACTACTTCTACTGCTCCAGTCGCTAATACTCCTACTCTAATTACTACTACTTCTACTACTGCTACTACTTCGACTACTACTACTGCTGCTACTACTACTGCTACTGCTATTGCTACTGCAATCGCTACAACAACACCAACAAATACTACTGCTACTACTCCTACTGCTACTGCGACTGCTGCAACTACTACTACTACTCCTCCTCCTCCTGCTACTGCGGCTGCTACTACTACTATTCCTAGTACTACTATTACTACAACTACTAGTACTACTACTGCTATAACTACTACTACTATTACTACTGCTAGTACTACTACCCCTGCTACTAGTTCTACTGCTACTCCTGCTACTCCAAGCACTACTTTTACAATTACTAGTACTACTATTAGTAGTGCTAATACTACAACAACTATTATTACTACTGCTGTTACTACTAGTACTACTACCACTGCAAGTACTACTACCATACTTCCACTGCTGCTACTACTGCTACTACTACTATGTGTAATACTCCTACTACTACTCCTCCTCCTCCTACTACTGCTACCAATTCTACTATTCCTATAACTACTACTAGTATGACTGCTACTACCACTCCTACTACAACTACTACTATGACTTCTACTACCACTACTGTTCCTATAACAACAACAACTACTACTATTACTACTACAACTACTACTACTAATCGTACTACTATTCCTACTACTAATACTTCTTCTACATGTACTCCTACTACTACTCCCACTACTACCACTACTACTACCACTACTACTACAACTACAACAACAACTACTACTATGACTCCTACTACAACTACTTCTACTTCTACGACTACTACTACTTTTATTAGTAGTACTACATCCACTACTACTCCAGCTATTGCTGCCACTACTACGGCTACTACAACTACAGCTGTTGCTGCTATTGCGATTACGACTATTACTACTACCACTCCTGCTGCTACTACTCTTATTACTACTACTATTATTGCTACTACTACTACTTCTACTAATGCTACTACTACTACCACTGCTTCTGTTGCTACTACTACTACTGCTACTACTACCACTACTAATACTAATGCTACTCCTACTTCTATTCCTACTACTATCGCAGCTACTAATACTACTGCTCCTACTACAACCACTACGAATATTGCTACTGTCACAACAACAACAACAACTACTACTCCTCCTCCTAAAACTACTACCGCTACTACTAGTACTAATACCTACTAATACAACAACTAAAACTACTAATACTACTACTACTACTGTATATACAACTACTACTACTATTGTGACTATTGCTGCTACTACTACTACTATTGCCTCTAGTAATACTAATACTACTACTACAACTACACTACTACAATAACTACTATGACTAGTACAACAACGCCTACTACTACTACTTCTACTCCTACAAGTACTACTACCACTACTACAACTACTCCTACTACTAATACCACTACTCCTACTGCTACTGCTACTACTCCTACTACTACCACAACAACAATAACAAAAATAACAATAACAACAACAACTACTACTACTGCTACTTTTACTGCTACGGCTACTACAGCTACTAGTACAACTACTACTATACAACAATAACTACTACTACTCCTACTCCAACTCCTACTGATACTGCTCTCCCTACTGCTGCTGCTACTACTACTACTACTATAACTACTACTATATCTACTACTACTACTACTATAACTACTGCTGCTGCTGCTGCTACTACAACTACTAGAAGTACTACAACTGCTACTACTTCTCCTCCTAATGCAATAATAACTACTACTACTACAACTCCTAATCCTGCTATTATTACTTCTCTTATTGCTACTATTGCTACTCGCACTACTCCAACTCCTTCTACTATTACTACTACTACTACAACAACAACAACTGCTACTACTACTTCTTCTACTATTACAACTAATATTACTACTACTGCTACTACTCCTACTACTACCACAGTTGCAACTGCTATTACTACGACTACTGCTACTACTACTACTACTAACAGTACTGTTCTTGCAACTATATATAATACGACAAATTCTACTACTACTACAGCTATGACTACTGCTACTACTAATGTTACTACTACTGCTGTTGTTGCTACTGCTACTACTACGTCTGGTACTACTACTGGTACAATGTCTGCAACTACTGCTACTACCATTGCGCCTATTAATACTACTACTGCTACTACTTTAACATCTATTACAACAACAACAACAACTACTACTACTACTACTAATATTACTACTACTACAACTACTACTCCTGCTGCTTGTGCTAACACTACTAATTCTCCAACTACTACTACTGCTACAACTACCTCTGCTACTACTACTACTACCACTACTATTAATAATTCTACTACAACTACCTCTGCCACTACTAATGGTACTACTGCTACTAATTCAACTCTGACTACTATTAGTACTACTGCTTCTGCCACTACTGCTACTGCTATTACTACTACTACTACTGCGGATACAACAACTATGACTAGTACTACGACTACTACTACTAATTCTGCTACAATTGCTACTACAACAACTACTACTATTACTTCTACTGTTATTATTCTTGCTGCTTCTATTATTATTATTACAACTACGACTGCTACCGCTCGTACTACTACGACTGCTACTACTACTACTTCTAAGACAACAACTACTCTTCGTACTACTACTACAGCTACTACTATTGCTACTACTATTATTATTATTATTACTACTACTACTACTAATACTATGGCTACTGCTACTACTACAACAACTAGGACTACTATTGCTTCTGCTACTACTACAACTCTACTGCAACTAGTACTATTACTACTGCAACAACTGCTGCTTCAACAGCTACTACTACTACAACTATTTCTACCACTGCTACAATTGTTGCTGCTACTACTAACACAACTATTCCTATACTATGACCCCTACTACTACTACCCCTACTACTACTGCTACTCCTAATGCTCCAACTACTACTACAACTACTACAACTACTACTATGTCTACTACCACTACTACTACTACCACCACCACCACTACTGCTGCTACTGCTACAACTAGTACAACTACTACACTACTACTACTACTACTGCAACTAGATCTATTACTCCTACCACTACTACTATGGCTATTACTACTACTTCTACTACTTCTTCTGCTACACTACTACTACTACAACAATAATAACAATTGCTACAACTACTAATAGTACTATGACAGCTACTACAGCAAGTACTACCGCTACTATAACAACTGCTTCTATTACTACTACCAGTTCAACTACTCCAACTGCTACTACTACTAATCATACAAGTACAATTACAACTACTTCGGCTACTACTACAACCTCTACTACTACCGCAACTACTACTCCTATTACCACAACTACTACTCCCCCTACTACTACTACAGATAATACAACTCCTCCTACTACCACCACTCCTACTACTACTAATACTATGGCTACAACTACTCCTATTCCAACTCCTACTACTACAACTATCACTACTCCTATTACTACTACCACTACTACTACTACTACTACTACTACAACTACTACTGCTACTACTACTACTACTACTACTACTACTGCTACTGCTACTACTACTACTACTACTACTACTACTACTATTATTACTACTACTACTACTACTACTACTACTACTACTACTACTACTACTACTAAGATTAAGACTAATATTACAACTACTGCTGCAACTACTACTACTACTACTACTACCACTACTGATACTCGTACTACTCATACTACTACTACTACTAATACGAGTACTACTGCAATTGCTACAACAACAACTGCTGCAACTGCTATTACTATTACCACTACTAATACGACGACTACTACAACTACAACTACTACTGCTACTGCTACTACTACTAGCAGTATTATTCCTTCCTACTACTACAACTACCACTATTACTACTACTACTACGCTACTACAACAACAACAACTAGTACTAATATTACTACCACTACTAATACTATTACTACAACAACAGCAACAATAACTACAAAAACTACCATGACTACTACTATTCCTATTGCTACTCCTACTACTACTACTAAGACTACTACTACTACCAGTACTACTTCTACTCCTGCTCCAACTTCTACTACTACTCTTGCTACTACTACTACTACCACCACTACAACTACCACTACTGCTACTACTACTATTGCTTCTACAGCTAGTACTACTACTACCACAACTGCTACTACTACTACTTCTACAACTACTACCACCACTACTACTACTACTATAACTAATACTACTACTACTATGACTCCTACTACAACTACTACCACTACTATGACTACTACTATTCCTACACCTACTCCAATAACAACTACTATTCCTACTACAACTACAATTATTACAACAAGAACTGCTACTACCACTAGTGCTACAACTACTCCTTCTCCAACTCATACTACTACTACTAATACTACTACTACTACTATTACAAATACTAATACTAATTTTACTAATACTGCTACTACTACTACAACAACTACTACTATTACTGTAACTATTACTCTTACTACTACAACTACTACTGCTATTACTTCTAATACTACTTTTACTACTTCTAGCACTACTACTACAACTAGTACTAATGCTAGTGCTACTACTACAACTACGATTCCTACTGCTTCTACAACTACAACTAGCACTACAGCAACTACTACTACTTCTACTACAGCTACTACTGATGCTGCCGCTACTACTACCACTACTAATTCTAGTACTCCAACTACTACCACTCGTACTACTACTACTAGTCCTAGCAATCCTACTACTACTACTACAGCTGCTGTTGCCACTCTTACTACTACTACTGCAGCTATTACTACTACTGCTACTGCTGCTACTATTGTTGCAACTCCTACTTCTGCTACTAAAACTAATATTACAACTACTACTATTCCAACTACTACTAGAACTACAACTCCTACTACTACCACTATACTACAACAACAACAACTACTACTACTGCTGCTAGTACTGCTATTGTTACTGCTACTACTACTACTACTATTACTTCTGCTGCTGCTACATCTACTACTTATAATACTACTACAAATACTACTGCTACTACTATTGCTATTATTGCGGCAACTAGCACTTCTACTACTGCCACTACTCCTGCAGCTACTACTTCTACTACTACCAATTCTACTACGACTAATACTGCTACAACTATTGCTACTGCGATGACTACTGCTACAACTATTGCTGCTACTACTAATATTATCACTACTACTGCTGCTACAACAACTACTACTATTCCTACTACTATCGCTGCTGCTGCTACTACAACAACTCCTATTACTATGGCTGCTAATACTACTATTGCCACTATCGCAACTACTGCTTTCACTATTATTGTTGTTGCTACAATTGCTACTACTACCACAACTTCTCCTACTACAATTACTACTGCTACAACCATTGCTACCGCTACTGCTAAGACTACTACTACTGCTACTATTACAACAACTACTACTACTACCACAACCGTTGCTATTACTAATACTTCTCCAACTACTACTATTACTACTACTACTACTACTACTACTACTACTCCTACTGCTAGTAACACTACTAGTACTACTACTGCTAACACTACTAGTACAACAATTTCTAATGTGCCTACTACAGCTATTGCTACTGCTACTATTGCTACTATTACTACTGCTACTACTGCTACTACTACTACTACTAGTACTACAACTGCTATTGTTGCTCCTGCTTCTCCTTGTACTACTACTACAACTACTGCTACTATTATTGCTACTGCTGCTGCTACTATTACTAGTTGTACTACTACTGCTTTGACTGCTACTATTACTACTACTAATACCACTATTGCACCTACTACTACTGCTCCAACTCCTATGACTACTCTGATTGATAATACTATTACAACTACCACTACTACTTCTACTGCAACTACGACTACCACTACTACCATAACTATGACTACTACTGCTACTGCTACTACAACTGCGGCAACTATTGCAGTAGCTACTACTACCACAACTCCTCCTCCTCCTACTACTACTACAACTATTGCTACTACGAATAGTAAGGCTACTACCACTGCTACCACTACTACTCCTACTACTGCTTCTAATTCTGCTATTGCTACTACAGCAAGTGCTACTGCTACTATTACTATAACAACTACAAGCACTACAACCACTACAACCACTACAACTGCTACTACAACTGTTACTACAACTACTACAACAACAACTACTACGACTAATACTACAACAACAACTTCTACTACTACTATAACTCCTCCTCTTACTCCTACTACTACTATGACTATTGCTACGACCACTACTATTATTACTTCGCCAACTACTACTTCTAATGCTATTACTACAACATCTACCACTACTACTACTACTACTTCTAGTACTACTTCTACAACCGCTACTACAACTATGACTACTACTACCTCTACTACTACTACTTCTACTACTACTGCGACTACTGCTGCTACTACTACGACTAATACTACAACTGCCACCACAACTACTACTACTACAAGTTCAACTACTGCTACTACTACTGCAATAAATACTACTGCTATTATTGGTGCTGTTTCTGCTGCTACTACTACTATTGTTACTACTGCTGCTGCTGCTACAATTACTACTATTGCTATTACATTGACTACTACTTCTAAAACTGCTACTACTGCTACGACTGCTACTACAACTACTTCTACAACAACAAAAGCTCAAACGCTACTACTGCTGCTTTAACTACAACTACTGTTACTACAACAACAACAACAACAACTACTACCGATATTACTACTACTACTAGAACTGCTACTACAAATGCTACCACCACTACTACTACTACTACTACAACTACTACTTCTACAACTACCACTACAACTACCTCTACTACTACTACCATGAGTACTGCTGCTACTACTACGACTAATACTACAAGAAACTACTACTACAACTACTACTGCTACAACTGCTACTCTTACTACTACTTCTACTGCAGCTACTGCTGCTACTACTGCTACTACTACTACTGCTGCTACTTCTGCCACTGCTACTAGTACTTCTACTTCTGCTACTATTGCTACTACTGCCACTACTACTCCTACAGCTACTACTTCTGCTATGGCTCCTACTACTACTACCGCCACCGCTACTGCTATTACTACTACTGCTACTACTACTGTCGCTACTACTGCTCCTACTGCTACTACTACTCCTGCTGCTGCTGCTGCTATAATTGCTGCTACTGCTGCTACTACTACTATTACTACTACTACTTCTATTCTTGCTACTAGCTTTACTTCTACTTCTCCAACTACTACTACTGCTACTTCTGATACTACTACTACTACTATTACTACCACTATTACAGCAACTACTACTACTGCTACTACTACTTCTCTTACTAGTACTACTACTACAACTACTTCTCCTACTACTATTACTAGTACTGCAACTTCTACTACTTTGCCTACTACTACTACTGCCAGAACAACAATGGCTATAACTAGTTATATAACTACTACTACAACTATTACTACTACTATTGTTGCTACTACAACTACTACTGCTACTACTATACTTCTACTACTACTACTACTACTACTACTACTACTACCTTGGCTACTGCTACAACTCAACTTTCCCTACTGCAACTACTACTACATCCAATACTACTACTACTACTACAACAAATACTACAACTGTTGCTACTACTACTACTACTCCAACTACTAGTTGAGCTACTACTACTACTAACATTGCTGAGGCTGCCGCCGCCACTACTACTACTTTTACTGCTACTGCTTTTGTTACTACTGCTACTACTAACACTACTAGTATGACAACTTCTACTATTACTACTACTATTGCTGCTGCTGCTGTTACTACTACTAGTACTGCGGCAATGACTTCTAATACTACGACTACTACAACTACAGATTTGACTACTACTACAGCTACTATTATTTTTGTTGCAACTACAACTACTACTATTGTTGTTATTGCTCCTGCTATTTTTGCTGTTGTTGCTACTACAACTACTAATACTACTACTACATCTCCAACAGCTACTAGAACTACTACTAAAATGACTGCTACTACTACTACTGTTGCTTCTACTTCTACTACAACTTGTACTACTGCTACTACTTTTGCTATGACTACTACTACAACCACTACTATAGCTCCTACTATTACTACTACAGCTACAACTGCCACTACTACTGCAGCTACTACTACTGCTGTTGCCATTGCTACTACTATTACAACTACTGCTGCTACTACAAAAGCCGCTACTGCTACTACTACTGCTACTACTGCTACTCCTGCTACTATTACTCCTACTATAGCTGCTACTACTACTACAACAGCTGCTACTACTGCTACTACTACTTCTGCTACTACTGTTATTACTGCTACTGCTACTGCTACTGCCGCTGCTGCTGCAACTACAGTTGCCGAAGCAACTACTACTACATCTACAATCACTTCTCCTACTCCTAATACAACTGCTACTACTATTTGTACTGCTGCTACTACTTTTGCAACTATCGCTACTACTACTCGAGCTACTCCAACTACAACTACTACTGCTACTTCTACTACTACTACAACTAATACTTCTATCATTGCTACGGGTGCTACTACTACAAATGCTACTTCCTCTTCTACCACAACGGCTACTACTAATAGTACTACAACAACTACTACTACGACTGCTATTGCTACTAGTACTACAACTACTACAACAACAACGACTATTACTACTACTGCTGCTGTTACTGCTACTGCAACTACTCCTACTACTTCTATTACTACTACCACTACTATTACTTGTACTTCTACTAATACTAATACTACTACTTCTACGACTACTAGTCGTAGTACTACTACTACTACAATGTTTACTAATGCTATTGTTGTTGCTGCTGCTGTTGCTGCTGCTACTACTACTGCTGCTGCTGCTGCTACTACTACTACTACTACTACCACCACAATAACTACTATTACTACTATTACTACCACTACAACAACTACTACTACTACTACTACCACCCCAACTAGTATCGCTGCTGCGGCTACTCCTACACTACAACTGCAACTACTTCTACTACAACAACAACAACTACTACTCCTACTACAACTACGGCTACTACTACAGCTACTACTACTACTACTACTACTATTACTACAAGTACTTCTACTTCTACTTCTTCTAGCACTTCTAATACTACTACTACTGCTACTACTACTACCCCTATGACAATTAGAACTACTACTACAACTCCCAGTACTACTACTTCCACTCTTACTGTTACTATCACTACTAATACTACAACTTCTACTACAATTACTACTACTACTACTACAACAACCGCTTCTACTGTTACCACTACTGCTACTACCACTACCACTACTACTATTATAACTACTACTTCTGTACTACTGCTTCTACTTCTATTACTACTACTACTACTACTCCTACTACAACTACTACTCCTAGTATTATGATTACTACTGAGACAACTACTACTATTGTACTATAACTATTGCTGCTGCCACTATTGGTACTACTTCTATTGCTATTACTATTACTAGTTCTACTAGTTCTATTGCTACTCCTACTACTCCTCCTCCTACTAGTACTACTCCTCCTCCTCCTACTGGAACTACTACTACTACTACTACTACTACTACTATTCCTATTACTACTACTACAACTAGCATTACAACAGTTTCTACTATTACTAATACTACTGTTGCTGCTGCTACTGCTACTACAACTACAACTATTGCAACGACTGCTACTAATACAACTACTTTTATTGTTGTTACTGCTACAGCTACAACTCCCAGTACTAGCACTACTATTACTAAAACTACTACTGGTAATACTACTACTACTACTACAACAACAATAAATTTTACTGCTACTACTACTACTACTACTAATAATTCTACTACCCATATTTATAATGCTAATAATAGTGCTACTGCTATTGCTACTACTACTACTACTACTACTACTACTACTATGACTACTACTACAACAACTAATTATACTACTGCAACTACTGGTTCTATTTCCACTAGGGCAGCTACTACGACTCCTGCTACTACAGCTACTATTTTTTCTACTACTACTACGACAACTTCTACTGCTCCTTTTACTACTACTACAAATACTACTGCTACTACTACTACTGCTGCTGCGACTACTACAACTATCACTACTACTACTTCTTCTTCTATTGCTACCACTGCTACCACTACTACTCCAACTATTACTAATATTACTGCTACTATTACCACTCCTACTGCTGCTACTACTACTACTACTACTACTACTACTACTACTACTACTACTAATAATAATACTACCACTGTTCCTACTACTACTAATGCTACTCCTACTACTACCTTTACTATAGCTACTGCTACTACTTTTACTATTACTATAACTACTACAACAACGACTACTACTATTACTACTACAACTAAAACTACTAACTACTCCTCCAACTAATAGTTCGACTATTACTACTGCTACTACTATTACTACTACTCCTACTCCAGCTCCTACAACTACTATTGCTCCAACTATATTTTCTTCTAATACTAAAACAACAACAACCACTAATACTACGACCACTACACCTACTACTACTACTACTACTACTACTACTACTACTAATGCTTCTACTTCGACAACTACTACCGGTACTAATTCACCTACTACTACTACAACTACTATTATTATTATCACCACTACTACTACTAGTACAACAACTACTACAAGTACTGTTTCTGCTATTGCAATTACTACTACTACTACTATTACTACTTTTGGTCCTACTACCACAATTAGTGCTGCTACTACCGCTACAACCGCTACTACTACTAATACTACAGCTGCTACTACTACTACTACAACTGTTGCTCCTGCTACTATTGCTACCACCACTTCTACTGCTAATACAAATGCTACAAGTACAACTGCAATTACTACTTTTGCTACTACTACTACTACAACAGCTACTGCTATTACTACTACTGCAGTTGCTACTGTTGCTACTACTACTACTAATCCTCCTCTTGCTACTACTTTTGCAGCTGCTGCTGCTACTACTAACACTCCTATTAGTTCTCCTACTAATACTACTATAGCTGCAACTACTGCTACTACTACTACAACTTCTACAACAACAACTACTACTAGTACTACTGCTACTACTACAACTAGAACAACTACTACTACTTCTGCTAATACTACTACTCCTACTATTGTTGCTGCTACTACTAGTAGTAGTAGTACTTCCATTGCTACAACTACTACTAGTATAACTATTACTACTATTGCAGCTACTACTACTGCTGCTATTACTACAACTACTACTACTGTTCTTGCTACTCCAACTAATACTATTACTACTGTTGCTACTACTATTGCAACTATAGTTGTAGCTACTACAACAACAACTCCCACTAATTTTGCTACTAATACTATAGCTACTACTACTACTACTATTGCAACTACTGCTACTACAATTACAACGATTACGACTACGACTACTACTACTGCTACTATTGCCTCTACCACTGCTGCTAGTACTACTACTACTACTACTTCTACTACTACTAGTAGTGCAACTACCACAACTATTGTGGTTACTACTAATACTACTACTCCTACTCCAACTGCTAATACCACTATTGTTACTATTAATACTACCATAACTGCTACTGCTACTTCTACTACTAGGACTACTAGCACTACTACTACTTCTACTACTAGGACTACTAGCAATATTGCTACAACTTATACTGCAACTACTACTACTTCTACGACTACAACAACAACTGCTACTACTTATATTACTACTATTATAACTACTCCCAATGCTACTACTCCTACTACTCCTCCTACTACTACTACCACTACTACTAGTAATACTGTTACTACTACTACTTCTGCAACCACTACTACTACTACTTCCACAATTATTACGATGACTTCTACTACAACAACTACTGCTACTACTACTACTACTACTACTACTACTAGTACTTCTACTACTATTTCTACTACAACTATTGCTGCTACTGCTACTGCTACTATTGCAACAACCGCTATTACTGCTACTACTACTTCTACTAGTTCTACCACCCATACTACTACTGCAACTACGACTACTACTCATATTACTACTTCTACTAATTTTCTAGCAACTACTTCCACCACTACTACTACTACTATGACCACACCTACTACTACTACTCCAACAACTACTACTACTTCTACAACTTCTACAACTACTCCTACAAACACTACTACTCCTACTACTATGACTGCTACTCCTACAACTACTTCTACAACTTCTCTGGCGACTACTCCTACCACTACTTCTACTACTACTGCTACTAATATTCCTCCAACTACTAATACGACAATTACTGCTGCTACAACCACTATTGCTACTACTACTGTGATTAGTACTACTCCTACTCCAACTCCTACTCCTACTACTAATTCAACTATAATTTTTGCTAACACTACCACAACATCAACTAAGACAACTACTGCTTCAACTGCTACTACAGCTACAACTACTAATACTACTATTGCAACTACTACTACTACTGCTACTACTACTCCTCTTATTCCCCCTACTAATACTACATCTACTACAACTACTACTACTACAACTACTATTACAACTACTACTACCACAACTACAACTACTTCTGCCACTACTACTACTGCTGCTACTAATACTACTACTACTACTACTTCTTCTACTACTACAACTGATACTACTACTACTGCTGCTACAACTTCTACTGCTACTACTACTACTGCTGCTGCTACTACTTCTACTACTACTACTATGACTATTACTACCTATACTACTGCTACTAATACTACAACTACTACAACTACATCTACTATTACTACTACTAGTACTACAGCTACTTCTGCTATCATTGCCACTACTACTACTACCTCTATCCGGCTACCAGTGCTACTACTACTGCTAGTCCTACTCACGGTACTACTGCTACTACTGCAGCTCCTACTGCTACTACTTTTGCAACTGCTACTACTATTATTGCTACTACTTTGGCTACTACTCCTACTACTAGTACTAATGCTACTGCTGCTACTACTGCTACTTCTACTGCTACTAATACTACTACTGCTACAACTATTATTACTACTACTTCTGCTATTACTAAGGCTACTATAATAACTAGTACTACTACTATTACTTTTGCTACTACTACTACTACAGCAACTCATACTACTACTACTACCACTACCACTGCTACTACTAGTATTGCTGTTGCTACTGTTGTTATTACTAAAACTACTTCAGCTACAACTACTGCTACCTCTACTTCTACAACTACGACAACAGCTACTTCTACTACTAGTACTGCTTCTGCTGCTACTACTGCTAATAATGCTCCAGCTACTATAACTTCTATTACTACTTTTGCCACCACAACTATAGCTACTGCTACGACTACTGCTGCAATTACTACTACTAATCCTTTTACCACTACTGCCACTACTACTACTACTAGTACTATGACTTTTACTGCAACTACTACCACAACTACTACAACTATTGCTACTACTACTATTACTAGTACTACTGCTACTACTTCAGCTATTACTACTACTACTGTTGTAGTAGCTAATACTACCCCTACTCCTACCAATACTACTGCTGCTGCTGCTACTAGTGCTGCAAGTACCACTACTAAGGCTTCTACTACTATAGCAATTGGCACTACTACTATTACTTATACTAGTACACTACTAGTACTACCATTACCCCTTCTGCTTCCACAACAACTATTACCACAACTACCACTGCTGTAGTAACTACTACTACTGGTCGTACTACTACTACTACTATTCTCACTACTGCTACTACTACTAGTACTACTACCGCTACTACTATAGGTACTACCATTGCTACTGTTATAGCTATTACTACTACTATTATAGCAATTACTACCATTGTTGCTACTACAATTCCTACTACTTCTCCTACTGCTGCAACTACCACTACTGCTACTACTACTGCTGCTACTACTACTACCACCACCACTACTAAAGCTACTGCTGCTACTACTACTCCTAATGTTACTAATAACACAAACACTACTATTCTGAATAATAATAATAATAGCTGTTACAGCTGCTACAACTACTACAACTACTACTACTTCACCAACTACTACTACAACTACTACTGCGACATCTACTTATGCTACTACTACTACTACTACCACCACCACAATAACTGCTATTACTACTATTACTACCACTACAACTACTACTACTACTACTACTACTACCCCTACTACTATCGCCGCTGCTGCTACTCCTACACTACAACTGCAGCTACTTCTACTACAACAACAACTACTACTACTCCTACTACAACTACTGCTACTACTGCTACTACTACTAATACTACTACTACTACAAGCACTTCTACTTCTACTTCTTCTAGCACTTCTAATACTACTACTACTGCTACTACTACTACACCTATGACAATTAGAACTACTACAACAACTCCCAGTACTACTACTTCCACTCTTACTGTTACTATCACTACTAATACTACAACTTCTACTACAATTACTACTACCACGACTACAACAACTCCTTCTACTGTTACCACTACTACTACTACTACTACCATTACTACTATTATAACTACTACTTCTGTACTACTGCCTCTACTTCTATTACTACTACAACTACTACTACTACTACAACTACTACTCCTAGTATTGTGATTACTACTGAGACAACTACTACTATTGTACTATAACTATTGCTGCTGCCACTATTGGTACTACTTCTATTGCTATTACTTTTACTAGTTCTCTACTTCTATTGCTACTCCTACTACTCCTCCTCCTACTAGTACTACTCCTCCTCCTCCTACTGGAACTACTACTACTACTACTACTACTACTACTACTATTTCTATTACTACTACTACAACTACCATTACAACAGTTTCTACTACTACTAATACTACTGTTGTTGCCGCTACTGCTACTACAACTACAACTATTGCAACTAATGCTACTAATACAACAACTTTACTCTTGTTACTGCTACAGCTGCAACTCCCAGTACTAGCACTACTATTACTAAAACTACTACTGGTAATACTACTACTTATACTACAACAACAATAACTTTTACTGCTACTACTACTACTACTACTAATAATTCTACTACCCATACTTATACTGCTAATAATAGTGCTACTGCTATTGCTACTACTACTACTACTACTACTATGACTACTACTACAACAACTAATTATACTACTGCAACTACTGGTTCTATTTCCACTAGTGCAGCTACTACGACTCCTGCTACTACTGCTACTATTGTTTCTACTACTACTACGGCAACTACTACTACTCCTTTTACTACTTCTACAAATACTACTGCTATTATAGCTACTACTGCAACTACTGTTACTACTGCTGCTGCTGCTACTGCTACGACTACTACAAATATCACTACTACTACTACTTCTTCTATTGCTACCGCTGCTACCACTACTACTCCAACTATTACTAATGTTACTGCTACTATTACTACTCCTACTGCTACTACTACTACTACTACTACTACTACTACTACTACTACTACTACTACTACTACTACTACTAATACTACCCACTGTTCCTACTACTACTAATGATACTCCTACTACTACCTTTACGATAGCTACTGCTACTACTTTTACTATTACTAGTACTACTACAACAACGACTACTACTATTACTACTACAACTAAAACCACTAACTACTCCTCCGACTACTAGTTCGACTATTACTACTCCTACTACTATTACTACTACTCCTACTCCAGCTCCTACAACTACTATTGCTCCAACTATATTTTCTGCTAATACTAAAACAACAACAACCACTAATACTACGACCACTACACCTACTACTACTACTACTACTACTAATGCTTCTACTTCGACAACTACTACCGGTAACAATTCACCTACTACTACAACTACTACTATTATTATCACCACTACTACTACTAGTACAACAACTACTACAAGTACTGTTTCTACTATTGCAATTACTAATACTACTACTACTACTACTTTTGGTCCTACTACCACTATTAGTGCTGCTACTACCGCTACTACAGCTGCTACTACTACTACTACTCTAGCTGCTACTACAACTACTACAACTGTTGCTCCTACTACTACTGCTACCACCACTGCTACTACTACTACTACTACTTCTACAACAACTACTGCAACTACTGCAACTTCTACAACAAGAACTCCTACAACTACTGCTACTACTACTACAACTTCTACAACAACTACTACTACTAGTACTACTGCTACTACTACAACTAGAACAACTGCTACTACTTCTGCTAATACTACTACTCCTACTATTGTTGCTGCAACTACTACTAGTAGTAGTACTTCCATTACTACAACTACTACTAGTATAACTATTACTACTATTGCAGCTAGTACTACTGCTGCTATTACTACAACTACTACTACTGTTCCTGCTACACCAACTAATACTATTACTACTGTTGCTACTAGTATTGCAACTATAGTTGTAGCTACTACAACAACAACTCCCACTAATTTTGCTACTAATACAATAGCTACTACTACTACTACTATTGCAACTACTGCTACTACAATTACAATGATTACGACTACGACTACTACTACTGCTACTATTGCCTCTACCACTGCTGCGAGTACTACTACTACTACTACTTCTAGTACTACTAGTAGTGCAACTACCACAACTACTGTGGTTACTACTAATACTACTACTCCTACTCCAACTGCTAATACTACTATTGATACTATTAACACTACTATAACTACTACTGCTACTTCTACTACTAGGACTACTAGCACTACTGCTACTTCTACTACTAGGACTACTAGCACTACTGCTACAACTTATACTGCAACTACTACTACTTCTACGACTACAACAACAACTGCTACTACTTATATTACTACTATTATCACTACTCCCAATTCTACAACTACTACTCCTCCTCCTACTACTACTATTTCTACTACTACTTCTGCAACCACTATTACTACTACTTTCACAATTATTACGATGACTTCTACTATCACTACTACTACTACTACTGCTACTACTACAACAACAACTACTAGTACTTCTACTACTATTTCTACTACAACTGTTGCTGCTACTGCTACTACTACTATTGCTACAACTAGTGTTACTGCTACTACTACTTCTACTAGTTCTACCACCCATACTACTGCTGCAACTACTCCTTCTACTACTCCTTCTACGACTACTACTACGACTACTACTCGTACTATTACTTCTACTAATTTTCTAGCAACTACTTCCACTACTACAACTACTATTACTACTACTACTACTACCACTATGACCACTCCTACAACTGCTACTACAACTACTACTACTACTTCTACAACTTCTACGACTCGTACTACTACTACAACTACTCCTACAAACACTACTACTCCTACTACTATGACTGCTACTCCTACAACTACTTCTACAACTTCTCTGGCCAATACTCCTACCACTACTTCTACTACTACTGCTACTAATACTCCTCCAACTACTAGTACGATAATTACTGCTGCTACAACCACTATTGCTACTACTATTGTGATTGCTACTACTCCTACTCCAACTCCTACTCCTACTACTAATCCAACCATAATTTTTGCTAATACTACCACAACATCAACTAAGACAACTACTGCTTCAACTGCTACTATTTAAACTGCTACTACAGCTACAACTACTAATACTACTGTTGCTACTACTACTACTATTGCTACTACTACTCCTCCTATTCCCCCTACTTATACTACATCTACTACAACTACTACTACTACAACTACAATTACAACTACTACTACCACTACCACAACTACTTCTGCCACTACTACTACTGCTGCTACTAATACTACTACTACTACTACTACTTCTTCTACTACTACTACTGATACTACTACTACTGCTACTACAACTTCTACTTCTTCTACAACTTCTACTGCTACTACTACTGCTGCTGCTCCTACTACATCTACTACTACTACTATGACTATTACTACTTATACTACTGCTACTAATACAACAACTACTACAACTACATCTACTATTACTACTACTACTACTACAGCTACTACTGCTATCATTGCCACTACTACTACTACTACCTCTACTACGGCTACCAGTGCTACTACTACTGCTAGTCCTACTCATGCTACTACAGCTACTACTGCATCTCCTACTACTACTACTTTTGCAACTGCTACTACTATTATTGCTACTACTTTGGCTACTACTCCTACTACTAGTACTAATGCTACTGCTGCTACTACTGCTACTAATGCTACTTCTACTGCTACTAATACTACTACTGCTAGCACTACTGCTGCTACAACTATTATTACTACTACTTCTGCTATTACTAAGCCTACTATAATAACTAGTACTACTACTATTACTTTTGCTACTACTACTACTACAGCAACTTATACTACTACCACTACCACTGCTACTACTAGTACTGCTGTTGCTACTGTTGTTATTACTAAAACTACTTCAGCTACTACTACTGCTACCTCTACTTCTACAACCACTACAACTGCTACTTCTACTACTAGTACTGCTTCTGCTGCTAATAATGCTCCAGCTACTATAACTTCTACTACTACTTTTGCTACCACAACTATAGCTACTACTACTACTACTACTTTTACCACTACTGCCACTACTACTACTACTAGTACTATGACTTTTACTGTTACTACTACCACAACTACTACAACTATTGCTACTACTACTACTACTAGCACTACTGCTACTACATCTTCTATTACTACTACTACTGTTGTAGTAGCTAATACTACCCCTACTCCTACCAATACTACTGCTGCTGCTGCTACTAGTGCTGCAAGTACCACTACTAAGGCTTCTACTACTATAGCAATTGGCACTACTACTATTACTTATACTAGTACTACTACTAGTACTACCCTTACCCCTTCCACTTCCACAACTACTACCACAACTACTACCACTGCTGTAGTGACTACTACTACTGGTCGTACTATTACTACTACTGCTGTTACTACTGCTACTACTACTAGTACTACTACCGCTACTACTATAGCTACTACCATTGCTACTGTTATAGCTATTACTACTACTATTATAGCAATTACTACCATTGTTGCTACTATAATTCCTACTACTTCTCCTACTGCTGCAACTACCACTACTGCTACTGCAACTACTACTACCACCACCACTACTACACCTACTGCTGCTACTACTACTCCTAATGTTACTAATAACACAAACACTACTATTCTGAATAATAATAATAATAGCTATTACAGCTGCTACAACTACTACAACTACTACTACTTCACCAACTACTACTACAACTACTACTGCGACATCTACTTATGCTACTACTACTATGACTACTATTACTACAACTGATACAACTACAACTATTACTACCACGGCTACTACTGCAGCTGCTGCTACTCTCGCTGCTATTACTGCTGCTCTTGTGAGTAATGCTGCTACTACTACTACTTTTGCTACTCTTGCTACTACTATTACTAATGCTATTGTTGTTGCTGCTGCTGTTGCTGTTGCGTCTACTACTGTTGCTGCTGCTGCTGCTACTACTACTACTACCACCACCACAATAACTGTAATTACTACTATTACTACCACTACAACTACTACTACTACTACTACTACTACCCCTACTACTATCGCTGCTGCTGCTACTCATACACTACGACTGCAGCTACTTCTACTACAACAACAACAACTACTACTCCTACTACAACTACTGCTACTACTGCTACTACTACTACTACTACTACTACTACTACTACAAGCACTTCAACTTCTACTTCTTCTAGCACTTCTAATACTACTACTACTGCTACTAATACTACCCCTATGACAATTAGAACTACTACTACAACTACCAGTACTACTACTTCCACTCTTACTGTTACTATCACTACTAATACTACAACTTCTACTACAATTACTACTACTACTACTACAACAACTACTTCTACTGTTACCACTACTGCTACTACTACTACCACTACTACTATTATAACTACTACTTCTGTACTACTTCCTCTACTTCTATTACTACTACTACTACTACTACTACTACAACTACTACTCCTAGTATTGTGATTACTACTGAGACAACTACTACTATTGTACTATAACTATTGCTGCTGCCACTATTGGTACTACTTCTATTGCTATTACTATTACCAGTTCTCTACTTCTATTACTACTCCTACTACTCCTCCTCCTACTAGTACTACTCCTCCTCCTCCCACTGGAACTACTACTACTACTACTACTACTACTACTACTACTATTTCTATTACTACTACTACAACTACCATTACAATAGTTTCTACTACTACTAATACTACTGTTGCTGCCGCTACTGCTACTACAACTACAACTATTGCAACTACTGCTACTAATACAACAACTTTACTCTTGTTACTGCTACAGCTGTAACTCCCAGTACTAGCACTACTATTACTAAAACTACTACTGGTAATACTACTACTTCTACTACAACAACAATAACTTTTACTACTACTACTGCTAATACTACTAATAATTCTACTACCCATACTTATACTGCTAATAATAGTGCTACTGCTATTGCTACTACTACTACTACTACTACTATGACTACTACTACAACAACTAATTATACTACTACAACTACTGGTTCTATTTCCACTAGTGCAACTACTACGACTCCTGCTACTACTGCTACTATTGTTTCTACTACTACTACGACAACTACTACTACTCCTTTTACTAGTACTACAAATACTACTACTATTATAGCTACTACTGCAACTACTGTTACTACTACTACTGCTGCTACTGCTACTACGACTACTACAACTATCACTACTACTACTACTTCTTCTATTGCTACCACTGCTACCACTACTACTCCAACTATTACTAATATTACTGCTACTATTACTACTCCTACTGCTACTACTACTACTACTACTACTACTACTACTACTACTACTACTAATACTACCCACTGTTCCTACTCCTACTAATGCTACTCCTACTACTACCTTTACTATAGCTACTGCTACGACTTTTACTATTACTATTACTACTACAACTAAAACCACTAACTACTCCTGCAACTACTAGTTTGACTATTACTACTGCTACTACTATTACTACAACTCCTACTCCAGCTCCTACAACTACTATTGCTCCAACTATATTTTCTGCTAAAACTAAAACAACAACAACCACTAATACTACGACCACTACACCTACTACTACTACTACTACTACTAATGCTTCTACTTCGACAACTACTACCGGTACTAATTCACTACTACTACAACTACTACTATTAATATCGCCACTACAACTACTAGTACAACAACTACTACAAGTACAGTTTCTGCTATTGCAATTACTAATACTACTACTATTACTACTTTTGGTCCTACTACCACTATTAGTGCTGCTACTACCGCTACTACAACTACTACTACTACTACTATAGCTGCTACTACTACTACTACAACTGTTGCTCCTACTACTACTGCTACCACCACTGCTACTCCTACTACTACAACTTCTACAACAACTACTGCAACTACTGCAACTTCTACAACAAGAACTCCTACAACTACTGCTACTACTACTACTACTTCTACAACAACTACTACTACTAGTACTACTGCTACTACTACAACTAGAACAACTGCTACTACTTCTGTTAATACTACTACTCCTACTATTGTTGCTGCAACTACTACTAGTAGTAGTACTTCCATTACTACAACTACTACTAGTATAACTATTACTACTATTGCAGCTACTACTACTGCTGCTATTACTACAACTACTACTACTGTTCCTCCTACTCCAACTAATACTATTACTACTGTTGCTACTACTATTGCAACTATAGTTGTAGCTACTACAACAACTAATTTTGCTACTAATACTATAGCTACTACTACTACTACTATTGCAACTACTGCTACTATAATTACAACGATTACGACTACGACTACTACTACTGCTATTATTGCCTCTACCACTGCTGCTAGTACTACTACTACTACTACTACTACTTCTACTACTACTAGTAGTGCAACTACCACAACTACTGTGGTTACTACTAATACTACTACTCCTACTCCAACTGCTAATACTACTATTGTTACTATTAATACTACTATAACTACTACTGCTACTTCTACTACTAGGACTACAAGCACTACTGCTACTTCTACTACTAGGACTACTAGCAGTAGTGCTACAACTTATACTGCAACTACTACTACTTCTACGACTACAACAACAACTGCTACTACTTATATTACTACTATTATAACTACTCCCACTTCTACTACTACTACTCCTCCTCCTACTATTACTACCACTACTACTAGTACTACTATTACTGCTACTACTTCTGCAACCACTACTACTACTACTTCCACAATTATTACGATGACTTCTACTATCACTACTACTACTACTACTGCTACTACTACTACAACAACTACTAGTACTTCTACTACTCTTTCTACTACAACTGTTGCTGCTACTGCTACTGCTACTATTGCTACAACTAGTGTTACTGCTACTACTACTTCTACTAGTTCTACCACCCATACTACTGCTGCAACTACTCCTTCTACTACTACTACTACGACTACTACTACGACTACTACTCGTACTATTACTTCTACTAATTTTCTAGCAACTACTTCCACTACTACAACTACTATTACTACTACTACTACTACTATGACCACTCCTACAACTTCTACTACAACTACTACTACTACTTCTACAACTTCTACGACTCGTACTACTACTACAACTACTCCTACAAACACTACTACTCCTACAACTACTTCTACAACTTCTCTGGCGAATACTCCTACCACTACTTCTACTACTACTGCTACCAATACTCCTCCAACTACTAGTACGACAATTACTGCTGCTACAACCACTATTGCTACTAATACTGTGATTACTACTACTCCTTCTCCAACTCCTACTCCTACTACTAATCCAACCATAATTTTTGCTAATACTACCACAACATCAACTAAGACAACTACTGCTTCAACTGCTACTATTTAAACTGCTACTACAGCTACAACTACTAATACTACTGTTGCTACTACTACTACTATTGCTACTACTACTCCTATTCCCCCTACTAATACTACATCTACTACAACAACTACTACTACAACTACTATTACAACTACTACTACCACTACTACAACTACTTCTGCCACTACTACTACTGCTGCTACTAATACTACTACTACTACTACTTCTTCTACTACTACTACTGATACTACTACTACTGCTACTACAACTTCAACTTCTTCTACAACTTCTACAGCTACTACTGCTGCTGCTGCTGCTACTACATCTACTACTACTACTATGACTATTACTACTTATACTACTGCTACTAATAATACAACTACTACAACTACATCTACTATTACTACTACTACTACTACAACTACTACTGCTATCATTGCCACTACTACTATTACTACCTCTACTACGGCTACCAGTGCTACTACTACTGCTAGTCCTACTCATGCTACTATAGCTACTACTGCATCTCCTACTACTACTACTTTTGCAACTGCTACTACTATTATTGCTACTACTTTGGCTACTACTCCTACTACTAGTACTAATTATACTGCTGCTACTACTGCTACTAATGCTACTTCTACTGCTACTAATACTACTACTGCTAGCACTACTGCTGCTACAACTATTATTACTACTACTTCTGCTATTACTAAGCCTACTATAATAACTAGTACTACTACTATTACTTTTGCTACTACTACTACTACTACAGCAACTTATACTACTACCACTACCACTACTACTACTAGTACTGCTGTTGCTACTGTTGTTATTACTAAAACTACTTCAGCTACTACTACTGCTACCACTACTTCTACAACCACTACAACTGCTACTTCTACTACTAGTACTGCTTCTGCTGCTACTACTGCTAATAATGCTCCAGCTACTATAACTTCTACTACTACTTTTGCTACCACAACTATAGCTACTACAACTACTACTACTTTTACCACTACTGCCACTACTACTACTACTAGTACTATGACTTTTACTGCTACTACTACCACAACTACTACAACTATTGCTACTACTACTACAAGTAGTACTACTGCTACTACATCTTCTATTACTACTACTACTGTTGTAGTAGCTAATACTACCCCTACTCCTACCAATACTACTGCTGCTGCTGCTACTAGTGCTGCAAGTACCACTACTAAGGCTTCTACTACTATAGCAATTGGCACTACTACTATTACTTATACTAGTACTACTACTAGTACTACCATTACCCCTTCCACTTCCACAACTACTACCACCACTACTACCACTGCTGTAGTGACTACTACTACTGGTCGTACTATTACTACTACTGCTGTTACTACTGCTACTACTACTAGTATTACTACCGCTACTACTACAGCTACTACCATTGCTACTGTTATAGCTATTACTACTACTATTATAGCTATTACTACCATTGTTGCTACTACAATTCCTACTTCTTCTCCTACTGCTACAAGTACCACTACTACTGCTGCTGCTGCTACTACTACTACTACCACCACCACTACTACACCTACTGCTACTACTACTACTCCTAATGTTACTAATAATACAAACACTACTATTCTGAATAATAATAATAATAGCTATTACTTCTGCTACAACTACTACAACTACTACTACTTCACCAACTACTACTACAACTACTATTGCGATGTCTACTTATGTTACTACTACTACTACTACTAATATTACTACAACTGATGCAACTACAACTATTACTACCACGGCTACTACTACAGCTGCTGCTGTTGCTGCTGCTACTCTCGCTGCTATTACTGCTGCTCTTGTGAGTAATGTTGCTACTACTACTACTTTTGCTACTCTTGCTACTACTATTACTATAGCTACTGTTGCTACAACTGTTGTTGTTGCTACTACGGCTACTACTACTGCTAGTACTACTGCTACTGCTCCAACTATGACTGTTACTGCTACTAATAGTACTTTTGCTATTACTACTACTACTGCTGCTACCACTACTATTACTACTAATGTTACTACTACTAGTAGTAGTACTTAAACTACTATACCTAATACTGCTACTACTACTCTTGCTACTGCTACTGCCACTGCTACCACTACTACAACTCCTACAACTACTAGTGCTAATCCAACTACTACTACTCCTACTACTGCTACCACAACTACTACTACTACTACAAGTCCTACAACAACTAGTGCTATTACTACTACTACTACTGTGGCTACTACTTGTGTGGCGACTACCATGGATACTACTGCTGCGACTACTACTACTATGGTACAACTAATATAGCTAGTGTGGCAACTACTACTGCTACTACTACTGTGGCTAGTACTACTGCCACTACTACTGCTACTACTACTATGGCTACTACTTGTGTGGCAACTACTATAGCTACTACTATTAGTGGTAATAGTGGCAGTAGTAGTTGTTGTAGTTGTAGTAGTAGTAGTAGTAGCAGCAGCAGCAATAGTAGTAGTCATAGAAGTAGTAGTAGTAGTGGTCATAATAGTAGGAGTAGTTGTAGCAAAAGTTATTGTAGGATTGGTAGAAATAGTAGTAGTAAGAGCTATCATAGTAGTAGTGGTTGGAGCAATATCTCTAGGAGTAGTAGTAGGAATACCAATTACAGTAGCAGTTGAAGATGTGGCTATGTAGCAGTAGTAGTAGGAGTATCATTTGTAAAAATAATTATAGTAGCAGTAGTTGTTGTTGTTGTAAGAGTGCTAATAGTAGTAGCTAAAGTAGTAATAGTAGCAGTTGTTGTAGTTATAGTAGAAGCAGCAGTATTCATTATAGGAGTGGCAGTTGTCGTAGCAATGGTAGTAGTAGCAGTAGTAGTAGTAACTATGGTAATAGTTGCAGTAGTGATAATAGTAATAGTATCAGTAGTGGTAGTTGTAGCAGTACTAGTAGTAGCAGTAATCATAGTAGTAGGAGAAGTAGCAGCAGTACTAGTAGTAGCAGCGGTAGTAGTAGTGAAAGTAGTAGTGACAAAAATTGTAGTAGTAGTAGTAATAGAAGTAGTAGGAGTAGTAGGACTGCTAGTAGTAATAGTCGTAGTAATAGTAGTTGTTATTGGTGTTGTAGTAGTAGTAGTAATAGAAAAAATAGCGAAAGTCACATTAGCATTTGTAGTAGTAGTTATAGTAGTAGTAGTAGTTTCAGTAGTTGTAGTAGCAATAGTAGTAATAGTAGCAGTAGTAACAATAGTAGTACTAAGTAGTTGTAGTTATAGTAGTAGTAGTAGTTTTAGTACTTGGGGCAGTAGAAGTAGTAGTTGTGCAGTCATAGTAGTAGCTATAGTTGCAGGAATGGTAGTAGCAGTAGTTCTAGAAGTAGAAGATGTAGTAGTGGCAGTAGTAGTTGTAGTAATAGCAGTAGTAGCAGCAATAGTAATTGTAGTAATAGCAGTAGTAGCAGCAATAATAGTTGTAGTAATGTAGTAGTATTAGTAGTAGTTGTGATGGTAGTTGTAGTAGTAGTAGTAATAGGAGTACAAGTACAAGCTATGGCAGTAGAAGAAGCAGTAGTAGTAGTAGCTGTAGCAACGACAGTAGTAGTAGTTTTTGTAGTAGTTATGGTAGTAGTAGAAGCAGTAGTAGTGAAGTAGCTGTAGTTGCTGTAGTAGCAGTAGTTGTTGTTGTTGTAGTAGTAGTAGTAGTAGCAGTAGCATTAGTAGTAGTACTAGTAGTACTAGTAGTTGTAGTAGCAGTAGGAGAAATAGTAGTAGTGGCAGTAGTAGTTATTCGAGTAGTAGTAGTAGTAGTTGTACCTGTTGTAGTAGTGGTAGTAGGAGTAGCTATAGTTGTAGTAGTAGTAGTAGTAATAGTAGATGCAATAGTAGCAGTAGTTGCAGGCCTAGTATTGGTAGCAGCAGTAGCCGTAGTAGCAGTAGTAGTAGTGCTAGTTATCGTAGCGGAAGTAGCTGCAGTGGTGGTGGTGGCGGTAGTAGTAGTAGTAGTCGTAGTCGTAGTCGTAGTCGTCGTCGTCGTCGTAGTAGTAGTAGTTGTTGTAGTAGCAGTAGTAGTAGTAGGAGTAGGAGTAGTAGTAGTAGCAGTAGTAGTAGTAGTAATAATAGTAGTAGTATTAGTTTTAGTAGGAGTAGCCGAACTACTAGTTACTGTAGTAGTTCTAGTTAGTTATAGTTATGGGAGAAGTATTACTAGTTCTAGAAGTAGTGCTAGTAGTAGTAGTAATGTTAGTAGAAGTTGCCACAATAGTGGTAGGAGAAGCAATTGTATAGGTAGAAGCAGTAGTAATAGCAATAGTAGCCACAATTGTTACAGTAGTAGTGGTAGTAGTAGTAGTAGCTGTAGTAGTAGTAGTAGTAGTAGTAGTAGCAGAAGTAGTAGTAGCAGCAACAGCAGCAGGAGGAGTAGTAGTAGTAGCAGCAGCAGTAGTAGGAGTAGTTGTATAAGCCGTACTAGTAGTAGAAATAGTAGCAGCAGTAGTAGTAGTAGCATAACTAGTAATTGTAATTGCTACAGTAGTAGCCGTAGTAGTAGTAGTTGTAGTAGGAGTAGTAGGACGGCCTGTAGTTGTAGTAGTAGTAGTAGTAGGAGTAGTAGTTGTAGTACTAATAGTAGGAGCAGTGTTAGTAGTAGCAGTAGCGGTAGCAGCAGAAGCTCTAGTAATATAATTAGTAGTAGTAGCAGCAGTAGCAGTGGTTGTTGTGCTTATGGAGTTAGGAGTAGTAGTTGTAGTAGAAGGAGCAATATTAGTAGGTGTAGGGGAAGTGGTATAAGCAGTAGGAGTAACAGATGTTGTAGTAGTATTTGTAATCGAAGATGTTGCAGTGGTTATAATGGCAGCAGTAGTAGTTGTAGTGGCAACAGCAGTAGCCGAAGTAGTAGTAGCTGTAGGAGTAGTTGTAGTAGCAGATGTAGCAGTAGTAGGAGAACAAGAAGCAGTAGTAGAAATACTAAGTAGTACTTGTAGTAGCAGTAGTAGTCATAGTAGTGTTAGCAATAGTAGTAGTAGTCAGCGTAGTAGTAGCAGTATCAGTAGCAGCAGTAGCTGTAGTCGTAGTAACCATAGTAGTTGCTGAAGTAGTAGCAGTACAAGTGGTAGTAGTAGTAACAGCAATAGTAGTAGCCATAGTACTACCAGAAGTAGTTGTAGTAGTTGGAGTAATATGAGCATTTGTAGCACTTGTAGTAGTAGGAGCTGTAGTAGTAGTAGTAATAATCATAGGAGTAGTTGTAGTTGTAGTAGGAGTAGCTACAGTAGCAGTTGTAGTAGGAGTAT
>RXID01011103.1:0-40984 GCA_005019695.1 Trichopus zeylanicus subsp. travancoricus
GTAGTAGTAGTAGTAGTAGTAGTAGTAGTAGTAGTAGTAGTAGTAGTAGTAGTAGTAGTAGTAGTAGTAGTAGTAGTAGTATTAGTAGTAGTATTAGTAGTACTAGTGGTAGCAGTTGTCGTAGTAGCAACAACAATAACAACATTAATAGTAGTAGTAGAAGTAGCAGAAGTAGTCTCAGTATTAGTATTAGTAGTAGCAGTAATAGGTGTAGTTGTTGTAGGAGTAGTGGTAATAGTAGAAATAGTAGTGGTTATAATAGTTGTAGTATTAGTAGCATAGTAGTAGCAATAGTTATTGCAGTTGTTGTTGTAGTAATTGCAGTGTTGTAGTATTCGCAGTAGTTGTGGTAGTAATTGAAGTGTTAGAAGTAATAATAGTTGTAGTAGGTGTAGTAGTTGTAGTAGTTGCTGTAATAGTATGAATGTTAGGAGTTGTAGTTGTTGTAGTTGTTGATATAGTAGGAGTCAAAGTAGTAGTAGCAGTAGCATCAACATCAATAGTAATTGTAGTCGCAATAGTAGTAGCAGCAGCAAAGTAGTAGTACTAGTAGTAGTTGTTGTTGTACTACTATTTGTAGTAATAGTATAGTAATAGTAGTAGTAGTAGTTTGAGAATTAGTTGTGGTAGTAGTACTCACAGCAGGAGCAACAAACAGCAACGACAGCGATAACAGCAGCGGCAACAACAGTTGTAGTAGTAGTAGTTGTTGTAGTAGTAGTAGTAGTGTAGCAGAAGCAGCAGTAGTAGCAACAGTAGTAGTAGTAGTAGTCGTAGTTGTAGTCAAAGTAGTTGTAGTAATTGAAGTACGTGTAGAAGTATGAGTATCGGTAGGAGTAGTAGTGGTAGTTGCAGTAGTAGTAGTAGTACGAGTAAGACTAGTAGTATTAGCAGTTGTAGTGGTAGTAGTAGGAGTAAAAGTAGTAAGAGTAGTAGGAGTAGTAGCAGTAGGAGGAGTAGGAGTAGTAGTAGTTGTAGTAATATTAGTAGTAGTACTAGGAGCAGCAGTAGTAGTAGTAGTGACAATAGTAGTAATACTAGTAATAGTAGTAATAGTGGTATTAGTTGTAGTGGGAGTAGGAGTAGTAGTAGTTGTAGTAGCAATAGCAGTTGTAGCAGTTGGCATACTGCTACTAGTAGAAGTAATATTAGTAGTAGTTGTAGTTGTAGGGGATAGTAGTTGTACGAGTAACAGTTGTAGTTGTAGTAGTAGTAGTTGTTGTTGTAATTGTATTAGTAGTAGTAGTGGTAATAGTTGTAGTAGTAGTAATCGTACTACTAGTAGTAGTAGATGTAGTAGTAGTAATTGGAGGAGGAGGAGTAGTAGTAGTAGTAATAGAAGTATTTGCAGTAGTAGCAGCAATAGTAGAAGTAGTAGTAGTATTAGCAGTAGTAGTTGTAGTAGTAGTATTGATAGTAGTAGTAGTAGTAGCAATGGTAGGTGTAGTAGTAATAGTGGTAGTAGTTGTAGCCGTAGTAGAAGTAGTAGCAACAAGAGTCATAGCTAGAGTAATAGAATTAGTAGTATCGGATGTAGCAGTCCTAGTAGTAGCCATAGCAGCAATAGCAGTAGTAGCAGTAATAGTACTAGTAATAATAGAAGTATTTATAGTAATAGTGGTAGTAGTAGTACTAGTAGTATTAGAAGTTGTGTTAGTACTAGTAGTATTGGTAGTAGTATTTATTATAGTAGTAGGAGTAGTAGTAGTAGCAGTTGTAGCAATTGTTGCAATATTAGTAGAAGCAGCGGGAGTGGTAGTAGTAGTATGCGAAGTAGCAGAAGTAGTGGGAGGAGTAGTAATAGTAGTGGTGGTAGTAGTAGTAGTAGTAGTGCTCGTAGCAGCAGGAGTAGTTGTAGTAGTAGGGGTACCCAAAGTAGTAGTACCTGAAATGGCAGTTATAGCAATTGTGGAAGTATTAGTTATAGTAGTAGTAGTAGCAGTAGTAGTAGTACTCGAAGTAGCAATAGTAATAGTTGTAGAAGTAATAGTAGTAGTACCCAAAGTAGCAATAGTAATAGTTGTAGTAGTAGTAACATTAGTGGTAGTAGTAGTTGAAGTAGTAATAATAGGAGCAGTTGCAATAGTTGTAGCAGCAGTTTTAACAATAGCAGCAGTAGTAGCAGAAGTAGTACTAGTATGAGCAGATGTAATAGTTGTAGTAGTAGAAGAGGCAGTTGCAGTTGTTCTAGTATTAGAAGTATTTGAAGCAGTAGCTGAAGTAATAGTTATTGCAGTAGTAGCAGCTGTAGTTGTAGTAGTACTAGGAGCAATAGTGGTAACAGTAGTAGTGGTTGTAGTTGCTATAGTGGTAGTAGCAGTAGTAGTAGCAATAGTTGTAATACTTGTAGGGGTAGTAGAAGAAGAAACAATAGCAGTAGCAGCAGCAATAGCAGTAGTAGTAGTAGAAGTAGTAGTAGCAGCAGTAGTAGTAGCAAAAATAGTAACAATAGTGGTAGTAGTAGTAGTAGTAGTAGAAAGAATAGCAGTAGTGGTAGTAGTAACGGTAGTAGTAGTATTACCAATAGCAGCAATAGCAGCAATAGTAGTAGTAGTTGCAGTAGTAGCAGCAGCAGCAGCAGTAGTAGCAGTTGTAGAAGCAGGAGTAGCAGGAGTAGCAGTCGAGGTAGCAGCAGTAGCAACAATAGTAGTCATTGCAATAGTTGTATTTGTAGTAGTAGGAGTACCAGAAGAAGTAGTAGTTGTAGTTGCTATAGTAGAAGTAGTAGGTGTAGTAATAGTAGCAGTAGCAGCAGTAGAAGTAGAAGTTGCAGTAGTACCAGTGATGGTAGTAGTCGTAGTAGTAATAGTTGCAGTAGTACTCATAATTGTAGAAGCAATAGTAGTAGTAGTCGCAGTAGTTGCAGTAGTAGTAGTAGTAGTAGTAGTAGTAGTAGTAGTAATAGTAGTAGAAGTAGTAGTAGCAGTAGAAGTAGTTGTAGTAGTAGTAATTGTAGTAGTAATTGTTGTTGTGGTAGTTGGAGGCAGAGTAGTAGTAGTGGTAGTAGTTGTTATTGTTCTTGTAGCATTAGCAGCAATTGTTGTAGTAGTGGTGGTAATAGTAGTAGTAGTCGTTGTAGTCATAGTATAAATAGTCGTTGTAGTCATAGTAGAAATAGTAGTTGTAGTAGTAGGAGCAGTATGAGTTGTAGTTGTAGCTGTTGGAGTAGTAGTAGTAGTCGTAGTAGTAGTAGTTGAAGAAGTAGTAGTAGTAATAGTAGTAGCTGTGGTAGTAGCAAGATTTGCAGTAGTAGTAGTCGGAAAAGTTTTAGTTGTAGTTGTTAATTTTTGTTGTAATAACAGTGGTAGCATTAATTGGAGTAGTAGATGCAGTAGTAGTAGAAGCTATAATAGCCATTGTTGGGGTAGTAGTTGTAGTAGTTGTAGTATTTATAGAAGTGGCAGTAGTAGATGTGGTTGTTGTAGTAGTAGCTGTAGTTGTTGTAGTAGTAGTAGAAATAGTTGTCGTAGTAGTAGCAGCGGTAGGAGTTGTAGTAGTAACAATAGTAGTAGTAGTAGTCATAGTCGCAGCAGTACTTGTAGGTGTAGTTGTAGTTGTGGTGGTAGTAGTAGTAGTAGTGGAAGTAGTCGTAGTAACTATAGTAGTAGTAATGGTAGTAGTAGGAGTAGTAGTAGTAGTAGTAGTAGTAGTAGTAGTAGGTGAAGTAGTAGTAGTAGTAGTAGTAGTAGCAGTAGTAGTAATAGAAGCTATAATAGTCATTGCTGTAGTCGTAGTTTTAGCAGTTGTAGTATTTGTAGTAGTGGTAGTATTAGTTGTGGTAGTAGTAGCATCAGTAGAAGTAGCAGCAGTAGGATGAGTAGTTGTAGTAGTAGAAGTAGTATGACTATTAGTATTAGTAGTAGTAGTAGCAGTACTAGTACTAGTTTTAGTATTAGTACTAGTAGTCGAAGGAATAGTAGTACGAGCAATTGCCCAAATAGTAGAAGTAGTAGTAGTAGCAGCAGTATTAGTAGTAGTAATAGTAGTAGCAGGAATAGTAGTAGTAACAATAGTAGTAGCAGTAGTCGTAGTAGTAGTAGTAGTTGTAGTAGTGGTAGTAATAGGAGTAGGTGTAGGAGTACGAGTAGCAATAGGAGGAGTAGTAGTAGAAGTAGTGGTAGTAGTAGTAAGAGTAATAGTAGTAGTAGTTGTGGAAGTAGTAAGAGTAATACTAGTAAGAGTAGTAGTAATATAGTAGTATCAGCAGTAGTATGAATACTAGTACGGGTAGCAGTGGTCGTCGTTGGTACTAAAAGTAGGTGTAGGAGGAGTATTTGTAGGAGTAGCACCAGCAGCAGCAGCAGTAGTAGTAGCGGTAGTAAAAGTTGTGATAGTAGTAGGAGGCATACTTATAGTAGTTGTTTGTGTGGCCGTAGCAGAAGCAATAGTAGTAGTAGTTGTTGTAGAAGTTGTAATAGTAGTAGAAGTAGTAGCTGTTGTAGTAGTAGAAGTAGGAAGAGTAGTAGTAGCTATAAGAGTAGTAGTAATAGCTGTAGCTATAGTTGTAATAGAAGTCGTAGCAGCAGTAGTAGTAATATTAGTTGAGGTTGTACTAGCAGCAGTCGTAGTAGTAGTTGTTGTAGTAGTAGGAGTAGTTGTAGTAGTAGTAGGGGAAGTTTTAATAGTTGTTGTAGTAAAAGTAGTAATAGTAGCTGTAATAGTAGTAGTAGTAGTAGTAGTAGTAGTAGTAGTAGTAGTAGTAGTAGAATTAGTAGTAGTAGTAGAAGCAGTAGTTGCCGTAGAAGCAGCAGTAGTTGTTGTAGTAGTAGTAGTAGCAGTAGTAGTAGCAGTTGTAGTAGTAGTAGTAGTAGTAGCAGTAGTTATAGTTGTGATAGTAGGAGCAGTAGTAGTAGTTGTTGTTGTTGTTGTTGTAACAGCTGCAACACTAGTTGCAGTAGTGGTAGTAGTAGTTATTGTAGTAGTTGTAGTAGTAGTAGAAGTTGTAACTGTAGTAGTTGTAGCAGTAGCAGTAGTAGTAGTAGTAGTAGCAGCAGTAGTTGTAGAAGTAGTGCAATAGTAGTAGGACTAGTAGTTGAAGAAGTAGTAGTAGCAATAGTAGCAGTAGTAGTGGTAGTAGGAGACGTTTTAGTCGTTGTACTGTTAGCAGTTGTAGTATTAGTTGTTGTAATAGTAGTAGTTGTAGATGTAGTAGTAGTATTAGTTGTATTAGTTGTAGTAGTAGTGTAGTAAAAGTAGCAGCATTAGTAGTAGTAGTGGTAGTTCTAGAATTAGTAGTTATAGTAGTAGTAGCAGCAGCAGTATTGGTTGCAATAGTAGTAGAAGTAGTAGTAGTAGTAGTAGCAGCAGCAGTAGTAGTAGTTTTTGTTGTTGTTGAAGCAGCAGAAGTAACAGTTGTTGTAGTGGTAGTCCTAGTAGTAGTATTTGTTGTTGTGGGGGTAGTAGTAGTAGTAGTAGCATTTAGAGTAGTTGAAGTAGTTGTAGGAGTTGTAGTAGTTGTTGTAGCAGTACTAGTCATAGTAGTAGAAGTAGTGGCAGTAGTAGTAGTAGTATTAGTCAAAGTAGTACTAGTACCAATAGTAGTAGTTGTAGTCGTAGCAGGATGAGTAGTAGTAGTAGTAGAAGACGGAGAGGTTTTAGTGGCTGTAGTAGCAGCAGTAGCAGTAGTAGTAGTAGCAGTAATAGTAGTACATGTGGTAGTACTTATAGTAGCTGTAATAGAAGTTGCTATAGTTGTAGTTGTAGTAGTAGTAGTATTTGAAGTAGAAGTAGTAGCAGCAATAGTTCTAGTAGTAGGTATAGTAGTAGTAGCAGTAGTAGTAAAAGAAGAAGAAGTAGTAGTACGCAATAGTATTTGCAATAGTAGATGGAGTAGTAGTAGTAATAGTAGTAGTAGTATTAGTTTTGATTATAGTAGTCACTGTAGTAGTAGTAAGTGTTCTAATAGTAGTAGAAATACTCGCAGCAGCACCAATAATAGTAGCCGTGGGAGTAGGAGTAGGAGGAGGAGTAGTTGTAGTAGTGGTAGTAGTAGTACTAATAGCTGTAGGTGTTATAGCAGTAGCAGTAGGAGTCGTAGAAATAGTAGTAGTAGTAGTAGTAAAAGTAGCTGTAGTAGTAATTTTATTATTATTATTATTATTATTATTATTATTAGTAGTAGTAGTAGTAGTAGTAGTAGAACTATTAGTAGTAGTAGTTGTACTAGTAGAGCAGTAGTAGTTGCAGTAGTAGTAGGAGCAGGATTAGTAGTTGTTGTGTTTGGAGTAGGAGTAGGAGTAGTAGATGTAGTAGCAGTAGAAGGATTAGGTGCAGGAGTAGCAGTAGCATTAGTAGTTGTAGTAGCTGAAGTAGTTGTAGTAGTATTAGTAGTTGCAGTAGTAGGAGTACGAGTAGTAGTAGTAGTAGTAGTAGCAGCAGCTGTTATAGCCTCAACAGCAATAGTAGTAGTAGAAGTAGTAGTTATAGTAGTTTTAGTAGTAATAGTAGTAGTAGTGGTAGTAGTAGTAGTAAAAGTAGTAGCATTAGTAGTAGTAATAGTAGTAATTGTAGTAGTAGGGGTAGGAGTATTAGCAGTGGCAATTACACTAGTAGAGTAGTAGTAGTTGTTGTTGTAGTAGGAGTTGGAGTAGTAGTTATTGTAATAGGAGTAGGAGTAGTAGTAGTAGTAGTAGTAGCAGTTGTAGGAGTAGGAGTTGGAGTAGTAGTTGTAATAGTAAAAGAAGTAGTAGTAGTAGTTATAGTAGCTTTAGTAGTACTAGTAGTAGTTGTTGTAGTAGTAGAAGTAGTAGTAGTAGTGTGCATAGTTGTAGTAGTAGTTGTTGTTGTTGTGAAAGTAGTTGTAGGCGGAGTAGTGGTAGTAGTAGTAGTAGTAATAGTAGTATTAATAGTTGTAGCATCAGCAGTAGTAGTCGTACTAAAGTTCGTTGTAGTAGTAATAGTAGTAGTTGGAGTAAGAGTAAGAGTAGAAGTAGTAATAGTTGTATTATTAGCAGTAGTAGCAGTTGTAGAAGATGGGGTAGGAGTAGTAGTAGAGGTACTAGGAGTAGTAGTAGTGGCAGGTGTAGGAGTAGGAGTAGGAGTAGTAGTAAATGTTGTGGTAGTAGTGGTTGCAGCAATAGTAGAAGTATTAGTAGTAATAGTAGTAGTAGTAGTAGCAGTGCATGGCGTAGTATTAGTAGTATTAGGAGTAGGAATAGTAGGAGGAGGAGTAGTGGTAGTTCGAGTAGTAGACATAGTAGTAGTTGTAGTTGCAGTAGTAGGTATAGGGGCAGTTGTAGCAATAGTAAAAGTGTGAGTAGTTGTAGTAGCAGCGGGAGTAGGAGTAGGAGTAGTAGTATAAGTAGTAGCAGTATTAGTGATACCAATAGTATTAGTATTAGTAGTAGTAGTATTACTAGTAGTAGGAGTAGGAGGAGTAGTAGTCGGAGTGGTAGAAGTTGGAGTAGTGGTAGCAGCAGCAGTAATAGTAGGAGTAGTAGTAGCAATAGGAGTTGGAGTAGGAGTAGTTGTAGTTTGAGGAGTTATAGTAGTTGTAGTAGTAGTAGTATAGTAGTAGTTGTTGTAGAAGTATCAGCAGTAGTAGTAGTAGTTGTTGTTGTTGTTGTTGCAGTAATAGTAGTATTAGCAACATTAGTAGCAGTAGTAGTAGTTGTTGTTGTTGTTGTTGTAGTAGTAGTAGTAATAGTAGTAGTAGTAGTTGTTGTTGTTGTAGTAGTAGTAGTAGTAGTAGTAGGG
Source organism: Trichopus zeylanicus subsp. travancoricus (assembly GCA_005019695.1). Lineage (NCBI taxonomy): Eukaryota > Viridiplantae > Streptophyta > Magnoliopsida > Dioscoreales > Dioscoreaceae > Trichopus > Trichopus zeylanicus. The sequence goes on from RXID01011103.1 coordinate 7,696, forward strand.
GTAGTAATGGCAGTAGTAGTCATAGTATGAGTAGGACTCAGTATAATATTAGTAATAGTGGTAGTAGTGGTTGGAGTAGTGCTACTCATAGTAGTAGTCGGAGTAGGAGTAGCAATTGGAGTTGGAGTAGGAGTAGTAGAAGTAGTTGCACTAGTTGTTGTATTAGTAGTTGTAGTCGTAGAAGTAGTAGTAGTAGTAGGAGCAGCAGTAGTTGTTGTTGTAGTAGTAGTTGTCATAGTTGTAGTAGCAGTAGTAGCAGTAGCAGTTGTTGTAATTGCAGCAGTGGTAGTTGTAGAAGTAGTAGTAGTAGTAGGTGAAGTAGTTGTAGTAATAGAAGTAGGTGTAGGAATACTACAAGTAGTAGTAGTAGTAGTTATATTAAAAGTAGTAGTTGTTGTTGTTGTTGTGGTAGTATTAGTAGTAGTAGCTGTAGCATTTGCAGTAGCAGTGGTAGTAGTAGTAATGGTACTTCCAAAAGCAGTAATAGTAGTAATAGTAGTAGCAGTAGTAGCTGCTATAGTAGTAATAGTGGATGTAGTAGTAGCAGCAACAATAGTAGTGGCAGTAGTAGCAGTAGTAGCAGTCGTAGTAGCAGTAGTAGCTGTAGTAATAGTAGTAATTGTTGTTGTAGTAGCAGTAGCGAAAGTAGTAGCATCAGCAGTAGTACTAGTAGTAGCAGCAGCTGTTGGAGTAGTAGCAGTAGCATTAGTCGTAGAAGTAGTTGAGGCAGTGGTATTAGTAGGAATAATAGTTGTTGTAGTGGCGACAGTACTAGCAGTAGTAATACTAGTAGTAATAGTAGTAGTGGTGGTAGCCGAAATAGTAGTCGTAGTAGTTGTAATATTAGCCGCAATAGTAGCAGCTGTCGATGTAGTTGTAGTAATAACAATAGCAATCGTAGTTGCCAAAGTAGAAGTTGTTATAGTAGTAGTAGTAGTAGTATGGTATTAGCAGCAGCAGTAGCAGCAGCAGCAATAGTAGTAGTAGTACTCCTACTAGCAATATTAGTAGTAGCAATAGTAGTAGTGGTAGTAGCAGCAGCAGTAGTAGTAGTAGTAGCAGTAGTAGTACTTGTAAAAGTAGTAGTAGTAGTAGTGGTAGTTGCAGTTGTAATAGTAGTCGTACACATTGTAGCAGTAGAAGCAGTAGCAGTATCCATAGTAGCTGTATTAGTGGCAGCAACAGTAGTACCAGTAGTAGTAGTAGCAGTAGATGTAGCAGTAGTAGTGGTGGTGGTAGTAGTAGCAGCAGCAGCAGTAGTAGTAGCAGCAGTAGTAGTTGTTGTAGAAGTAGTTGTAGTGGTAGTAGTAGTAGTAGAAGAAGAAGTAGTAGTAGTACCCATTAAAGAAGTAGTAGTAGTTGTCGAAGTAGTAGAGGGAGTAGTAGCAGCAGTAGTAGTAGCAGTAGTTGCGAGAATAGTACTAGTAGTAGAAGTTATTGTCATAGTAGAAGTATTAGTAGCAAAAGAGGTAAAAACAACCATAGTTGTAGCAATTGTAGAAGTAGTAGCAACAGTAACAATAGTAGCAATAGTAGTATTAGTAGTAGCAATGGTAGTGGTAGTTGTAATCATAGTAGTAGTAGTAGCTACATTAGTAGTAGTAGTAGTTGTTGTAGTAGTAGTAGTAGTGGTTGTAGAAGTAGTAATAGTCATAGTAGTAGCAGCAGTAGTAGTATTAGTATCAGTAGTACTAGTAAGAGTAATAGTAGTAGAGGTAGGAGGAGTTCTAGAAGTAGTAGTAGTAGTAGTTGCGGTAGTAGAAGTAGCAATAGTTGTTGTAGTAGTAGTAGTAGTAGTAGTAGTAGTAGTAATTGGAGTATTAGTAGTAGTCATAGCTATAGTAGTAGTTGCAGTAGTAGCAGCAACAGCAATAGTAGTAATAGTAGTAGTAGAAGTTGTAGTAGTAATAGTAATAGTAGTAATAGTAGTAGTGATTGTAGTAGTAGATAATGGTAGGCAGTGTAGTAATAGAAGTATGAGTTGTTGCAATAGGAGAATTTGTAGCAATTATTATAGAAGTGGTAATAGTCATCGTAATACGAGTAGTAGTAGTGGCAGTAGGACTAGTAGTAGCAGTCGTAGTAAAAGTAGTATTAGTTGTAGAAGTTGCAGCAGTAGTAGTAGGATAAGTAGTAGTAGTAGTAGTAGTAGTAGTAGTAGGATAAGTAGAAGTAGCAACAGCTACAATAGTAGTCGTATCAGTAGTAGAAGAAGTAATACGAGTAGTTGCAGCAGCAGCTGTTCTAGTTGTAGTTGTTATTGAGCAGAAGCCGTAGTAGTAGTAGTAGTAGAAGTACTAGATGCAATAGTTGTAGTAGTAGTAGGAGTAGCAGTAGTAGTAGTAGTAGTATAAGTTCCAGTAGTAGTATTAGTAGTAGCAGTAGTAGTAGTATTAGTACTAGTAGTAATAGTAGTAGTAGCTTCAGTCGTAGTAGTAGTAATAGCAATAGTAATAATAATAGTAGTAGTAGTAGTAGTAGTAGTTGCAGTAGCAGTGGTAATAATAGTAGTAGTAGCAGTAACCTCAGTAGCAGTAATAGTAGTAGTAGTAGTTTTAGTACTAGTGGTAGTAGTAGTTTTAGTACTAGTTGCTCTAGTATCAGTGGTAGTAGTAGCAGTAGCCGTAGTAGTAGCTATAGCAAGAGAAGTGGTAGTTGTAGTAGTAGTAGTAGTAGCAGTAGCATCAGTAGTAGTACTACTATTAGTAGTAGTAATAGTTGTTGTAGTAGTACTAGTAGTACTAATAGTAATAGTCGTAATCAGAGTATTAGTAGTGGCAACAATCTTAGTAGTTGTTGTAGTAGTAGTAGTAGCAGAAGTGGCAAAAGTAGCAGTCGTATAAGTAGTAGGAATAGTAGTAGCAGTAGGAGCAGCAGCAGTAGTGGTGGTGGTAGTATAGCAGTAGCAGCAGTAGTAGTAGTACCCATTGTAGCAGTAGTAGCAGTTGTAGAAGTAGTAGTAGTAGTAGTAGCAGCAGCAGTAGTAGTAGTAGTAGCGGTAGTAGTACTAGTAGTAATAGCAATTGAAGTAATAGCCGTTGAAGTACTAGGAATAACTGTAGAAGAAGTATTAGTAGCAATAGCAGTAAGAGCAGCAACAGTTGTAGCCATAGTATAGGTAGTAGTAGTAGTAGCAGTAGCAGCAATAGCAGCATTAGTAGTAGAAGCAGTAGTATTAGGAGCAGTAGTGGTAGTAGGAGTGGTTGTGTTAGAAGTTTTAGTAGTAGTCGTCGTAGTACCAATAGTAGTAGGAGAAGTAGTGGGAGTAGTAGTAATAGTAGTAGGAGAAGTAGTAGTAGCAGTAGAAGTAGTAGTAGAACCAGCAGTAGTGGTCGTAGTAGTAGTAGTAGTGGTATTAGTATTAGTAGCAATTGCAGCATTAGTAGCAGTAGTTGCAGTGGTAGTAGTAGTAGTAATCGTAGGAGTTGTAGTGGTATTAGTAATAGTAATAGCTATACTAGTAGTAGTAGTAGTAGTAGTAGTAGTAGTAGTAGTTGCAGTTGTAGTACTAGTAGTTTCGGTAGTCGCAGTAGTGGCAGTAATAGTGGTAGTAGTTCTTATAGTAGTAGTAGTAGAAGCAGTAGTTGTGTTAGTAGTCGTAGTAGTAGTAGTAGCTGTAGTAGTAGTAGTGGTTGTAGTAGTAGTGGTAGTAGTGTTGTTATCTGTAGTTGTAGTAGTAGCTGTAGTTGTAGTTGTAGTAGTTGTAGTAGTAGTAGTAGTAGTTTTGGTATCAGTAGTAGTAGTAGTAGTAACAGTAGCAGTAGTAGTAGTAGTAGTAGTTACTGTAGTAGTACGAGTAGTTGTTGTAGTGGCAATAGTAGTAGTAGTAGTAGTTTTAATAGTCGTAGTAGTAGTAGTAGTAGCAGGAGCAGTAGTAGTAGAAGTAGTATTACTAGTATTAGTAGTTGTTTTAGTACTAGTAGCAGTTGTTGTAGTAGTAGTAGCTACAATAGTTGTTGCAGTAGTAGTAATTGTTGTAGTAGAAGTAGAAGTAGTAGCAGTAGAAGTAGTAGTAATAATAGTATTAGTGGTAGTGGTAGTAGTAGTAAAGCAGTAGTAAAGTAGTAGTAGGAGTTGTAGTAGTATCAGTATTAGTAGTTATGGTAGGTGAATTTGTAGTAATTGTAGTAGTAGTAGTAATAGTCATAGCAGCAGGAGTTGTGGTAGTAGTCGTAGGAGGAGTAGTAGTATTGGTAGTAGTAATAATAGTAGTAGGAGTAGTAGTAGTGCCAGCAGCAATAGTAGAAGTATTCGTAGTGGTAGTAGAAGTTGTAGTAGGAGCAATAGTAGTACAAGTCATAGAAGTAGAAATATAAATTGGAGTTGTAGTTGTTGTAGTTGTAGCAGTAGCTGCAGTAGTAGTAGTAGTAGTAGTAATAATAGTAGTTGTTGGAGTACTAGGAGTAGTAGTAGTCGAAGTAGTAGAAATAGTAGAAGTAATAGTAGTAGTAGTAATAGTAATAGTAGGAGTAGTAATAGTAGGATTAGTAGCAGTAGTAGTAGTAGTAGTAGTAGCAGCAGTAGTAGTAGTAGTTGTTGTTGTTGTAATAATAGTTGTTGGAGTAGTGGTCAAGGTAGTGTTAATAGTAGTACTTGCAGTAGTAGTTGTAGAAGTAGTCTTTGTAGTAGTAGAAGTAGTCCTAGTAGTAGCAATCATAGAAGAAGTTGTAGTAGTAGCAGTAGTCATTGCAGTAGTAGTATTAGTAGTTGCCATAGTGGCAGTAGTAGTTGTTGTAGTTGTTGTGATTAACATATTAGTAGTTGTTGTTGTAGTAGTAGAGCAGCATCAGTAGTAGTAGTCATCGTACTAGTAGCAATAGTAGTAGTTGTTGTAGTACTAGTAGTAGTAGCAGTTGTAGTAGTAGAAGTAGTATTAGTAGTATTAGTAGTATTAGTAGAAGTAGTACTAGTAATAGTACCAGTTGTAGTAGTAGTTGTAGTACTAGTTGCAGTAGTAGTAGTAGTAGTAGTTGTTGTAGTAGTAGTATTAGTAACAATAGTATTAGGAGTAGTTGAAGAAGAAGTAGTAAAGTAGTAGTAGGAGTGTTCATAGTTGTGGTTGGTGAATTTGTAGTAATTATTGTAGTAGTAGTAATTGTCGTAGTAGTAGGAGTAGTAGCAGAAGCAGTAGGAGTAGTAGTAGTAGTCGTAGGAGTAGTAGTAGTATTAGTAGAATAATAGTTGTCGTATGAGTAGTAGAGGTTGTAGTAGGAGTAGTAGTAGTGGTAGTAGCAGTATTTGTAGTAGTAGTAGTAGCAGCAGCAGTAGTAGTAGTACTAGTAGTAGTAGTAGTAGTAGTAGTAGTAGTAGTAGTAGTAGTAATAATAGCAATAGTAGTAGTTGTAGTAGTAGTATTAGTAGTAGTAGTAGTTGTAGTAGTAGGAGGAGGAGGAGGAGGAGGATTAGTGGTCGTAGTAGTAGTAGAAGTAGTTGTAATATTATTAACAATAATAGTTGTATGAGTTGGAGTAGAACTAGAAGCAAAAGTAGCAGTAGCAGCGGTAGCAGTCATAGTAGTGGTAGCAGTGGAAGGTATAGGAGTTGTAGTAGGATATGTAGGAGTATGTGTAGTAGCTGGAGCAGCAGGAGTTGTAGTAGGAGTAGGATAAGTGGTAGTAGTGGTAGTAGTAGTAATAGCAGCAGCTACTGGTATAGAATCAGCAACAATAGTAATAGTAGTAGTAGTAGCAGTTGGAGTCCTATTTCTATTATTAGGTGTACGATTAGTAGTAGTAGCTGTAGTAGAAGTATAGTAGTGCTTGTAGTAGCAGTAGTAGGAGTAGTAGTGGCGGTAGGAGTTGGAGTAGGAGGAGTAGTAGTAGTAGCAGCAGCTGTAGCCGTCGTCGTAGTTGTAGTAGAAGTAGTAGTTGTAGTAGGTTTGGTAGTAATAGTGGTAGCTGTAGTAGTAGTAGTAGTAGCAAGAGTAGTAGTAGTAGCAATTGTTGTAGGGGCACTAGTAGTAGCAGTTGTACTAGTAGAATAGTAGTAGTTGTTGTTGTTGTTGTAGTAGGAGTTGGAGTAGCAGTAGTTGTAGTAGGAGTTATTGTACGAGTAGTAGCAGTAGTTGCAGGAGTAGGATTAGGAGTAGGAGTAGGAGTAGTAGTAGTAGTAGTAGTAGTAGTTTTAGTAGTAGTAGCAGCAGTAGTTGTAGTAGTAGTTGTAGTATTACTAATAGTAGTAGTGGCAATAGTAGTAGTATTAGAAGTAGATGTACAAGTAGTAGCAGTTGTACAAGTTAAGTAGTAGCAGTAGTAGTACTAGGAGTAGGAGTAGTAGTAGTTGTAGTAGGAGTAGGAGTGTGAACAATAGTAGTAGTAGTAGTAGTTTGAGTAGGAGTGGTAGTAGTAGTAGTACTCTTAGTGGTAGTATTAGTAGTAACAGTAGTAGCAGTAGAAATAGTAGAGGGAGGAGTAGTGGTAATATTAGTAGTAGTACTAATGGTAGTAGCATCAGTATTAGTAGTAGTACTATTATTAGTTGTAGCAATAGCAGTAGTAGTAGTAGTAGCAGTAGCAGGAGTAGGAGTAGGAGAGGTAGTAGAAGTAGTAGTAGTAATGGTAGCAGTAACAACAGTAGTATTAGTTGTAATAATAGTAGTAGTAGTAGTAGTAGTAGTAGAAGTCATAGTAGTATCAGCTGTATTTGGAGTTGGAAAAGTAGGAGTAGGAGTAGTAGGAGTAGTAAGAGTTGGAGTAGTCGACGTAGTAGTAGTTGTAGTTGCAGTTGTAGGAGTAGGAGTAGTTGTAGTTGTAGTATGAGTAATGGTAGTTGTAATAGTAGTTGGAGAAGGAGTAGGAGTAGTGGTAGTAATAGCAACAGTAGTAACATTAGCAGTAGTAATTGTAATCGTAATAGTAGTAGTAGTAGTAGTATTAGTATTGCGTGTAGTAGGAGAAGGAGTAATAGGAGTAGTCGTAATAGCAGTAGTAGTGGAAGTAGTAGTTGCAGTAGGAGTTGGAGTAGGAGTAGTAGTAGTAGTAGTTTTAGTGGTTATAGTGGCAATAGTTGTAGTAGAAGTAGGAGTCGGTATGGGAATAGTTATTGGGGTAGTACTAGTTGGAGCAGTGTTACTAGTAGCAATAGTAGGAGTCTATGTAGTAGATGGAGTTGGAGTAGGAGTAGTAGTAGTAGTTGGAATAGTTGTCATGTTAGTCGTAGTAGTTGTAATAGTACTAGTTGTTATAGCTATAGTTGCAGTAGTAGTGGTGGCAGTAGCAGTAGTTGTAGCAGCAGTAGTTATTGCAGTAGTTGTAGTAGTAGTTGTTGTTATAGGAGTTATAGCAATAGTGCAGTAGGAGTAGTAGTTGTTGTTGTTGCAGTAGCAGTAGTAGCAGTAGTAGTAGCAGTGGTAATAGTAGTACTAGTAGCAGCAGTAGTAGTAGCAGCAACAGTAGTAGTAATAGATGTAGTAGTAGTTGTTGTTGTAGGAGTAGTAGTCATACTAGTAGTAGTTGTATGTGCAATAGTTGTAGTTCTAGTAGCAGTTGAAGTAGTCATACTAGTAGTAGTAGTAGTAGTTGAAGTAGTAGTAGTTGTAATAGTAGTAGTAGTAGAAGAAGTAGCAGCAGCAGCTGTAGTACTAGTAGCAGTTGTAGAAGGGGTAGTAGTAGCGGCAGTTGTAGTAGTAGTAGTAGTAGCAGTAGTAGTTGTCGTTGTAGTTGTAGCAGCAGTAGTAGTAGCAGTGGTAGTAATCGGCATAGTAGTTGTAGTAGTAGTAGTAATAAGAGTAGCAGTCGTAACATTAGTTGGAGCATTAGCAATGGTTGCAGTAATAGCAGTAGTATTAGTAGTAATAGTAGTAGTAGGCATATTATTGGTAGGATTATGAGTAGTTGTACTCGTGGTAGTAATAGGAGTAGTAGTAGTAGTAGTAATTGTTGGAGTAGTAGTCATATTAGTAGTTGTAGTTGTACGAGCAATAGTAGTAGTAGAAGTATTGTTAGTAGTGGTGGTAGCAGTAGGAGTAGTAGGAACAGTAGTAGCTATTACAGTAGGATTAGTAGTAGTAGTACTAATAGAAGTATTACCAGTAGTAGTGGTAGTGGTAGTAGTAGGAGTAGTATTGGAGTAGTAAGAGTAGTAGGTATAGTAGTAGTAGTAGTGGTAACAGTAGTAGTCGTAGTAGTAGTAGCAGTAGTGGTAATAGTAGTAGTAGTAATATTGGAGTAGTAAGAGTAGTAGGTGTAGTAGTAGTAGTAGTAGTGGTAGCAGTAGTAGTCGTAGTAATAATAGCAGTAGTAGTAGTGGTAGTAGTAGAAGTAGTAGCAGAAATAGTAGCAATAGTAATAATGGTTGTAAGAGTAGCAGCAGCAGTGGTTGTAGTTGTAGTCGTAGTAGTAGTAGGAGCCGTAGTGGTAGTAGTTGTGGTAGTAGTAGTAGTAGTAGTAGCAATAGCAGTAGCAGTACTAGAAGGAGTAGTAGTTGAAGCAGTAGTAGTTGTAGTAGTAGTTGTTGTTGTAGTTATTGAAGTAGTAGTAGTGATTGTGATAGGAGTAGCAGCAGTAGTAGCAGTAACAGTAGGGGAAGGAGTTGTAGTGGTAGAAGTCGTAGTAGTAGTAATAGTAAGAGTTCTAGTTGGCGTAATAGTTGTAGTAGTAGGGAAAGTTGTAGTAGCAGTTGTAGTAGTAGTGGAAGCTATAGTAGTTATAATAGTAGTAGTAGTAGTAATACTAATAGTAGTATTAGTAGTAGTTGTTGTTGTTGTAAAAATAGCAGTAGCAGTAGCAGTAGTAATTTAGTGTTAGTAGTTATAGTAGTAGTAGTACGAGTTGGAGTAGGGGTAGTAGTGGCTGTAGTATCAGTAGTAGTAGGAGTAATAGTTGTAGTAGTAGTAGCAGTAGTAGGAGTAGGAGTAGGAGTAGTAGTAGTATTAGTTGTAGTAGTAGTAATGGTAGTAGTCATAGTAATAGTAATAGTAGTTGGAGTAGCAGTAGGAGTAGTAGTAGTAACAGTAGTCGTACAAGTTGTTGTAATTGTATTAGTATTAGTAGTTGCAGTAGTAGAAGCAGTAGTGTAGTAGTAGTATTCGTATTACTAGTTGGAGCAGTAGTAGTAGTAGTAGAACTAGTAGTAGTAGAAGTAGCAGTAGAACTAGTAGTACTAAGACATGTAGTAGTAGTAGTAGTAGCAGCAGTAGAAGTTGCAGCAGTAATAGAAGTAGCAGCAACAGTAGAAGAAGTTGTAGTGGCAGCTACAACATCAACAGGATGAGGAGTAGTTGTTGTAGGAGTAGTAGTAGTAGTAGTTGTAGCAAGAGTAAAATAGGTGTATAAGTAGTAATAATCATAGCAGTAATAGTAGTAGTAGTAGGAGGAGTAGGAGAAGTGGTAGTAGTAGTAGATGTAGGAATAGTAGTAGTAGTTGCACAAGTAGGAGTAGCCGTAATTGTTGTAATTCTGTCATTGCTGCTACTAGAACCACTGCTACATCTTCTACTACTTCTACTGCTACTGTTGTTGCTGCTACTTCCACTACTACTACTATTGCCACTATTACGGCTACTACTGCTACTACTCTTACTACTTCCACGGCTACTGCTTCTATTGCTATTACTATTACTGCAACAACTACTACTGTGCTATTACCACTACTCTTACTTCAACAACTTCTATTACTGCTACTACTGCTACTATTGCTACTTTTAGTACTACTATTGCAACGATTACTGCTATAGCTACTTATATAGCTAATTATACAACTACTGCTACTACTACTAATCTACTACTACAATTGCTAATACTAATCATATTGTTACAAATACTACTATTACTACTACTTCTCGTACAACAATAATAACTACTACTATTATTCCATCTCTTCCTACTATTATTGTTGTTACTGCTACTCCTGCTACAGTAGTTGTTACGGCTACTACTATAACTACTACTCCTTCTACTACTGCTAAAATTGCTACTACTACAATCACTACTACTACTACTACTAATGCCACTACTATTACTACTACTGCTGCTGCTACTAATGCTACTACCATTACCACTGCTACTACTGCTACTACTTCAGATACTATTACTACTGCAAGTACTACAAATACTACTATTACGTTTATAGCTACTGCCACTACTATTGCTTATATTACTACTAATACATCTACTGCTACTATTATTACTACAACTCCCATTACTACTAGTACTACTACAACTAATAATAAAAATACTATTAATACTAATACTACTAATAATACTAATATTACTCTCACTACTACTACTACTGCTAATATTAATATTACTCCCACTACCACTTGTACTACTACTTTTCCTACTCCAAGTAATACTACTACTCCTAACACTTCTTCTACTACTACGACAGCTGCTGCTATGACTACAACTACTACTTCGGCGACTACAACATCTACTACTACTACTACTACTACTACTATTGCTACTACTACTACTACTATGACCCGAACTACTAGACCTACTACTGCTACTACAACAACTACTACTACTACCACTAATATTACTACTTCTACTGGTCCTACGACGCCTACTACTGCTACAGCTACTGCTGCTACTACTACTACTACTATTCCAATTCCTACTCCTACTACTGCTAAAACTACTACTACTGCTACTACTGCTAGTTCGACTACCGCTCCACTACTACTACTACTATTACTGCTGCTACTTCCGCTACTGTTGCTACTACTGCTGCTACTACTACTAAATCAACTACTACAACTACCACTAAAACTACTACCACTACTACTACTGCTATTACAACTACTACTTCTTTTCCTACTACTATTACTTCTACTACTAGTACTGCTACAACTACTACTATTGTTACTACTACCGCTGCTACTGCTACAACTACTGCTACTATTGCTTCTACTACTCCTATGACTACTGCTACAACCATTACTACTATTCCTATTATTATTACTACTATTACTACTGTAACTAGAATTACTACTGCTACTATTGATTCTTTCGCTACAACGACAACAACAACAAGTATTGTTGGTACTACTACCACTACTACTATAGCTACTACTACAGCTATAGCTATTACTACTATTATGGCTACTACAACAACAACTACTACTACTACTATTTATGCTACTACTACAACTTTCGCTACAACAACAACTACTACTACTATTACTACTGTAGAGACTACTACTACTACTTTGGCTACGGTTGCCACAACTACAACTACTATTACAACTACAGTTGCTGCGACTACTGTTACTATTATTGCAACTTTTGCGGCTACTGCTCTTAGGACTACTACTACTCCAGCTGCAACTACTACTACTACTGCTACAACTACAACTACTACAACTACGACTACTACTACTACTGCTACTGCTAAAATTGCTGCTACTACTACTATTAGTACTACCACTACTACAACTACCACTAATACTGCTGTTGTTGCTACAACTACTACTACTACCCCTCCTACTAAATCTACTACTGTTGCTGTAGCTACTACTGCTGCTACCATCACTCCTGCCACCTCAACTAATACTCCTACCACTACTACTACTGCTTTCACTACTACTATTACTACTATTGTTGCAACTGCTACGACTACTACTACTACTATTGCTACTACTGCTACTACATTTACTACAAGTTCTACTAGTACTACAACTACTTCTTATGCTACTACTACTACTACTGCTGCTGCTGCTATTACTACTTCTACTACTACTATTACTACTACCATTGCTACAACTACTACTACTACTTCCTACGACTGCTGTTGTTGCTACTACAACAACTACTGCTGCTACTACTACTTGTTCTGGTATGATTACTACCGCCACTAATGTTGCTACTGCAACTACCACAACAACAATAGCTATGACTACTACTACTACTATTACTACAACTACTACTATTATTGCGACAATAATGTCCACTACTTCTAGTTCTACTACTAGTACTACTACTACCACTACTACTGCTACTACTACTATTACTTCTACTACTACTACGACTATTGCTATGCAACAATAACTATTGTTGTTGCTACTACTACTATTACTTCTACTACTACTACTACTGTTGTTGCTACTATTAATGCTATTTCTGTGACTACTACAGTGATTAATACTACTTCTACTGCTACAACTACTACAACTTCTACTACTACTACCACTACTACTTCAAAAACAACGACAACAACTACTGCTGCTGCTGCTACTACTCCCATTGCTACAACTACTACGTCTACTACTACTACTACAACTACATCTACTACTACTTCTACAACTGCCACAACTACTGCTGCAAATATACTACTACTGCTACCAAAACTACTATTACAACCACTTCTGCTACTTCTGCCACAACTACCACTGCTATTACTACTGTTACTACTACAACTACGACCACTACTACTATGACAGCTACGACTACTACAACAACAACTACTGCTACTACTTTTCCAACAACTACAACTACTACTACAACTTCTACTATTGCTACTACTACAACAACTACTACTACCACTTGTACTATTTCTACAATTACATCTACTACAATTACTGCTACTATTGCTAATATTGTGACAACTTCTGCTGCTGCTACTACTGTTGCAGATACCACTACCACTACTGCCGCCGCTGCTACTACAACTATTATCGCTACTATTACTATTAATAGTACTGCAACTATTATTATCTACTACTGCTATTACTACTACTCCTCCTACAGCTACTACTACTCCTGCGGGTGCTACCTTTGGTACTGCTACATTGCTACTACTGCAACTGCTACTACAGATACTCCTGCTAGTGCTACTACAATAAAAGCAACTACTACTACTGTTACTGTAACTACTACTATTGCTGCAGCTACTATTTCTACTTTGACTGCTATTTCTGCTACTTCTATTGCCACTATTACTATTACTACTACTACTACTACTACTATTACTTCTACTACTACTGCCGCTCGTTCCATAACTTCTCCTACTACTACAACTACTACTACTACTACCACCACTACTATGACTAGCAATACTACTACTAATATTACTGCTGCTAGACTACTACTACAGCAGCAACTGCTTCTACTAATGCTGGTACAACAACTATTGCACTGCTACTGCTACTACTACTGTTACTGCTACTACTACTGCTGTTGCTATTACTGCTGCTGCTATTACTAATATTACTACAACTACTATTGCAACTACTAATATTGCTGCTGTTACTACTACTACTCCTTCTAATTCTACTACTGATGATGCTACTACTGCTACTACTGCTACTACGACTCTTGCTATTCCTTCCAATACTCCTACGGCTGCTACTACTGCTTTTCCTACTACTATTACCACTACTGCTACTACTACTACTACTCCTGCTACCACTACTGTGCTTGCATCTACTAAAAGTTCTACTAGTACTAATACTACAACTTATGCTAGTACTACTATTACTATTAATACTACTACTACTACTACTACTACTACTACTACTACTACTACTACTACTACTACTATTGCTAGTAATACTACTACCGCCACTAATGCTGCTGCTATAACTATAACTACAACTACTGCTACGGCTACTACTGTGATTACTTCAACTGCTATGACTACTACTACTATTATTATTACTGTCGCTGCTCCGACTTCTACTACTTCTACTTCTATTACTACCACGACTACTACTACTAATACTACTTCTACTGCTGCTACTGCTGCTACTACTACTACTACTACAACTACTATTACTACTGCTACAGCAACTACTACTATTGTTGCTGCTACTACTACTCCTACTACTACTACTCCTACTACTACTACTGTTGCTGGTACAGCTAGTACTACTACTAATGCTACTTTAGCTACTACTACTGCAACTATTAATACTACTATTGCTACTATTACAATTACAACTACTGCTGCAACAACTACTACTGCTACAACAATAACAACTACTACAACAACTACTACTACTACTTCACCTCCTTCAGCTACTGTCGTTGCTGCTACTACTGCAACTACACCTCCTACTGCTAGTACTGCGACTAATGCTACTAAAACTACAATTACTACCACTTCCGTTACTTCTGCTACAACTACCACTGCGACTACAACTATTACTACAACAACTACGAGTACTACTATTACCACAACCACAACTACCACAACAACAACAACAACTACTACTTTTCCAACAACTACAACTACTACTATAACTGCAACTATTGCTACTACTACGACTATCACCACTACTACTTCTTCTGCTACTACAACTACTTCTACAAATACTATGCTACTATTGCGACAATAACAACAACAACAACTACTACTATTTCTCAAAAAGTTACTATAATTACTACTGTGGCTACTAAAACTACTACTGCTACTCCTATTACCGAAAATGATACCACTACTATTCCTACTGCTACTGCAACTACTACTTCTGTTACTATTGCTACTATTACCACTACTACTGCTGCTGCTACTACTACTGCTACGACTACTACTACAACAACTAGTACTGTTGCTGCTGCTTCAACTACTACTAATACTACTTATACTGCTGCTTCTGCTACAACTGCTACAACTGCTACAATTGCTACAATAACTACTACTGCTACTATTGATACTGTTTAAACTGCTGCAACTACGACTACTATTAGTACTACTACTGCTGCTACTGCTACTGCTACTATTGCAACAACTACTACTACTGCTAGGGCTGCAACTAATTCAACTACTACTACTACCACTAATACTAATGCTACGAATGCTGCTACTACAACTACTTCTTTTCCTATTACTACTACTTCTGCAACTAGTACTGCTACTACAACTACTAGTGTTACGACTACTACTACCACTACTACTACAATGACAACAACAACTGCTACTACTACTGCGACTACTACTTCTACTGCTACCACTACTACGACTGACTACTACTACTATTGCAACTACTATTATTATTACTACTACAACTACTCCAATTGCTACTGCTACTATCAATTCTGCTGCTAGAACCACTATTGCTACAACTACTGCTACTACAAGTACTACTACTACTATTGCTACTACTACACCTTCTGCTACTACAACTATAGCTACTGCTACAGTTACTACTACTACTGCTACTTTTGACTACTAGAACCACTATAGCTACAACCACTTCTCCTACTTCTACAATTACTACTACTACTACTACTACTACGACTACTACTACTATTACTACTTGAACACTACTACTACTAAGGTTGTTGCCGCTACTACTAGTTGTATTACAACTATAGTTGCGGCGACTATTGCTACTACAACATCGACTAGTACTACTGCTGCTCAAAAAACCACTACTACTACTATTGCTACAACTAATGCTACAACGACAACAACTACTGCTACAACTACTGCTACAATAGCTACTGCTACTACTACTGCTGCTGCTGCATCTAATAGGACTACTTCTACAACCCTTGCAACTATATCTGCTGCTACTACTGCTGCTACTACTGCTGCTACTACAACAAGTACAACTACTACTGCCACTACCACTGTTACTACTACTACTTTTACTACTACTACTATTACTACTACTACTACTATTACCACCACTACTATTTCTACTACTACTATTGCTACTCCATATACACCTACTACAAATCCTAATATTACTAATAGTACTATTACTATTATTATTACTACTACTATTATTCTTACTACTGCTATTACTACTATTACTAGTACTACTACTACTACTAATGCTATTACTAGTACTACTACTACTACTAGTACTATTACTAGTACTACTACTATTACAACAACTACCACTAATGCTCTTACTACTATTGCTACTGCTACAAGTACGACTGTTACTACTTCTACTACTACAACAACTATTACGGCTACTACCACTATTATTTCTACTACTATACCTACTACTAGTACTACTATTACTACCACTACTACTTCAACAGTAGCCACTTCGACTACTACTAATAGCACTACTGCTACTATTATTGCTACTACCACTACTGCTACTACTACTGCTACAACTAATACTACTAATACTACTACTCTTATTTCTATTACTAGAACAACAACTACTACTATTACAGCTGCAGTTACTCCTACTACTACTATTACCTTAAATACACTTACTTCAACTACTACTATTACTACTACAAATACTACTATTACCACTACTACTATTTTCGCTGCTGCTGCTACTACTATTACTTCGACTACTACTCCTATTACTACTACTACTGCAGCTAGTACTGATACTCCTCCTACAACAACTACTACTATTGTTATTGTTGCTGCTACTGCAACCACTATTACTACTGCTACTACTACAACTACTATGACTACAACTACTACTGCTACTACGACTACTACTACTGGTATTGCTACTTCTATAATGGCTACTACTATTATTGCTACTATTGCTACTGCTACTACCCCTACTACTACTACCAATGCTACAATAGCTGCTACTGTCACTACTACTACTACTACTGTTGTTACTGCTACTACAACTTCTGCAACTAATACTACTGTTAACGCTACTGCTACTCCTACTAGTTCTGGTACAACTACTACTGCTACTAAAAATACTACTACTGCTATTATTACTACGACTGCTACTACTACTACTGATTCTGCTGCTACATTTGCTGGCATTACTACTACCATTACTACTTCTACTATGACTACTAATGCCGCTCCCACTACGTCCATTACTATTGCTACGACAACTACTTCCACTGCTACTAATACTAGTACTGCCACCACTACTTCTTCTACATCAACTATTAGTACTACCACTATCACTATTGCTACTAATACTATTACTACTATTACAACAACTGCTGCTACTATTGCTACTACTACATCACTACTGCCCCTTCTACAAATACTAGTATGACTACAACTACTGCGGCAACAAATACTACTACCACTATTACAGCTACAACTTCTACTGCTGTTGTTGCTACTACTATACTACTACGACTCCGATGACTACTACTACTACTTCTACTACTACTACTACTACTAGTATTATTACTACTCCTACTACTACAACTTCAACTCCTACTACTACTACAACAACAACAACCACAACTAGTAGTATTACAACAACTACTACTACTACTACTTCTATTACTACCACTACTACTACTACTGCTACAATTACTACTTCTATTACTACCACTACTACTACTAATACTGCTACAACTGCTACTCCTACTAATACTACTGTTTCTACTACTACTACTACTACTACTACTACTACTACTACTACTATTACTACAACTGCTACTATAACAACAATAACTACTTCTACTACTAGTAGTAGTACTACTGCTCTAGCTGCTGCGATTGTGACAACTTCTACTACTACTACGACTACTATTACTGCTACTACTACAACAACTACTACTCCTCTTCCTAATACACCTTCTACGACAACTACTATTACTACTACTACTCCGAGTACTACTAGTACTACTATTATAGCTGCTACTACTACTATTGCTACTGCTACTACTACTACCTCCGCTGCTAATCTACTACTACTCCTACTTCTACTACTACTACTACTCCTCCTCCTACTACTACTACTACTGTTACTACTATTACTACTACTGCTCCAATTCCTACAACTACTTCTATTACTACTGCTCCCCCTATTCCTATTACTACACCGACGACTACTACTACTACTACTACTACTATTATCTCTACTACTACTACAACTCGTGGTACTACAACTCTTTCTACCACTATGACAACTATAGCTGAAACAACTACTGCTATTGCTCCTATTACTGCTATTACTACTACTACAGTGACTACTACTTCTAATAATACTCAACTACTTCTGTTGCTGTTGCAGCTACAACTGGTGCTACTACAACTACATTTGCTGTGACTACTACTACTACTACTGCTGCTGCTCTTACAACTACTACTATTACTGCTCCTCTGGCAACTATGACAACTACTGCTACAACGACCACCACTACTACTGCTATTATGAGTATCACTACTACTACTACCACGACAACAATAGTAACTTCTTCTGCAAATAATACTAGTAGTATTGCAATTGCTGCTACTACTACTACAACTACCACAACAACAACTACTACCAAAACTAATACTCCTACAACAACTACTACTACGACTCCGACAACAACTACTACTATTAGTACTAGTACTACAACTACTATTAATAATATGACTACTGCTACTACCACTACAACTACAACAACTACTACAACTGCTATTACTACAACGACAACAACAACAACAACTACTACTACTACTTCTTCTGCTAATACTACTACTGCAGCTACTACTACTACTAGCAGTAGTAGTACTACTACTATTGCTACTACTACTACTACCACCACCACCACCACCACTACTACTACTACTAATACTACAACTACTACTGCTACTATTACTGCGACTACTACTTCTACAATAACAACAACTACTACAACAACTAATACAACTATTACTGCAAGTACTACTATTTCTACTACTACATCTACTACTCCTAGCACTACTCCTAATACTACTACTACTACTGCTACTACTGCTACTTCCCTACTACTCCTACTACCACTACAATAACTACTACTGTTGCTGCTACTACTATTACTATTACTGCTATTTTGATTGCTACTGCTACTACCACTACTACAGTTACACCTACTACTACTCCTACTCCTACTACTACTACGACTACTATTACTACTACAACTCCTGCTACTACTAATACTACAACAATTACAACATTTACTACTATTACCACTACTACTACTACAACTAATGCTACTACTACTTCTACTACTACTCCTACTCCTATTACTACTACTACTACTACTACTACAGCTACTACTACTATTACAACAACAACTACAGCTATTACCACTAATACAACAGCTAATGCAAGTACTACTATTACTACTACTTTTTCTCCCACTCCTACAACTATTATTTTCACTAATACTACTATTATTAATACTATTACTGCTACCACAACTACTTCTACCACTACTACTCGTTGTACTGCCACTCCTACAACTACTACTATAACAACTACTATTACTACTACTGCTTTGGCTACTTCTACAGCTACTTCTCCTACTACTCCCACTACTACTACCAATACTACTACAACTACTGCTGCTACTACTACTATTACCGTTATTTCTATTACTACTACTACCAATACTACTACACCTACTACTACTATGGCTACTATTACTACCGCAACCACTGCCACTACAAATACTATTACTATTACCACTACTACTACTACAACAATTGCTACTACTACTTCTACAAGTACTACTATTACTACTCCCACTACTACAACTACAACTAATACTGCTACTACTACCACTACTACTACTACTATTGCTACTACTACTACTACTATTGCTATTAGTACTACTACAACTACTTCTACTACAACAACTACAACTACTACTAATACGACTACGACAACTACTACTTCTACTTCAACTACTACCACAATTATTGCCACTACTACTACTCCTACTACTACAACTGCTACTACTACAACTACTACAACAACAACAACAACAACAACTACTACTACTACTACTACGACACCAACGACTCCTACTTATCCTACTACTAATACTACTACAACTACTACTGCTACTTCTACTACTTCTACCATAACTAGTACAACTACTTCTACTCTACTACTACTACGATTAGTAATACTACCACTATTACTTTTGCTACCACTTCTAGTACTGCTACTACAACTACTACTAGAACAACTACTGCTGCAACTAATACTACTGCAACTACTACTGCTCCTTGTACTACTCCTATTACTACAACCACAACTACAATAACTACTACTCCTACTACTACTGCAACTCTTACTACTACTACTCCTACTACTACTACAACTACTACACCTAATATGACTACCACTAATGTTGTTGTGACTAATACTACTACAATAACTATTTACTTCTACTAGTACCACTACTACCACTACAACTGTTACTACTACTACTCCTATTCCTACTTCTACTAGTGCTATTGCGACTACTATTGCACCTATTACTACTACTACTACTATACTGCTACTTCTACAACTACTTAGACTACTACTGCTGTTGTTGTTGCTGCTACTACTACTACTGTTACAACTATTGCTACTACAACTCGTACAACTTCTACTATTGCTACTACTACTATAACTATGAGCACCACCACTACTACTATTACTACTACTACCGCAACTACCACAACTTCTACTGCTACTACTACCACTCCCACTACTTCTACTACTACTCCTACTATACTACTATTATTATTACTACTACTACTACAATTACTAGTACTATTACTACTAGTACTACTACTACTACTACAATAACAACAACAACAACAACAACAACGACAATAACAACTACTACTACTACTATTACTACTAATACTACTATTACTAGAACTACTACTAATACTACTACTACTACTAGAACTACTACTCCTTCTACTTCAATTACTACCACTACTACTACTACTCGAACTACTAATGCTACTACTACTACGACTGCTACCACTACTACTGCTCCTCCTCCTTCTAATACTACTACTATTACTACTACTTTTACTAGCTCTACTACTATAACATCTGCTACTTCTTTGACACTAGTACTACAACTACTATTGCTTATACTACAATAACTACAACTTTGACACTAGTACTACAATAACTATGACAATTAATACTACGCATACTACCACTTGTATTGCTACTACTACTACAACACCTACTACAGCAACTACTACTTCTATTACTACCACTACCAATACTACAAGTACCACGACTTGTACTACTATTAGGGCTATCACTACTACTACATATTCTGCTACTACTACCACTACCACTACTACAACTACTACCATTACTACAACTATTAGAACCATTAGTACTACTTCTACTACTATTACTACTACTACATCAACTATTACCACTACTGCTTCTACTTCTACTACAATTAGTATAACTATTATTATTAATACAATTGCTATTAGTACTACATTGACTACTATTACTACTACTGCTGCTGCTGCTGCTGCTGTTGCTGCAACAAGTACTCCTGCTATCATAACAACAACAACAACTACTACTACTACTACTTCTGCTGCTGCTATTACTACTACTACTGCTACTGCTGCTGCTGCAACTTCGATTGCCACTCCTACTACTACTCCTACTACTACTTCTACTTCTTCTTCCACTACTACTACTACTCCTCCGAATAGTACTCCTACTACTAAGGCTACTAGTACTTCTACCACTCCTCCTACTACAACAATAATAACAACTACTAATACCAAGACTACTACTATTGCTACAACTACTACTTCTAATATAACTACTACTGCTACTACTACAACTACTTCGACTACTACTACCACAACTACCACTACTGCTGCTACAACTACAACTACTACTAGCACCACAAATACTACTATTGTTGTAGCTAGCACAACAACGGCTACTACCACTGCTCGTACTACTGCTGCTACAGTAACTACTACTACTATTGTCGATACTACTACTATTGCTATTACTAAGACTCCTACTGCAACTAATACTACTGCTATTGCTACTACTATTAATACTACTGCGATTACAACAACTATTAGAACTTCTAATATCTACTACTACTTATCCTACTAGGACTGCTACTCTTACGGCTGCCACAGCTACTACTTCATCTTCTACTTTTCCTACTACTTTGACTACTACCACTACTACTACTCCTACAACAACTGCTACTACTCCTCCTACTACTTTAGTGACTACTACTGCTGCTTCAACTACTACCACTGTAGCAACTAATGGTACTACGGCTACCACTACTGCTTCAGCTACAACTACTTCTATGACTACTGCTACTACAATAATTACTACTACTACAACTGCGGTTATTACTGCGGTTGCTGCTACTCCTACTACTACTGCTACAACTTCTACTACTACTACTAACACTATAATTACTACTTCTACTACAACTACAATTACTACTACTAACACTACTACTACTACCACAGCTACTACTACTACTACAAGTACTACCACTACTACAACACCACTAAACAACTATTTCTGGTTCTACTACTACTCCTACAACTACTTCTATGACGACTAACACTACTACTGCTACTACCACCACAGCAGCTACTACTACTGCCACGACAACTATTAAAAATTTTAATACTGCTGCTACTATTAGTACCACAATAACAACAACAACAACAACTACTACTACCACTTCTCCTGCTGCTGCTATAGCTAATGCTACTATTATGAGTACCCCTCCTACTACTCCTACTACTACTAGTACTACTACTACAGCTGCTACTGCTTCTCCTACTATTACAACCACTTCAACTACTATTGCTACTACTATTACTACTTCTACTACTACTGATATTACTACTAACGCTGCTATTGCAACGACTACTTCTACTACCCCAACAACTACAATTACTTGTACTACTGCTACTGCTGTTACCACAACTACTAGTACAACAACTTCTAGTGGTATTGCTGCTGCTGCTTGTACTATACTGCGACTACATCAACCACTACTCATACTACTACTACTCAATAATAATTACTCCTTCTACTACTACTGCTACTACTACCACAACTATCACCACTAATACTACAACTACTAGAACTAGTACTGCTAGTAATTTTACTACTACAACTACTACTACTAGTACAACTAATTCTATTGCTATGGCTACGACTACTACTGCAACCACAACTACAACAAGTACTACTACAAGTAGTACTGCTACCAGTACGACTGCTATTACTACTACTACAACAACTACTACAATTACTGCTGCTGCTACTACTACAGCCACTGCTACTACTACTGCTACTGCTACTACTACTACAACATCTATAGCTACTGCAATTACTACTACTACTGCTACTATTACTACTACTAATACTACTACTACTATTACTACGACTACTACCACCACTACAATAACTACTACTGCTACTACTACTACTACTACTAGACAACAACTACTACTACTCAGCTACTACAACTACTACAAGTTCTACTACTACTACTACTACTGGTACTACTACTATTACTACTAAGACTGCTATTACTGCTTCTACAACTAGTACTACTACTAATACTACTATTGCTACTATTACGACCGCTACTACTACTACTACTATTACTGCTACTACTACTACTACTACTATTACTACTGCTACTAATACTAATATTACAACAGCTACAACTACTACTTCTTTTACTAGCACACTATAACAACTACTACTATTACTACCTCTGCTACTACTACACTACTATTGCTACTACCACAACTGCTACTCCTGCTACTACTACTACCTTCTACTACGACCACTGCTACCCCAACAAATATTACAATTACTACTACTACTACTACTACTACTACTACTACGACTACTACTGTTAGAACTTCTACTACTACTACTACAACCACTACAACTAGAACTACTAGTACTACTACAGCTTCTACTTCTGCTACAACTTCTACTACTACTACTACAACCACTACAACTGGAACTACTACTACTACTACTACTACTACTAATACTATTACCGCTACTAATACTGCTACACTGACAAATTCAACTACTACTACTACAACTACCACAACTACTACTACTGCTTCAACTTCTTCTACTACTACTACAACCTCTACAACTACTAGTGCTACTACTTCTCCTCCTACTACTTCAATAACTACTACTGCTACTACTACTACTATAACAACTATTAATTCCCTTACTACTACTGTTACTACTATTGCAACTACTTTTACTCCTACTCGTTCTGATATTACTATTCCTACTACTACCACAGCCACTACTACTACTACAATTGCTACTTCTGTTACTACTGCTAATACTATTATGTCAAATATTATTGCTACTAGAAGAACTACTACTACCACTACTACAACTACTACTACTACTATTGCAACTTTAACTAACACTACTACTCCAATTGCTACTATTACTACTGCTACTACTCCTACGACAACTACTACTATTATTACTACAACTACAACAACAACTACTACTACTCCTATTACCACAAATACAAAAACAACAATACTACTACTCCTTCTGCTGCTGCTGTTACTACTACTATACTACTACTTCTACTACTACTATAGCTACTACTTCCACTATTACTACTACTACTTCTACTACTTCTACCACTTCTACTATTACTATTACCGCTTCTACTTCTACTACTGCTGCTACTACATCTAGTAGTACTAGTAGTACTGCTGCAACTACTGCTGCTTGACCTCCTACTATTATGACTACTACTACTACTACTACTACTGCTACTACTACTACTACGACTACTACTACGACTACTACTTCTACTACTACTACTACTACTACTTCTTCTTCTTCTACCACTACAACTAGTACTGCTACTGCTACTACTACTACTACTACTAGTATTAGTACTACTCCTCGTACGATTGGTACTACTATTACAAATACTTCTCCTACTACTACTAATACTTACTACTACAACTACTATTTCTACTACTACTACTACTAAGACTACTTCTACTACTACTACTAGTACCACTACTACTAATCCAATTACTACTACTACTACTATGACTACTGCTACTCCTACGAGCACTCCTACTCCTACTACAGCTACGACTACTACTACTAGTACGACTACTACTGCTATTAGTACTACTAATACTACTACTACTCCTCCTACAACTACTATTACTACTGCTATCACTACTAATACTAGTCCTGCGACTGCAGCTACTGCCACAAGAATAACAATTCCTACTAGCACTAGTACTACTACTTCTGCTGCTACTGCTACTGCTACTGCTACTCCTATTACTGTAGCTACCTCTACTAATACGGCTGTTGCTGCTACTCAAACTACTACAACTTCTAGTACTACTACTGCAGCTGCTGCTACTGATGCTGCTACTACTATTACTTGCGCTTCTAGTACGACAAGTACTGCTACTACTATTACTATTATTACTACCGTTGCTACTACTAATACATGTACTTCTACAACTACTACTATTACTACAATTACTACTTCTAGTAGTACTGCTAATACTCCTGCAACAACTACTACTTTTACTACTACTACTACTACTATTACTACTGCTACTACTACAACTATTACTACTACCACTTTCGCTACGACAAGTGCAACTAATACAATTACTACTATTTTTAGAACTACTACTATTACAATGACTACTACTACTACTAGTCCTAGTACTACTACCACTATTTTTATTGCTACCGTTACTGCTACTACTACTACTACTCATACTACTATTACTACTCCTACCACTACTACTGCTACTACTGCTTCTACTACTACTACTACAACAACTACAACAACTGCTACTACTATTATTACTACTACTACAACAACTGCTACTACTATTACTACTGCTGTGACTAATACTACTACAACAACTACTCTTTCTACTAGTACTAGTACTAGTACTGCTACTACTACTCCAACACCCACTACTACTCCTACTCCTAATTCTACTAGTGCTACTATGACAACGACTGCCCCTATTACTAGTACTACTATGCTACTACTACTACTACTACAACTACTACTACTACAACTACTACTACTATAGGTACAAAAACTACTACTACTGCTGCTACTATTACTAATACTAATACTACTACTACTACTGCAACTACTACTACTACTACTACTACTAGTATTACTAATAATACTACTATTACTATTACTACTACTAGTAGAACTACTAGTCCTGCTGCTTCTGCTACTACCACCACTACTACTAATAATAATAATGCTACTGCTGCGACTACAGATGCTACTACTACTCCCACTACAACTAGTACTACTACTCCTGCTAATGCAACTACAATGACTACTGCTACTACTACTGGCACTACTTCTATAACTAATGCTACTACTTCTACACAAGTACTACAACTACTACTGCTGGTACTACTACTAACACAATAACTGCAACTATTTCAACTACTCATATTACCACTATTACTATTACTACAACTACAACTTCTCCTACTGCTACAATAACAACTCCATCAACTACTACCACTATTACTATTGCTACTTCTACTACTACCCCTACCAATACTACAACTACTACCACTTGTACTACTACTACTACACCTTCTGCTACTACTACCACAACCCCTACTACTACTACTACCAGTACTACTACTCCTACTACCATTAGTACTACTTCTACTACGATTACTCCTACTACATATACTATTACCACAACTGCTCCTACTTCTACTATAATTACTACAACTACTACTATTACTACTTCTGCTATTAGTACTACATCGGCTACTACTACAACTACTACGACAACAAATACTCTTAATATTACTATTACTACAACTACTACTACTACTACTACAACTCCTGCTGCAATTACTACTACTGCTGCTGCTACAACAACTACTATGACTCCTCCTACTACTTCTACATCTATTATTACTACTACTACTACTACTCGATTGTGACTCCTACTACTACTCCTACAACTACTAGTACTACTTCTACCACTATGACTACTACTCCTCCTAATACTAATCCTACTACTAAGACTACTACTACTTCTACAACTACTAGTACTACTACTACTACTACTACTACTACTACTACTACTACTACTACTACTACTACTACTACTACTACTACTACTACCACTACTACTACTACAACTACAACTACCAAGACTACTACTACTACTACTACTAGTACTACTTCAACTATAACTACTACTACTACTACTACTACTACTACTACTTCGATTACTACTACTACGGCAACAACAACTACTACTACCACCCCTAATACTACTCTTGCAATAGGTACTACAAGGACTGCCACCACTCCTCCTACTACTACTATAGCTACAATTACCACTACTACTATTATTGATACTACTACTACTACTATTATGACTACTACTACAACAAATATACCAACTAGTTCTTCTTGTACTACTAATACTACTGGTATCACTACTACTAATATTACTGCTATTTCAACTCCTACTACAACTTCTAATACTACTATTACTACTTATCCTATTAGGACTGCAACTCTTAAGGCTACTACTGCTACCACTTCTTCTGCTACTTCTCCTACTACTTTGACTACTACTTCTACTACTCCTCCTCCCCTACCACTACTACTACTACTTTTACTACCACTACTACTGCGACTACTACTACTATTTCTACTACTACCACTACACCCACTTGTGGTCCTACAACTACTAATACTACTATTATTGCTGCTTCTGCTACAACTATTGCTACTACTACTACTACTACTACTACTACTACTACTACTACTACTACTATAATTACTATTAGCACTACTACTACTACTACCACCACTGCGGTTACTACTGCTGCTGCTGCAACTCCTACCACTACATCTGCTACTAGTACTACTACAACTGCTAATAGTACAACTAATATAATTATTACAACTTCTACTAGTAGCACCACTACTACTAATAAAATTACTAGTGCTAAAACTACTACTAGTTCAGCAACAACTAGTACTACTAGTACTACCACTATTACAACACTACTACCACAACTACTATTTCTCGTACTACTACAATGTGTACAAGTATTTTTATTATGACTAATACTACTACTACTACTACTACTACTACTACTATTACTACTACCACTACTAATCCGACTAGTACAACTACTACTCTAACTATTATTACTCAAAATCCTACCCCTATGGCTACTCCGACTACTACTACTACTACAACAACAATAATAATAACTACCACTACAACTACTACTACTATGACTACTACGACTACTACTACTACGGTTACTACTACAAGTACTGCTGCTGTTGCTACTACTGCTACTACTACGGCTACTCCTACTTTGACTACCACTACTACAACGACTACTCCTACTAGTGGTACAAATGCTGCTACAACGGCTACTACTAATACAACTACTACAGCTACTACTAATGCAAGTCATACCACTACAATTGCCATAATTAATACTACTACTACTACCACAACTAGTACCTCTACTACCACTAAACAACAACTACTACTATGCCTACTACTACTACTACTACTACTACTACTACTTTTACTACTATAACTACTGCTAAGGTTACTGCTTCTATGACCACTACAACTCCTACTACCACTACTACTACCCCTACTCCTACTACTATAGCAACTCCTATAACTATTGTGACTTCTACTACTACTGCTACTAGTATTACTATTACTACTACTACAGCGGCTACTACTACTGCCATTGGTACTACTACCACTTCTCCTATTACTACAACTTCTTCTACTACAACTATTACAACTACAGTTGTTCTAGCACTGCTTTTGTGACTACTACAACTACTACTGCTACTACTACTTTTACTACTACTGCTGCTGCTACTACTACTGCTACTACTACTTTTGCTAGTACTATTATTATTTCCACTACTACTATGACTGCTACACTTGCTACTACTGATATTACTACTACTACAGGTACTACTGCTACTGCCACTACTACCGCTACTCTTGCTACTACTGCTACTACTACTCCTCTTACTATCACTACTACTACTACCACAATTACTACTACTACCACTACTACTGCTAATGCCACTACTACAACTACTAAAACTCTAACTACCACTACAAATACTATAGCTACTACTACTGCCACTTCTACTACCGCCATCACCACAACTACCACTATTGGTACTACTATTACTAATACTACAACTACTACTATTAGTACCACTACTACTACAACTACTATTATTACCACTACTACAATAACTACTACTACAACAATGTCCATTACCACTACTACTGCTACTACTACATCTACTACTACTATTGCTACTACTACTGGTGCTACTAGTACTATTATTACTGTAACTACTAGTACTATTGCTACTACTACTAGTAGTACTATTACTTCTACTACTACTACTACTCCTACTACTACTAATTTTACTATACCTACTACTATAAATTTTGCTACTACTTTTACTACTACCAGTACTAATACTAATGCTCTACTACAACTTGTACTACTTATGCTACTACTACAAAAACTACTACTGCTTCTACAGATGCTACTACTACTTTTATTGCTGCTAGTACTACTACTACTTCTACTACCACTACTACTACTAGTTTGCCTTCTCCTACTATTACTACATCTGATACTATGACTGCTAGTCCTACTAATAATACTTCTCCTACAACTACTACTCCTACTACCACTATTGCTTCTACTACTGCTGCTACAGGAACTTTTACTACTACTGCTACTGCTATTGCCATTCATTTTACTACTATTGCTACTATTACAACTTCTGCTACCACTTCTACTACTACTACTTCTACTAATGTTAGTACTGCTACTATTGCTATTACTGCTACTTCTACTATAGCTACTACTTCTTCTACTACTACTGCTCCAACTAATTCTACTACTACCACTCCTATTACTACTATTACAACTATAGCAAGTTCTCCTGCTACTACTACTTCTACTACTACTTCTACTACTTTGCCTACTACTACTACTCCTGCGACTACTGCTGCCACTACCACTACTATAACCACAACAACTACTATCTCTACTACTTTTGCTACAACTGCCATAATAACAACAACGACTACTGCCACTACTACTACTATAATTGCTGATACTACAACTACTACTTTTCTTACTACTACTACTATTGCTACTACTACTACTGCTGCTGTTACTGCTACTACTACAACAACAACAATAACAACAACTACTACAATTACAACTGCTACTGCAGCTGCTACTACTCTTCTTCTCCTACTAGTACTACTACTACTGTTGCTACTACTATGTCTGCCACTACTGCTACTACTAGTACTACTACTACTACCACTACTACTACTACTGTTACAACTACTATTGTAGTTGCTACTACTCTACTTCTCCTACTACTACTGTTGCAACTGCTACTATTGCTAATACTACTACTTCTACTAATGCTTCTATGAAAAGACTGCAACTCTACTTTTCCTAGTACTACTGCTGCTACTGCTATTACTAGTACTACTGCTTTTACAACTAATACTACTATTACTACTACTATGACAACTACTTCTATTGCAACTGCTACTGCTACTACTGCTGCTGTTATCGCTATTGCTGTTGCTAGTGCTGCTGCTACTACTTCTACTACTACAACTGCTACTACTATTATTACTATTACTACTTCACCAACTCCTGCAACTACTAGTACTACTACTACTACAACTACTACTATTGCTGTTGTTGTTACTACTACTACTACAATTAATACTACTGCAACTACTGCTCCTACTACTATTGCTACTACAAATTTTACACCTATTTCTATAGCTACAGCTACTACTGATACTACTACTACTGCTGCTACGGATTCTACTATTACCACTATTGCTGCTACCATGGAAACTACTGTTGCTACTGCTACTACTACTACTATTACTATAACTCTTGGTACTACTACCACCACTACTGCTCCTACTACTATGATTATTACTAATTCTACTACTATTAATATTAATACTCCCACGACAACAACAACAACAACTACGACTACTAGTGCTACTACCACTACTGCTACTAGTACAACAACCTACTACTACTTCAACTACTACTCCTCCTGCAACTACTACTACTACTACTATTACTACAACTCCTAGTACTACTACCACCACTATAGCTCCTACTACTATGACTATTACTAATTCTACTACTATTAATATTAATACTCCCACTACTACAACAACAACTACTACTACTACTATTTCCACTACTACAATTGCAACTAGTACAAGTACTACTACTACTACAACAATAACAACACCTACTACTACTACAATAACTATAACTACAACCATAACTATTACTCCAACTATAACTACTACATCTACTACTATTACTACTCCAACTATTACTACTGCAACTTCTACTGCTACTAGTACTACTATTTGTACAATTACTTTCACTAGCACTACTACTACAGCAACTATGATTGATGCTTCTACTACTACATCTATGACCACTACTACTCACACTTACACTATTGCCACTACTACCACTACTACTAGAACTACCCCTATTACTACCACTACAACTTCTACTTCTACAACTACTACTCTTAACACCCATCCTATTACTACTAATACTACTACGACTGTTGCTACTACTACTACGGTTGTTGCTGTTACCATGATAGATGCTACTGCAACTACTCCTCCTCCAACAACAAATGATACTATTACTAAATCTACTACTATTACTTCCACTAGTGCCACAAATACTACTTTAATTGCTACTACTACTACTAATCCTACTACTACTATTACTACTACTACTACGATAGTACTACTATTACTAGCACTACTACTATGAATAATGCTTCTACTACTACCACTATAACTAGTACTCAGAGTAGTAATAGTATTAGTACTAGTAATGCTAGTAGGAGGAGGAGGAGTAGTAGTAGTAGTAATATTAATAGTAGTTGTTGAAGTAGTAGTAGTAGTGGTAGTAGTACTACCACTAGTAGCAGTAGTAGTAGAAGTAGTAGTAGTAGTAGTAGTAGTAGTAGTAGTAGTAGTAGTAGTAGTAGCAATAGTAGTAGTAGTAGTAGTTTCAGTAGTAGTAGTAGTAGGTGCAGTAGCGGTGGTGGTGGTGGTGGTAGTAGTTTTTGTTGTTGTTGTTGTTATTTTTGTAGTAGTAGTAGAAGTGGTGGTAGTAGCAGTAGTGGTATTAATAGTAGTAGTAGTAGTAACAGTAGTAGTAGCAGCAACAGTAGTTGCAGTAGTAGTAGTAGTTGCAGGAGTAGTAGTAGTATTAGTAGCACTAGAAGTAGTACTACTACTAGTAGTAGTAGTACAAGAAGTATTCACAGTAGTAGTAGTTGTTGAAGTAGTAATAGTAGTAGTAGTTGTTCTAGTAGTATAAGTAGTCATAGTAGAAGTAGTAGTAGAAGTCATCACAGCAGTAGCAGCAGCAACAACAACAATAGCAGCAGCAGTAGTAGTATTAGTAGTAGCAGTAGTACTAGTAGTAGTAGTAGTAGAAGTAGATGTAGTAGTAGTAGTAGTGGTAGTAGTGGTGGTAGTAGTAGTAGTAGTAGAAGTAGTAGTAGTAGCAGTAGTAGTAGTACTATTTGAACTAGTTGCAGTAGTAGTAGTAGTAGTTATACTAGTAGGGGTAGTAGGAGTATTTGTAGTAGTTGTTCTAGTAGTAGTAGTAGTAGTAGTAGTAGTAGTAGTAGTAGTAGTAGTAGTAGCAGTAGTAGTAGTAGTAGTAGTAGTAGTAGTAGTAGTAGTAGTAGTTGCAGTAGTAGTATTCGTAGTACAAGTAATAGTAGTAGTTGTTGTTGTTATCGTTGTTTTTGTTGTTGTTGATGTTGTTGTTGTTGTAGTAGTAGTTGTTGTTGTTGTTGTTGTTATTCTTGTAGTAGTAGCAGTAGTAGTAGCAGCAGCAGTAGTAGTTGTAGTTGTAGTAGTAGTAGTAGTAGTAGTAGTAGCAGCAGCAGTAGTGGTGGTGGTGGTAGTAGTAGTAGTAGCAGTAGCAGTAGAAGTAGCAGTAGCAGTAGTAGTAGTAGTGGTAGTAGTGATGGTAGTAGTAGAGGTAGTAATTGTACTTGCAGCAGTAATAGTAGTAGCAGTAGTGGTATTAGTAGTAGTTGTTGTAGTAGTAGTAGCAGTGGTAGTTGTTGCAGGTGTACAAGTGGAAGTAGTAGTAGTAGTAGTTGTTGTTGTTGTAGTAGTAGTAGTAGTAGCAGCAGCAGCAGCAGCAGTAGTAGTACCTGTAGTAGTAGCAGCAGTTGCAGTAGTAGTAATAGTAATAGTAGTACTAGTAGTTGTACCAGTAGTAGTAATAGTACTTGTTGTTGTTATTCTTATTGTTATTGTTGTTGTACTTGTAGTAGTAGTTGTTGTTGTAGTAGAAGTAGTAGCAGTAGTAGTAGTAGTAGTTCTTTTTATAGTAGTAGTAGTAGTATTAATAGTAGTAGTAGTAGTAGTAGTAGTAGTAGTAGTAGTAGTAGTAGTAGTAGTAGTAGTAGTAGTAGTAGTAGTAGTAGTAGCAGTAGTAGTAGTTGCAGTAGTAGTAGTAGCTGTAACA